>JANAVB010043771.1:0-202136 GCA_029216955.1 Iris pallida | reverse complement strand
TTGCGAAGTCCTGTTCGGTCGAGGTGACTCCTCGCTCAAGTAGGTGGCTTCGGTGAACTTGCCTCAGCTTGGCCTTCGCACTAATAAAACGAAAGTTTTCAACGGCACAAGTAAGTTTGATAATAAAAGAGACGAATCCACGTAGCTAAGGGAATAGTCCCAAGTCAGGTCGATTGAGTTAGAATATGGAAAGGTCCCACGGTCGGCTTAGAAATGTTGTACGATGGCTTTCAAAATGACACTCGGTCTTTCGTTCCATGGCTTGGGAGAAGGAAAGTTGATCTTCGCCACAAAGCTATGAATTAGCCTAAGTCATAGGCGTCGTCCGCATAAATGCTTGATAAAGCATACACGGTTCCAGCGTCCAAGGCTTGGCATAGCCTTTGCTCCCACGAGTTAAGTTGCATCGCACGGCTTGTGACATAAGTCTAGGCACCCAAAGAATTTGGTTGTTTAAGTCGAACGCGTGCACGACACGTTCCCACGATGCAAGGCTTGATGCAGCCTTTGCTCGTCAAGTTGTTGCACGATTGAGTTAGGCAAAAGTGATGTCAGGCTGTCGAAGTCATTCTAAGCATTGTCTCATGTTTTCTGCGGTTGTCAAAGTCACTTAGTCCCACGATCCCAAGGCCCGTCATATAAAGTATGACTTGAGTGTTACTGTCGCACAGAACACAAATTGGCTTAAGGTACGATGTCACAGACTTAGTGTTTAAGGCACGAGCCACGGTTGATTCAAATTGAGTTTGGAAAAGGGCTATCAAATAGTCGTTCATGAGTTGAGTAAAATGATAGGGCAACATGGAAGAATACTCGCGACCATCGGTCGTTGAGGCGGTCTCAAATATTAGAAGTCTTGAAACATGGTCCTGAAAAGATGGTAACACTAGAAGAAGAATGACTGTGTAAGACGTTAGTTCGAGTCGAGTCTTGCATGGTCATTAGACAACTTGTTGACAAGGGAAAGTTTTCTAGAGCGGCAACTCGGGACCACGGGACCGTTTCGGCCTAGGGGGAAAACGGGTTTAGCCGAGCTGGGAGTACCGCTCAGGTTATTCGGAAACTTTCAACGGGGCTCGCTACCTGCGCTGAAAGCGACGCCGAATAGCAAAGCTAATGTGTCTAATATAGCTTGTTGAGCTAGTGACTTTCATATAGATGAGTCGGCATATTAGCGTCGATCCGCATGCATGCCTTTAGATTGAGTCGAGTTTTGTGCACGGTATCAAAGAGTCGAGTTGAATGTTTGTACGATTAGAAACAATGTTTGGGCCTAAGATTTGGCTGGAACGAAGACACCGTGCTTCGGCACGAGATGTGACGTCGAGTATTAAGTTGTTGGCATAGAGTTGCATAAGTTGGATTCGAGTCGTTTCGAGTTTAAGTCAGGAATCGCCGTAAGGCAAAGTTGGTTAACACTTAGTTCACTAATCTTGATTGAGTCAGTTGATGATCAAAGCAGCAAGGGCCGCGAGGCGGCAATATGGTTAAGTCACACTGAGTTGCGAGTCACGACCTCAATATGGACACACATAAAGTTTATGATATGACCACGATGTTAGCACAATGGACTTGTAGCACGGTCACATGGAAATGGGGTATCATCCGATCCAATTCATCGAGTAACATCTATTCCAATTCCTTATAGTCATTCTCAATATTCGAATCATTCCCAAATCATTCCCATGTACGCTATCATCCGATCGTGCTAACTTTTTGTATGCGATTCATATTGATTTTCTCGATCAAGTCATGTTCGTTAGACCTTAACTTTTCTCGATTCAGTCTACCTTCTCGATCATTTTGCATTTCATACTTGCGCAATCACAATCCCGTGCACGTCATCCCTAATTTTTTCAATTCAACTCGTACTAGTCATCTAAAGTCACAATTTTCTTTGAAACACCATTTCTAAGGCTTTGCGTACTCGTCGCTGACGATAGACTCATTGGCACCCCGTATCCTTAATCGATCGACATCCCCGAGACTATCCCATACACCACTCAGGGATGAATGTGTTCTTCAATTATGAGTTTGAATGACCCGACTCTTGGATATGTACCCGTACTCGACACATGTACCCGAGTCCAGGTAACATAGGTAGGAATATGGGTGAGCATTATTCGGTTTTGGACCGAAAACCGATCCGAACCGAACTGAACCGAATAAGAGGTTCGGTTCGGTTTTAAAAAAATTCGGTTCGGTTTTGAAAATACTAAATTTTCTTATCGGTTTCGGTTACGGTTTTGGGTTTCGGTCCAAAACCGAAAACCGAATAAGAAAATTTAATTAATTATATATATATATATATATATATATGTGTGTGTGTGTGTGTGTGTGTGTACTATATATATAAGTATTAATATATTAGGTACATACTAAAATATATAGGTATATACTAAATATGTCTATGTATATTAGTTACTATATATATTAACAAAAAAAGCTCAAAAAAATCAAAAAATATGAATAAACCGAAAACCGAACCGATTTAATTCTATCTCAGCCACCTAATTTATTTGATTACATACTCCCTCACTCAATATCCAGAGGATGGCTCGAGCTTATGGTATTTTTATAAGATAACTGTTATATGGTGCCAATTAGTGAGCTTACATTATATAATACAGTATGTGGCGATTTATCGTTCTTTTCACTCTTTGGCTTAATTTGTATAGAGATGTGAATGCAATTCCTTGTAGAAAATTATTATCATCTTACCTCTTCGTCTAGAGTCTAGACTCTTTATATCCTAGGAAAATTTGGAGGGTGCTCCTTGGTTGCATGAACTTAAACTACATATTCAAAAGGTAGCTTTACCTACATGTGCACTGTCTGCCTAGGTTTTTGTGCCACAATCCTCTCATGCTCATAGCTACCAGGCTAGGAATTTGGCACCACTCATAGAGGGTTAACGTCAGGTCAAAAGCAGGTCATAAGAACTTTGTCAAATCTTTTATGGAGCTTTATTATGCTCCATATCAGACCCCATTCTGATGTCAGAAGGCTTTGATGATGACTGATGATATGACAATTTATCATACTGGATACAATGTGATAAGGTATCTGAGATATATATAATTTTGATTCACCAAAGTTAGAAGATGTGTTGCTAATATTACCTCTTGATAGCTGAGAACACTCTAGTTCTGTGAACTCTTTTGTTTGTATGCTGTCCATTGAAAAGTTAAGTTCTTGTGTGTATTCTGTTCTTTCTGTGATTGTAGTGACACTTGATTCAAAAATTGCAACAGTGTCCTCCATTTTACTTGATTTTGGTTTATTTTTCTATTTTTGTTACTGTTGTAAACATTGCAATAGTTTTAGAATTTTGTGCCTCTATTGCTAAAGTTAATATATCATTTTCTACAAATACAGTAGAATTATTATTTTTACATTTATTATTAGGTCACTTCTGCCTACTAAAATTCTGATTTCCATTGGTTCCCAATTACTTCTCATCTGTTAATCTATATTCTCTAAATGTACATATTGTTGCGCAGCTTATGATTCACTTGTGCAATTTCTGTAATATTTCAGTTAACTTTTACCTTTCTCTCTTTGCCTTCTTCAATGAACTGCCAATATTTCAGTTAACTTTTGCCCTTTTACTCTCTCTTCTTCAATCAAACTGCCAACTCAACCATAGATAATCATTTTTAGCCACTTCCTGTTCGAATAATGAGTGCTTTCATGTCAGATACCCTGTATCCATGCCGGAGTTCACCACTCGTCTCTATGTCATCGTCCTCAAATAGTTATTATATGTTCAAACTTTGCTTTATGAGATGAGATGAAATTGAGTTTTGAATACATTCAATGTCAAGTACGTAATCTCTATGCACATCATGGTTGTGAAAAGCGCTAGGCGCTAGTTGGGCGGGCATTCGCCGCCTAGCGCCTAGCCTGCCTAGGCGATCACCTAGGCGGCTATCTGGATAGGCGGTTCAAAAATAAATTAAAAATCCAAAAAATCTATTGAAAATTGCATAGAAAATCCATAAAATCCCAAAACATTCAGGCATCAGGAGGTCTAGGCAGGCGCCTAGGCGGACATCGGACGGGCACCAGGCGCCTAGACCGCCTTAATAAAGTAATCAAAAGATTTAATGTAGTGTCATATTATGATATTGATAGTTTGCTTCAAAGTTAGCTCACCCTAGAAGTTTAGGTTAGAGGATTTGCTTAGTATGACACATTATTGTTCAAAATGCTACTTTGGTTTGACTATACTAAAACTAAAATGGTGAACCATTTGCTTCTACTTTACATATCCAGCTTGCTTAGCCTTGTAACTGTACCATGTTAAACTTTCATAACCTTTGGCTGGATTAATTTAGATGCTCCTATGAATTTGAGATGTTCTGTTTATGATGGTATATCCAGTTTCTAATAGTTGACTTACTGTGCAGTGGAATGCTTGTGCAAGATCCTCAAAGAGGTGGTCATGACGTGGATTCAATATTTGACCAAGCTAGGCAAATGGGAGCTTTGCAGGGACCTTTTGAGCACCAACCATCATCAAGTTCAAGAACATTTACTGGGACTGGTAGACTTCTCTCAGGTGAAACGGTTTCAGCTGCCCCCCAACAACCTGAGAACGTCGTTCACAATATTTGTTTCTGGAGTAATGGATTTACTGTAAATGATGGTCCATTGAGGAGGTTTGATGATCCTGAGAATGCACTATTTCTGGAGGTAATTACCATTGCATATCTGTATGCCAAAATAACATTTAGATGTGTTCTGTCTTATCTTCTTTTCAAGATAAACTGTTTACTTTATTTTAACCTATCACAGATACATTTTTCGTCTTACTTGTTCAGCAATCAATGGTGCTTAGTGCTTAGACTAATATATGGATATCTAACTGCTAACTAATGGTATTTTTTTTGTTTTCCTTTATAATTTTGTTAGTGTCTGATTATGATAGTTTTGCTTGTATATTTGAAGCGCCAATTGAGTCCTACTTCCACTTCTATGAACTTAACAACAACAACAAAGCCTTTGTCCCACTCCAAAATAAACTTGTTACTGTTTTAATCTAAACCATACAAACCTTTCCCCTAAGAACATAATATGGAGCAGAAAAGGAAAATAGTCTTGGAAGATTCACCAAATTTATCCTGTAAGCAACTATTCATAACTTGCCTTTGGTTGTTCTCTCAGTTCCTTTACTAAGTTCTACTACTAGTAGTTGTGGGAAGTTTCTAAAGTCTCGGTCCTCTGGTCATAGTTCTATTTTTGAGATAATTAAATATTAGGTTAATTTGCACTTAAATACCCTGAACTATTCAATTTTGGCACTTTAAAAACTTGATTTTTTTCTTCCTTTTATGGATTTTATATGTCAGATCCTTACCTCCTTTGCCACTAACTTATTTCTTTCCTTTTATGGATTTTATATTAGGTTTGGTAGTATTTAACATTTGATCCTAGTTTACGAGGGAACCTGATTGATGCCTAAGGATATTCCAGAAAACTGTCGTGATCCATTGATCTCCACTCTATTCTTCTCTTGATCTTCTGCATCTTTTTGTTTATGTCGAGAAAAAGCTTTCCTTTGGTTCTAAAGGTGATAGAATTGTCTGGAAGCAAGCAATTGAAAGTTACTTTCAAAAGAAGTCATGCTTTTGTGTCTTGTAGAAGATTTTTCTAGCATGTGATACATGGGTTACAGAAAGATTGACTTGCACTTAGAGCCTTGGGGCTATATTCCAAGTATTCATGTCCCTTTAAGTCTTTTACATGTAATAAATAAAATTCTCCTTCCCATGTTAGTAGGTTAGGATTTGTGTCTCTTGACCAGAACTAAGTTTTAGGGTATTCTAAACACCAAAAGGGTCCAAAGCGGCTGAAATGAAAATATATATGACCTTTCTATAAGTCTGCTGGTACAAAATTCAGTCTGTAGTTAGCTAATTGAGGGGACCCGTATCACGGTATGAATCTCTTAAAGATTCAAGAAGACTTGTGTTACCGCCTTGGTTTAAGTCATGCTACTAAAAGTGAAAACATCATAGTGATTGAGAAAGAATACATGAGGATAGGTAGATCCTTTCCCAAGGTTTATATGGACAATTACTTTCACCTAACTTGTTCTGATTATCCTGTGGTATGATCAGAAAACATAATCATCAAGGCAATCTAGGGTTGGTTCTACAAGTTCTTTCTTTAAGTATACCATATTTTGGAAACATGATATGCTTTTGGAGAATGAATGTGGATGGAGAGAGAACTGAAGAAAAACCTTTATCTTATAAAATCACCCCTCCTAATACATTGTCTTGGATGTGATTAGCATCAAATCTTACCCACACGCAACACCCCTGAAAAATAATGATGGGGAAGCAGTGAAGTGTTGGCCAACACACATTTATCTTGTGGCTTCTAAGGAAGGACTTTTCTTTTGTCTGTTATATTATATAGTATAAGTTTGTCCCAGTTTTGATATTTAACACAAATGAAAGGATACTGACATGAAAGTGTCATCCAGGGCCACTGGACTGTAACAAATTACTACTCTGTCAAATAGGACCAGTCTCTTTTGGTCGTTTCAACTCTGTTTATATCAAATATGAGGTGAACCCCAAATATTACTGTAATGTAACTATCTAAATATTTCTTACTATTTATTTGGTGACTACATGTTGACTGCAAACCAAGATTGGTCTGGTCTAGATCCATCCATCACCGAGAATAAGAAAGATGGGCCATAAGACTGAGGATACACTATTTTTCATAATTTCTTTTTTTCCCCCTCTCTAATAGTGAGGTTTGTAAGTTCCTATTGCTCCACGATAGTCTACAGTTGGATCTTATAGTATTAGAGGATTCTCACTTGTGAATGCTACTTTTAGGTTTGGAGATTAATTTCAATACTTCTGTCCATTGGCCAAAAAATCACGGTAAAGAGCAAGCTGTACTATCACTTCTAAATAATCTTTGCAACTTCCACTTACAAGTTTTGTGCTGCTACAATATCCACGGTTCCAGCTTGGATAATAGCTTGATGAAGTGTATCACTGAGTGCCATTTACTCAATTTTGAAGAGCTTTTTATGGAGCGGGAAGAAATGCTAATGTGACCCGTGGTTCAGCAATAAGTTTCACGAGCTTCAACCTTCTCGAGAAGTAAAACCTTATGAAAATGTGGTAAAATGTATAACTGTATCCAAGCTGTGGGAGAGTCATACTGTCATTTCTGTTTGACATTGTTCTGAATGATTCCATCCGAAATACCAAGCTTGGAAAAAAAAATCAGGGTGTGCGTAATTGGTGGTTTGAACTAGATATTATTCATGCTCTTCATACTGTAACTGCAATGATATTCTTCTTTTGGATCGGATACTTGAAATCAAATAAATACCTGCCCATCTTTCATCCCTCCGATTTGGTATTGATGTATAAAATTTATAATGGATTTGAATGTTGTACTGTTTTTTTTTTTCTTCCAGAGCATCAAAAAGTCTGAGTGCCCAAAAGAGCTTGAGCCAGAAGACAGGAGGACTTCTGTTCATGTTAATCTCATAAGGAGGGAAGAAAATTGCCCGGTGTGTTCCTATACTTAAAACGAAGATTTTTCCCACTATTTCTCAGCTCTTTGTAACCCTGACATCTTTTACAGGAACTTGTCAAGCAACGAACTCCGTTTCAGGGTGTAGGAAGAACCCTTGGCGGCGGTGGATCTTCTACTGGTTCTTCTGGCCCGAGTCTCCTGCTCCTGCTGCTGCTGCTGCATTGACCACTACTACCTCATCAGCTCCAGGCCCTTTGGTAATTGATGATTCTCTGCCCACTACCTCAATACAGATAAGGTTCAGCGATGGCACCCGCACGGTTGCACGTTTCAATACCCGCCATACAGTGGGTGATATCAGGGCGTTCATCAACAACCACACTTCATCAAGGCATGGAGTAGCAGCAACAGCTTACACATTGCAGACCGTCGGTTTCCCTCCCAAGCAGCTTACTGATGTGACCCAGTCAATCGAGCAAGCAGGCCTCGCTAATTCCGTTGTTATTCAGAAACTCTAACCCAGTTCTACGCACATCTGTGATAGTAGAGACTTGGAACAATTCAATACTTTGCTGTTTGTTTGTGAAGGTTGCCTTTAAATTGTTTCAGACCCAGCATATATGAACATGGCGTCTTTCTTTCACATTTGACAAACTATGTAAGAACAAACACCAATATGAAGGTTAATACCTTTCATTCTTGTTATCAAGCTAGTTACTTGAATTTTGTTTGCGTGGCAGATCTTTTTCTCTCATATAATTCTCTGCAGCAATGGATGGCCACCTAATGTTGAGAATGGCACTGATTCTGGCTTGGAATTATAATACAGAAAGGATCCTGCTATGTTGCCGGCGGTTTGTGACCTTGGGCGTGACCGTCAGCCGACGTGGCAGTCGGCCATTGGCCTCTTGATCCTGGTGGAGCCCAACGATAGTAGGGGGTCACGCTTGTGGGCAAATATCATTTCCGATACATGAATGTGTGGAAAGGAAATACTATGAAAGACATCCCAAGTTTGTAATAGTGACTGGTTGTTCAGAACATGGCTAGCTTATCACTTCATGATGGAACCATTATCAGTCTGTTGATGGTTGCCAAGTGACTGCGACAACAAAGAGTATGAATTAACATTGACAAGGAAAATGCTGTTGATTGTGGCCTGCCTCTTCATCTGAATCCAGTACTTTTGCATGATAATGGGAGAGGGGTTGAAAATCCCAGATGAAGTTAGAATGGGTTATAGCTTTTCAAACAGGACTATGCAATTCTTTTGTTTGAGTTTATATTTCAGAAAATTTTCAAAAAGGTAACTAAAGAGTGTAAAATTATAGAGAAGGTAATATGTCGAAAAAATTACTACAAAAGTAATGTGTCGCCCGAAGAAGTTGGCGACATAGTGCATGCACTCATGTCGACAATTAGCGACGTGAATGTAATTTATTTATTTTTTCCAAGAGGAAGAGGGTGCGCTATAACTTCTGTCAGCAAATGCACTGCCTTTTCCGTCACTAAAACCCGGAGAAAAAATGCATCGATGTCGCAAACTGAGTAGGCGACATGTTACTTCCTCTCCATTTCACCCAACATATTATCTTCTATATAATTTAATATTTTATTATTTTTTTCAAACTTTTCTGCTTATATTTTAGATAAGGTAGAATCTTAATATATCTACCATATAAGCATGTATGGATTAGAGAAAAGCCACGTCGTTTTGTGGAATTAGGATTTGGGAAAGAAAAAAACATTCTATACCTGTGTTTGGTGTTTTGAATGCCAAAAGAAATAAGTATGAAAGAAAAATGATTTCCAAAGAAAGAAAAATAAGAGAAAAAATGGTTCTTTCCAATCCATCCGAAAGATTCATTTTTTTCTTCCAATTTTTAATCTTTTCGAACACAATTTTTTATTTTATAAAAATTATATTTTTTCACAAAAAAACAAAGAAGATTGATTTTTCTTTTTCTTTCCTTTCAACCAAACGAGGCCTATGAACAAAGTTATCTACCCTACCTAAAAGGATCATTTGAGAACCCATCAAAATCATTGCTCATCCTGAATGTCTTTTGGACCCAATTGCCAAAGGAGACTTAAGTCAAGCCCCCCAAGATCACTTGTTGTGTATTTTCATGGGGCAGCCAGTCAAACGTCCCAAGGACAGTCACTCAATAGCTGCCCAGCCCTCACCTAATGCCTCCTAGTATGGAAAAGAGTCATTGCATGGTCTTCCAATCAAACAAAAAAGACAAGAAGGTCAAATTGTGTTAAAAAAGAGAACTGTAAAATAAAAAAAATATAAGGTGTATTTGTGAATGGAGTTTGAAAAATTCCAATCCTAGTAGAATCATTCTATATTCCAGTTTCCTTTTTCTCTTTTTTATTAACATAAATCCAACATTAATCTAAATTCTCAAATCCTTTGTAATTTGGATGTAACTTTATAACTTTGTTTCGTTATTTCAAACTTCGGTTGCAAATCTCAAAACTTTAAAATAAATTCAACTTCATTTTGGCAAAATTTACTCCAAAATAAGATATAAACCATAAAAAAAAAGTAGAATAAAAGCTAATTATATATGTACTAATAACTTATACGTGCATTGCACGCACGTAAATTTAAATAAATAAATTACTTGTTATAAGAAAACGCTACCACATCGAATTGAATCCACCCAGCTAAAGAAAATATCTTCTTAGAAATATTTACTATAATTAGATAATATTAGGTAGTTAAATATAATTTATCTATTTTTAAATTTTCTAAGTACGTTAGTATATACATACAGTTTAGACGGCTAGCCATTTTCAATCTCCTTATAAAGAGTAGATAGCATAAAAAAGGGCTAATTAGAGTTTAGATTCTGGATTTTATACCAGCTTAGAGTTTAAGTTCTGACTTGTTCAATTATAAAGTTTATACCCTAGAATTTTTATTATTATAATTTTTTCATTATACCCTCTATCTCATGTTTGATAATGAAACCTTCATATATAGACACGAAAATTATAATGAAAAAAATGAAACAGACAATAAAAATTTATTTTAATTGGATTTGTAAATACTTAAATTCTAAGCTGGAATAACATGGAGGGTCTAAACTACAACTAGCCTAAAAAATTGTACAGCATTTTGATTCATAGTTTGAAATGATAAGGTTCCCTTCATCTTGGGAAAGATCTGATGCCATTTCTAAACTTCTATAGTTTGAGGTATCCAAGACCAGAGAATTTCTTCGTTTGCCTGTGTCTTGGATTCCTCCGGCAGGTTGCCAACATACATAATGCCAAATAGACAGATCAAAAGTATTACTTTCTTAGGCAATGCATGTTCATATTCAACATATTGGACTAATTCCTGGCTACTCCACCACAATTCCCCAAGCAGAAAAACAATGCACATTGGCAGCAGTTGGATGTAGAAAGTATGTCTTGATATATATACCTGTCATTTCAATGGTCATGGTCATGCTTGCAATGGTGGCAAATAAAAATTCAGAAAATTGTATATAAACCATATAAGTTTAAGTTTACAAAAAATTTTAAGCTTAATTGTACTTTGCTACCCTCAACTATTTCGCTTTTTCAACTTGATACCATAAATTTTTTTTAACAAGTTGATACCTAAAAAATTTTGGGACAAAAATACCCCTATTCAAACCTTAAAATCCCCCCCTCCCCCAAACCCCCCCTCCCCCACTCCGGCTACCCCCTCCCTCCCGCTCCGCCCCTCCGGCCCCCCCTCTCCCGCGTCCGGCCAATCCCCCTACCCCCACCGCCGCCGGCCGCCGCGGCAGCAGCAGCCGCCGCAGCAGCAGCCGCCGTCGCAGCAGCAGCAGCCGCAGCCGCCTCCACGGCGGTGGCGCCGGAAGCGGGAGGGGGGTTGGCCGGACGTGGGGAGGGGGGTGGCCGGAGGGGAGGCGGAACGGGAGGGTGGGGGTGGCCGGAGGGGGGAGGGGGGGGGGGGGGGAGGGGAGAAGGGAAGAGGGAAAGGATAAGGACATTTTGGGATTTTTGAAAATTAGGTATCAAGTTGAAAAAAATAATAGTTGAGGTATCAATTTGTTACCAAAAAAAGTTTAGGGTATCAAGTTGAAAAAGCGGCATAGTTGAGGGTAGCAAAGTGTAATTAAGCCAAAATTTTATATAGACTTACAAAATTCAGTATATTTATGCAAAAAAAAAAGTATGAGTTTGAGATATTTACAGAAAAAGGAGATAGCGCCATCTTAGATGGCGCGCAATTATTTTTCTTCTTCTTAATTAGTGACTTGAGAAGGTTGATTTTCTCATCCATAAATAAATTCTCTCTTCATATGCAATTTTGTCTTTTAATTTAAAATTTTTTAAATCTTAGATTCATTTAAATCTGATATTAAAAAATTATCTTAGAGATAAGTTTAAAAATAATTTAAAATCTTAAATATTTTTTTTTTCAAGTTAGGTAGATTGTGCCTGTATAAAAATCAAATAAAATTTAAAATATTTTTAAAGATAAGTTCTTAAATATTTTTTCAAATATAATATCAGAAAAAAAAACTTATTTTAATTTGTTACTGAAAAATAATTTGTCACTGAAAATAATTTTCTTACTGAAAGACAAAATTCATCACTAAAAATTCGTTACTACAATTTTAACCTCCGTTCGATATAAAAAAATATAAATATAAAATTTACGTCCTTTAGAAGGGCGTCATTAATTGTCAAAAATAAAAATATGCATATTGGATCTATATTTAATTTTTTTCTAAACTTTATATCTTTTACACAATATAATCGAACTTTTATGCCTTCTATACAATCTTATGATAAAAATTCTAGAGGAACTTGTGAGTTCCTATTTTTCAAATTTATCAATTATAATAGTTGGATTATAATCATCTATCTTTTTTATTGCAAGTTTGTAAAAAAATAAGTGTCAAAACAAAAATATTTGTCCATGTGTATTATTACTATAACAAGAGCCTCTCTCAGTAGACTTCATCTTCAAACTCGGATTTTAGTATCTTGAAAGTGGAATAATATTGTTGTTTTTCTGGACACAGTAGTAGGTTTTTTTCTTTTCTTTTTTGGCTTAGGCCTTATTTGGTTGGCATAAAAGAGTAGAAAAGTATGAAAATAAAAAATAGAATTTGCGTACGCCTAAATACTTTCATAAAAAAATTTAGTTGGTGGAATAGAAACATATAAAACTAGAGAAAAAAATACTTAGGTTGTTTAGATAATTATTGAAAGTAGATATTGGTTGGAGATGTGGTAAATGTGGATAAGCTTGTATCTCACTGCATCAGACTCGACCCGAAGGTCCGCACCAGCACTTGTATCTCACCGCATCCAGCCTGCACTCACATTCACTCCTCCACATATGGAATTAAATGTGCTTCTTCCATTACTCGAACCTACAATCTTGGGAGGATGTGCCTCACTCTAACCATTTGAGCTAGAGGTCATTGACTATATATATATATATATGTGTGTGTGTGGGTGTGTGTGGTGTGTGTGTGTGTGTGTGTGTGTGTGTGTGGTCCGGATCGGGAGTTCGTTTACTTCCTCGACCGTTGGATCGAGACGCACGCGTGGGTCCCACACAAGCCCTTTGATTCGATGGTTCGGGGGGTGTCACTCCCGTTTTCCGTTATACGTATTTTCAGTATACATGTACGGATTTTCGGTCCGTATTTGACTTGTCTAGCATGACTTGACCTATTTTGGCTTGACTTGGTTTACCTTGCTTCGTTTTGGCTTGGCTTGGTTTGGTTTGTTTTGGTTCATCATGAGAGAGGGGGGTTGATATATAAGTCAACTACACTCTCTCTCCTCCACAACTTTCATTTACTTCTTCATCTTCTTCATTTACTCCTCCCACCTACACCCAAGCGCTCTAGGCAAGTGCAACTTGCTTCAAGATGGATCTTGGATTTTATTGCTACATTGTCTTCCTCTCATAGTTCTAAGCCTCTTTAGAACTTGTCATTTTCGGTTTTGATGGGTGAATTTTGTAGATCTAAGTTTTGGTTTTCTTATTTTTCTTGGTTTTGAACTATTAAAGTTTGGTATTTCCTAAAACCAGTCGTCCCAGGCTATAGGAAATCTCGTTCTATGCAGTTTAGACCCTTGGAAGTCCCAATTCGGACTTGTTTTGAGCAAGTTATGACATTTTAAAGTTTTCGGGTTCCATGGGTTCTTCTTTGCTGTTTTGGGGAAGAACAACAGTGCCAGGCGCAACCTGACCCGCGCGCGCTTCTTAGCGCGGCGCACCCCGACCCAGCGCGCATTTCTTAGCGCAGCGCAATTTGAGTCCGTCGCAACCTGAGTCAGGCACAACCTGAGTCAGGCGCAACCCGACCTCGCGCAGCTTAGTCTGGCGCAATCTAGCCCAGCGCCCCCTTTGGCCCTGGCGCAACCTGACATGGCGCATCCCACTCAGGCGCAACCTGACCTGGCGCACCCCAGTCTGGCGCAACCTAGCCTCGCGCAGCTTAGTGCCTGTCGCAACCTGACTTGGCCCGACTTGTTCTAGCGCAACCCAGCCTGTCTTGACCTGACTTGCCTTGGCGCAACTCATTGTCCTGGCGCAACTTGACCCAACCTTGTGCACTCTACTGCCTGGCACCCCAGTGCCTAGGCGCAACCTAATGTTTGGGCGCAACCTGTAGCCTTGGCACCCCCTAGTGCCTAGCGCAGCCTGTTTTCCTGGCACAACTTGGCTAATATCACTTGTTGGCCATGGTACCCTTGTCCCTTGCATGATCTGTCATTAATTATTGGTTCTATGTTACTTGCTTATCCTTGGTATTTGACCTATCTTGTGACGACCCGACTCGATAACTTCTTGAGCATAGCAATGACTTGCCAGTATTGGTTGACATGAATACGACATAAAATCTGGATAGTAGCCCGTCGAGACGCACTCTTGACATGACAAATAACTTGATAAGACATGTACAATCTTGATAGTGGTCCGTCGAGGCGCACTCCTGACAAGTAATCTTGACAAATAGCAAGTAACCTGGCATGACGTGATAATCTTGAACGCTGTTGCGACATCTACCCTGACTTGCTAAGTAACTCTTGTCTTGAAACTGTAGTTGATTTTTCTTGATTGTGCCTGTATAAGCTACATGTCTCGTCTTGCATCATGTCTAGGACATGAATTTCTGATTTCCCACGGCCAGGGATTTATACTGAATCTGACTAAGTTAATGACTAGATTGATCAAGTAGTTTATATAGAGAGATGTTTCCAGTTACAGGCGATCCCGTTATCCCGGCCACACCTGAGGGACTTGTAGCCTGCCGTCGAGTAGGGCACATTTCCAGCCCACTGTCATGTGGGGCACTTCATGAAACAAGTTCTATGCACATTGTCATGTGTTGCACTCCAAGCCACCTAATAATTCTTGATAACTCTTAAACGAACCTCGTCTGGATAACCTGGATAGCTGCATGGCTTGTGACTGCGGAAACATCTTATTGCATCTTGCTAGTGACTAGGCTTGTGATAACCCTAGTTAGTTAAAGTATCAAGCCGTACTCTTTGCTTGGCCGTGAATGATGGATGTAGTAGTCTAGTCTAGTCTCTCTTGTCTAATCGATGCCAGTCTATGATTACTTCAGCACATGTTTTACTCTTGTCGATAATTGGTTGGAGACTAAGCTATGTTCAGGTGAAGGGTTACAATCCCGGCCCTTATTTGTGTTGACGGGTTGTAACTTGGCTACCGGAATAGTCCCTTAGTTGTCTTATTGTTTATTCTTGTTTTCTCTAAACTCGTGTCTTTTATTACCATTTATGTTCCCATGTGCTAATATGCTGGTTTTAGTTCTTAAGTGAAGCCTCCCTTGTGGCACTTGCTCTTCTGGGGTCTGACCCAGCTGGTTTTGTATGGCCAAATTTTGGAGTAGGACTCAAGGATCCTCTAACCTTCCAGCCAGATGGTGAACACTAGGCGCAACCCTGGCAACGAGTGGGTTCTTATTTTGCTCTCCCACTCTCTTGTAAAAATATTCTTTTGAGGCGTTTAGCCGCCGAGCAAGTGTTAGCTCGTTTGCAACTTTACTTACTGTCTGCCTACGGGCTGTAACATGATTGACAAATCCTAGGGTTGATCATGTATGACTGAAACTCTTGCTAGTTTTCACATTTTGTATGACTAGCTTCATGATCATCCACTACTAAAATCTGCTCAATTGGCGACATAAATTTAGCGACGTTCGATTAACGTCGCTAAATTGTGTTAATTAGCGACGTTTTGTCTAAACGTCGCTAATAGTCGCTACTAGCGACGACCTAAGCGACGTAACAACGACATATATTAATCACATGAGCAAGTCGTCGCGAAACGTCGCTCTGAAGTCGCTAATAGCGACTAACTTAGCGACGGTAAGTAAAGTTAGCTTGCTTATGTTACAATTATATTATTTGTAACGCCCCAGAACCAGAATACTGGAGAGCGGAGGCATACATAGCCAGCTACGTATAATGAAATGGAATCCATCCCACTATACGGTCACGGCTGTCTAGATATATGAGGATTTAACTACAATCCATCAGTCCCATGGTTAAACAAGCCTAATTGTCTCAATCTCAAGCAAGTAAGTAAAATTACAAGATTTAAGATCACCAATATACAATAATAAGGCGTCCCAAACATTATATATTCAGCTGATCATGAAGCTAGTCTTTACAAAATATGAGGACTATCAAGAGTTTAGTCATACATGATCAACCCTAGGATTGTCAATCATGTTACAGCCCGTAGGCAGACAAATATGGTATGCAATACGAGAACAGGTGCTCGTCGGCTAAATGCCTCAAAAAATTTTTACAATAGAGTGGGAGAGCAAAATAACCCACTCGTTGCCCTGGTCACGCCTGATGGTCACCATCGGGCTGGAAGGTCGGTAGATCCTCTGGAGCTGCTCCGAAATCTGGCCACACAAAACCAGCTGGGTCAGATCCCAGAAAGAGCAAGTGCCACAAAGGAGGCTTCACTTAAGAACTAAAACCAGCATATCAGAAAATATATAAAGCAGTTAAAGAAAGTTGAAGTAAAAGAATAATAATAGTCATAATGGAGTACGAGGGAACCATTCAAGTAGCCAGGCCACAACCCTTAAACCAAACAAGGACCAGGGTTGTAACCCTTCACCTGAATAGAACTCCGTCTCCAAATCTTGTTGATAAGGTAAAACATTACAAGCATGACGTGGGGTGCAATAAGAAAATAAACGAAGAGGGGACTCAGAACTGCTCCGGGAGCCAGGTTACAACCCTTAAACCAAACCCTTAAACGACGGTAAGTAAAGTTAGCTTGCTTATGTTACAATTATATTATTTGTAACGCCCCAGAACCAGAATACTGGAGAGCGGGGGCATACATAGCCAGCTATGTATAATAAATGGAATCCATCCCACTATACGGTCACGGCTGTCTAGATATATGAGGGTTTAACTGCAATCCATCAGTCTCCTATGGTTAATAATAAGCCTAATTGTCTCAATCTCAAGCAAGCAAGTAAAATTATAAGATATAAGATCACCAAATATACAATAATAAGGCGTCCCAAACATTACATATTCAGCTGATCATGAAGCTAGTCTTTACAAAATGTGAGGACTAGCAAGAGTTTAGTCATACATGATCAACCCTAGGATCTGTCAATCATGTTACAGCCCGTAGGCAGACAATAATATGGTATGCAATACGAGCTAACAGGTCGTCGGCTAAATGCCTCAAAATGAAAATTTTACAATAGAGTGGGAGAGCAAAATAACCCATTCGTTGCCCTGGTCACGCCTGATGGTCACCATCGGGCTGGAAGGTCGGTAGATCCTCTGAAGCTGCTCCAAAATGGCCACACAAAACCAGCTGGGTCAGATCCCAGAAAAGCAAGTGCCACAAAGGAGGCTTCACTTAAGAACTAAAACTAGCATATCAGAAAATATATTAAAGCAGTTAAAGAAACTTGAAGTAAAAGAATAATAATAGTCATAATGGAGTACGAAGGAACCATTCAGTTGCCAGGCCACAACCCTTAACCAAACAAGGACCGGGGTTGTAACCCTTCACCTGAATAGAACTCCGTCTCCAAATCTTGTTGATAAGGTAAAACATTACAAGCATGACGTGGGGTGCAATAAGATAATAAACGAAGAGGGGACTCAGAACTGCTCCGGGAGCCAGGTTACAACCCTTAAACCAAACAAGGACCGGGGTTGTAACCCTTCGCCTGAACAGAACTTAGCCCCTGATCTTTATTTGTTAAAAGCGACAATCATGCGATCAACTTGCAATAATCGAGCACTGAAAAAACATACCATACAATTGCTCCCGGCCAATCAGTGACTACGCATTTCTACATTAGCTAACTAGGGTTATCACAACATGCAGTGAGATGTTCCTCCAGCCACAAGCCCTACAGCTAATCCAGGTTATCCACGACTTGGGTTCATTAAGCAGTATATCGTTCTTTCCATATATCAGGAATATAGACTTGTGCCCTACTCGTCGGCAGCTGCAAGTCCATAATGGTGGCCGGGATAACGAGATCGCCTGTAGCTGAGGAAAATCTCTCATGACTACTGAATTATTCTAGTTATTAGCCTTAGCCATTTACAGTAGGTACCCCTGACCGTGGTACTCAGGGATCCCTGTCCTAGACATGATGCAAACACTACCGGTCCATTTGTACAAACACAATCATCCACGGTGTCCAGACCATTCAATCTTGTCATGTCATGTTCACTGTCAGGAGTGCGCCACGTCGGACCACTATCACGTCATGTCAAAAGTGTACCACAACGGTCACTATTGTGTTAGGAAACAATTAATTTAGCACAAGTACACATTTAATAATTAAATATTAGAATGGGCAAAGGTTGTGGGGGACTCATGCAGCTCGGGAAATTTTCATGCGGCCAGCAATCACTTGGCCATATGCGGCTGGGCAAAATGTAAGTCTGCTAATATATAAACATACATGCTTGTAGTATAAATTAATACATTAATATAATGCATTAATAAATACATTAAATAATACAGTAATACATTAAATACATATATTAATATATATTAATATACTAAATATATTAATATACGAAATATATTAATATACGCTATATAATAATTAATATATTAAACGTATGTTTGCAGACATTTTATAATACATTATTATGCATGCGGCTTATATCGTTCCCATATGCGGCTCGCTATTAACATGCCACAAAGCATGCATGCAAACAAGCCACATAAGCATGTAACAAAGCATGCAACAAAGCATGCATGCCTTCTTGCAAACGAGGCCACGTGGGTTACAAATACAAGCATCCATTAATATAATAGCAGGGCTTGCATTGCATGCGGCAAGCAAAGATTCTTAAGCCATATGCGGCTGAGCTAACCGAATGCAATAACAAATGCATTAAAGTAAAACAAAATGCATTAAAATGCATTAAAGAATGCATTTAGGAATGTATTAAGCATCAAGGTGTGCTATGCGGCTGGCTTTCCCAAAAGTGCATTAACAATGCATTAAATGCATTAAGAATGCATCAGGAATGCATTAAGCCTCAAGCACCAAGGATGCTATGCGGCTAGCAAAAAGAAAGTGCATTAATCAATGCATTAAATGCATTAAGGAGCCATGGCTAAAGGAAAGTGCATTAATTAATGCATTAAATGCATTAAGAATGCGTGGCTAAAGGAAAGTGCATTAATTAATGCATTAAGAATGCACCAGGAATGCATTAAGCCTCAAGCACCAAGGATGCTATGCGGCTAACAAAGAAATGGTGCATTTAATTAATGCATTAAATAATGCATAAGGCTCGGCCAATGCATATGCGGCCTAGATAGCTATGGTATTAACAAGGCATCACTGAATATTGGCTATTGCATTAAATAATGCATATAACTAAATGCTGGCTATTGCATTCATAGGCCATGCAGCCAAGTGCTAAAAATGCCCATGCGGCTCAGCAAAATCCCATAGGTCAAATTGGATCAAACGAAATTCTCTGCAACAAGGAACCATCAACTAGCAAAAATATGCAAGTTTGATAGATCAAAACTCCTGAAAACCGAAAATACCACAAAACTAGATTCACAAGAATTTAACCATGGAAATGAAAAATGCTAAGTACTAAAGTGGGTTAGAAACACATGAGGAAGACAATGGAACAATAAAAATAGACTTCCTCCATGAAGCAAGATGCACTTGCCTAATCCTTCCACTCTCTCAGGTTGGTGGAGAAGTAATGGGGGAAGAAGAAGAGTTAATGAGGAGAGAGAATTGTGTGGTGGGATATTTAATAAAGGTGGTGGTAGGTGGGAGTGGTTTGGTTCACATTAAGATCAAGCAAAACCGAACCATGCAAAACCAAGCCGAACCAAGTCAAGTTGGGCCGAACCAAGGAGACATGTAATACGAGTCTAAATACGTACACGTATATCGAGATACGTAATACGAACAATGGTCATTATAACTCTACCCACCTTAAAAGAATTTCGTCCTCGAAATTTAATCAAGTGGCTAGAGATGCAAGGACAAGCTATACTACTCACAGGCAAGCTATACTAGTTAAGCAATCAAGCAATTATTCGTACAAGTAAGGAATCGAAGACATGAGGCAGAAAGATATTATACCTCACGAGTCAAACAGTTCGGGATATCGCGATCGGATATCATCCTCACGCTCCCACGTTGACTCTCCCAAAGAGTGATGACCCCAAGCAACACGGACTAACTTGATAGTCATGTTCTTGAGTATCTTCTCTCTTTGGTCCAATATGGATACGGGTCTCTCCTCATACGAAAGATTGGTACCAACAACCAATTGAATGATCCAGGATGTGGCTCGGGTCCGGGATATACCATCGTAGTTGGGATACATGGAAAACGTCATGCACCTCACTCAGAGACGGCGAAAGAGCGAGACGATAGGACACATCTCCCACTCTCCAGAATATCGAACGACCCTATATACCTAGGACTAAGCTTTCTCCGTACGCCAAAATGAATGATGCCACGGTTAGGCGAGATCCTCAGGAATACATGGTTGCCGACAGAAAACAAGAGGACGTCGATGAGAATCGGCCCAATGACGCTGACGATCTTGTGCAACGCGAAGATGATCTCTGACTCTCCTGGCCACCTCAACTGTCTGAACGATCATCTCTGGACCAAGCATCTGCCTCTCTCCCATCGTCCCAGCTAGTGGGGATCTGCACTTTCTTCCATACAGTGCCTCGAACGGTGCCATCTGGTTACTAGCTTAGAAACTGTTGTTGTACGAGAACTCCACCAAGGTGCAGGTGATCTTCCCACGAACCACCGAAGTCGAGTGTACAAGATCTCAACATATCCTCCAGAGTTTGGATCGTGCGTTCCTACTGACCATCTGTCTGCAGGTGATATGCTGAGCTAAACTGGAGGCGAGTTCCAAACTCTCTTGCAAGCTACGCCAAAAGTACGACGTAAATCTTGAATCTCGGTCCGAGGTGATACTGAGTACACCGTAGAATCTGACAATCTGCCGGAGATACATCTCTGCTAGCTGAGCTGTCGACTGACCCATTATGAATGGGAAAGTGAGCCACCTTCGTGAGCCTGTCAACTATAACCCAAATAGCATCTCTACCAGTTGGGGATCTAGGTAATCCAGTCACAAAATCTATGGTTATATGCTCCCACTTCCATTCTGGAATTGGCAAGGGCTAAAGAAGTCCAGTTGGCCTCTGATGTTCAGCCTTGACTTGTTGGCAAACCAAACACCGAGAGACAAACCGAGCTACCTCCCTCTTCATGCCATTCTACCAAAAGTGCTGACGGATATCATGGTACATCTTGTGCTACCGGGATGAATCGAATACTGAGAACTGTGAGCTTCCGCCATCACCTCCTGTCAAATATCTCCACTGGGTACACAAAGACGCTTACCATGTCGCAGTGTACCGTCTTCATGAATACATAATTCTGGTCGTCGTCCTGCTTCACATTCTGCTCTAAGCCGCTGAAGCTTAGAATCGGAGGACTGAGCTATCTTGATCCTCTCAACTATACTAGACTGTACTTGTATGCTGGCCATCAATGCCACATTGGTAGGAAGGATAACTTCTATACCCATCGCCTGAAGATCTGCCAACAACTCTGTTGCGCTGTCAAAAATAAACTCCGGCTCTCCTGCTCAATGCATCTGTAACAACGTTGGCCTTCCCAGGATGATACTGCAGGTTGACATCATAATCCACAAGTAGCTCTAGCCATCTTCTCTGACGCATATTAAGGTCCTTCTGGTGAACACATACTTCAGGCTCTTGTGATCGATGAAAATCCATCCTATCTCCATATAAGTAGTGTCTCCACAACTTAAGTGCAAATACTACTGCTGCCAGCTCTAAGTGGTCGGGTAATTCCTCTCATGATCACGAAGTTGACATGACGCATAAGCTATTACCTTCCCATGCTGCATCAAAACACATCCTAAACCCTTGCCTGAAGCGTCACAGTACACTAAAATCCTCCGGTCCCATCTGGAAGTGTGAGAACGGGTGCCGTCATCAAGCCTCGCTTCAGCTTCTCAAAAGATTCCTGACAATCTGATGTCCAAGCGAACTGTACATTTGGGTCAACTGTGTCAATGGCACTGATATCCGAGCAAAGTCCGAAACAAATCTCCGATAATAGCCGGCTAATCCAAGAAAACTGCGAACTTCTGCAACTGTGCGGGGCACTGGCCAGGTTTCGATAGCCACTATCTTTGGGGATCCACTTCTACTCCCCTCTGGTGATGATATGACCCAAGTATGAAATACGATCGAGCCAGAACTCGCATTTACTAAACTTGGCATACAACTGGTGCTCTCGGAGAATCTGGAGGACAACTCTGAGATGCTGCTCATGCTCTGCTTCACTCTTGCTATAGACCAGGATATCGTCTATGAACACGATCACGAACTGATCCAAATAAGGCATGAAGATACGATTCATGAGGTCCATGAATACGCCGGCGCATTGGTTGCTCCAAAGGGCATAACAAGGAACTCCTAATGCCCATATCTAGATCTGAAAGCTGTCTTCGGGATGTCCTGCTCTCTGACTCTGATCTGGTGGTATCCTGACCGCAAATCAATCTTCGAGAATACTGCCGCTCCTCTGAGTTGATTAAACAAGTCGTCTATCCTTGGGAGAGGATATCTGTTCTTGATTGTCACTGAGTTCAAGGTACGATAGTCAACACTAATCTGGACGTACCATCCTTTTTTCACAAGAAGCATCGGGGCTCCCCAAGGCGATCCACTTGCACGAATGAATCTCTTGGTCCGGAGTTCTTCAATCATCTTGTACATATCTCCAATTCTGACGGCACCATCCTGTAGACTCTCTGATACTGGTGCTATCCCGGGAATCAATTCGATAGTAAACTCGATCTCCGTTCTGGCGGCATTCCTGGAAGCTCTTCCGGGAAAACATCTGGAAATTCTCGACTATCCGGGGTAACTGCACTGCTGCTACGGCCATCCGCAATACTGGAGGAGAAGGTTCCACTTCGTACGAGAAAAGGAAAACTCGGCTCGCCTGGAATGCTAAAAAAACTCTGCCAATATGGCAGTCTATCCTAGCATACTGGTCTCTCAACCAATCAATCCCTAAGACCACATCATAATCGGCCATCGAAAATTCTATCAGCCTAGCAGGAAACTCTCTACTGCTAACCATGATCCGACACGAGGAAAACACTCTATCTACTCCCATAAGACCGTTACCAGTAAGTATATGAGCCTTACTGATAATAACTCGGGTTCCAGTCCTATCCGTGTCACAAATCGTGCAGACATAAATGATATGATGCACCAAAATCAAATAACACTGAAGCCGGAAAGTGTTGACGAGAATAGTACCTGCCAACCTCACCTGGTGCCACTCTTCTTTCCCATGGTTAAAGCCAACACTTGACCATGTCCTCTGGGTGCCGGCCCTCTCTGCTGGAATCCTGCTGCCTATTCTGAACTTGCCTGGGCAAACTGCTGAGGCCTTTGCTGATGAAAAGCCTGGGTCTGTGTCGGCAACGGCCTCGGGGAAGGAAACTGCGGCTGGACTGATACTGAGGCTGGTCCCCTCACTGATGAACTGGTCCTGGCTGGTGATGAGTCAGTCCTGAACGGGCAGGACCCTACTTTGGTCTGGTGCTCCATAAAGCAAACACAATCCTCGAGCCTTGCGATACTCTGAAACAACATGTCCAGGCTTCGACAATAAGAGCAGCCCATGGGGGAAGACTGCTTCTGCTTCTGCTGCTGAGGATACGTCGGGG
Source organism: Iris pallida (assembly GCA_029216955.1). Taxonomy (NCBI): domain Eukaryota; kingdom Viridiplantae; phylum Streptophyta; class Magnoliopsida; order Asparagales; family Iridaceae; genus Iris; species Iris pallida. The sequence continues at coordinate 178,307 of JANAVB010043771.1, read as the reverse complement.
TTGAATACTGAACCGACGTAACTGAAGCTGCCCTTCTCGGAGCTCCAATGGTCAAAGCCCTAGCTGCTGGGGCTGGGGCTGATGACTGATTCATCTGGCCGTGAGATCGCTTTCGACCTCGGTCCTATCCAAAATCCTCTGGGAGGTATACTCATGCCTCCTAGCTGCCTTCGACATCGCATGAAAAGTCTGATGCTCGAACTGCTCCACTGTCAGCAAAATCTCCAGGTGGAGTCCCTGTTGAAACCGCTGGGCTCTATCGAATTCGGTCGCCACCAAGGTGGGTGCAAACCGACTAAGCCTGGAAAACTCGGCTACATACCCATCGACCGTCCAGCCCAACTGCTTCAAATTGGTGAACTTGGTCTGCAGATCGTACCGAGCCACCGCATCGAAGTACTTGGTCCGGAACCTCTCACGGAATACTGTCCAGGCAATAGGCGCCAATATCCCACGGCCTGCACCGCCCACCAGCTGCGGGCTAGATCCAATAATTGCAGCGCACTACAGCCATCTTTTCTTCTTCTGGGGTCTTCGCTGCTTCCAATATCACCTCTGTGTCCTGAAGCCACGCATCAGCAGCGATAGCGTCGCTGCCATCGAAGAATGGAGGGTTCAGGCGCTTGAAACTGTTCGCTGTACTGCTCCCATGATGTCCACCTCTGTCCAGAGCATCTGCCACGGCCTGATGCAAGGCATCTTCTCGACGGTCCTGCGATGCAAGCAGCTCCCTAAAAGTCCAACCAAGGCTCCATCATCCTGCCTCGCGGGCTGGGCTGACTGCACCGGGGGTTCTGGATCTCCGGGAGACATGACCCAGGAGGCTGCTCCTGAGTGCTCGGCCTGATCTTCTGGTTGCTGTTGGTCCATGGAAGGTACGTCGCCTTGCTGATCGGCAGATCCAGGAACAATGTCGCTGAAGAAGACGATATAGGGTACAATAAGGAAAGACCAAGATAGATTCAACGATACAACATGTGATCAGGTCGAGAATCTCAGGGATTAAAAGATACGGGCAGAGATCAAAGGCGAGTGCTGATTGAGACATCTATTCGGTAAACCCTCACATATCTTGATTTACAAGACCTGCATGGGCCACCACTTAAACCATGTAACGCCCCAGAACCAGAATACGGAGAGCGGGGGCATACATAGCCACTACGTATAATAAAGTGGAATCCATCCACTATACGGTCACGGCTGTCTAGATATATGAGGGTTTAACTACAATCTATCAGTCTCCTATGGTTAATAACAAGCCTAATTGTCTCAATCTCAAGCAAGTAAGTAAAATTACGATGTAAGATCACCAAATATACAATAATAAGGCGTCCCAAACATTACATATTCAGCTGATCATGAAGCTAGTCTTTACAAAATGTGAGGACTAGCAAGCGTTTAGTCATACATGATCAACCCTAGGATCTGTCAATCATGTTACAGCCGTAGGCAGACAATAATATGGTATACAATACGAGCTAACAGGTGCTGTCGGCTAAATGCCTCAAAATAAAATTTTTACAATAGAGTGGAGAGCAAAATAACCCACTCGTTGCCCTGGTCATGCCTGATGGTCACCATCGGGCTGGAAGGTCGGTAGTTCCTCTGAAGCTGCTCCGAAATCTGGCTACACAAAACCAGCTGGGTCAGATCCCAGAAAGAGCAAGTGCCACAAAGGAGGCTTCACTTAAGAACTAAAACCAGCAAATCAGAAAATATATTAAAGCAGTTAAAGAAACTTGAAGTAAAAGAATAATAATAGTCACAATGGAGTACGGGAGAATCATTCAAGTAGCCAGGCCACAACCCTTAAACCAAACAAGGACCGGGGTTGTAACCCTTCACCTGAATAGAACTCCGTCTCAAATCTTGTTGATAAGGTAAAATATTACAAGCTCGACGTGGGGTGCAATAAGACAATAAACGAAGAGGGGACTCAGAACTGCTCCGGGAGCCAGGTTACAATCCTTAAACCAAACAAGGACCGGGGTTGTAACCCTTCGCCTGAACAGAACTTAGCCCTGATCTTTATTTGTTAAAAGAGACAATCATGCGATCAAGCTTGCAATAATCGAGTACTGAAAAAACCATACATACAATTGCTCCGGCCAATCAGTGACTACGACTTTTCTACATTAGCAAACTAGGGTTATCACAACATGCAGTGAGATGTTCCTCCAGCCACAAGCCCTGCAGCTAATCCAGGTTATCCAGGCGACTTGGGTTCATTAAGCAGTACATCGTTCTTTCTATATATCAGAGAATATAGACTTGTGCCCTACTCGTCGACGGGCTGCAAGTCCACAATGGTGGCCGGGATAACGGGATCGCCTGTAGCTGGAAAATCTCTCATGACTACTGAATTATTCTAGTTATTAGCCTTAGCCATTTGCAGTAGGTACCCCTGACCGTGGTACTCAGGGATCCCTGTCCTAGACATGATGCAAACACTACCGGTCCATTTGTACAAACACAATCATCCACGGTGTCCAGACCATTCAATCTTGTCATGTCATGTTCACTGTCAGGAGTGCGCCACGTCGGGCCACTATCACGTCATGTCAAATGTGTGCCACAACGGGTCACCATCGTGTTAGGGAACAATTAATTTAGCATAAGTACACATTTAATAATTAAATATTAGAATGGACAAAGGTTATGGGGGACTCATGCGGCTCGAAAAATTTCTATGCGGCCAGCAATCACTTGGCCATACGGCTGGGCAAAATATAAGTCTGCTAAATATATAAACATGCATGCTTGTAGATAATTGAATTTAATACATTAATATAATGCATTAATAAAATGCATTAAATAACAGTAAATACATTAAATACATTATATTAATATATATTAATATACTAAATATATTAATATACGAAATATATTAATATACGTATATAATATATTAATATTATTAAACGTATGTTTGCAGGCATTTTAGTATAATACATTATTATGCATGCGGCTTATATCGTTCCCATATGCGGCTCGCTATTAACAGTGCCACAAAGCATGCATGCAAACAAGCCAAGCATGTAACAAAGCATACAACAAAGCATGCATGCCTTCTTGCAAACGAGGCCACGTGGGTTACAAATACAAGCATGCATTAATATAATGCAAGCAGGACTTGCATTGCATGCGGCCAGCAAAGATTCTTAAGCCATATACGGCTGAGCTAACCGAATGCAATAACAAATGCATTAAAGTAAAAAGAAATGCATTAAAATGCATTAAAGAATGCATTTAGGAATGTATTAAGCATCAAGGTGTGCTATGCGGCTGGCTTTCCCAAAAGTGCATTAACAATGCATTAAATGCATTAAGAATGCATCAGGATGCATTAAGCCTCAAGCATCAAGGATGCTATGCGGCTAGCAAAAAGAAAGTGCATTAATCAATGCATTAAATGCATTAAGGAGGCATGGCCAAAGGAAAGTGCATTAATTAATGCATTAAATACATTAAGAATGCATGGCTAAAGGAAGGTTCATTAATTAATGCATTAAATGCATTAATAATGCATGGCTAAAGGAAAGTGCATTAATTAATGCATTGAATGCATTAAGAATGCACCAGGAATGCATTAAGCCTCAAGCACCAAGGATGCTATGCGGCTAGCAAAGAAATGGTGCATTTAATTAATGCATTAAATAATGCATAAGGCTCGGCCAATGCGTATGCGGCCCAGATAGCTATGGTATTAACAAGGCATCACTGAATATTGGCTATTGCATTAAATAATACATATAAGCTAAATGCTGGCTATTGCATTCATAGGCCATGCGGCCAAGTGCTAAAAATGCCCATGCGGCTCAGCAAAGTTCCATAGGTCAAATTGGACCAAACGAAATTCTCTGCAACAAGGAACCATCAATTAGCAAAAATATGCAAGTTTGATAGATCAAAACTCTTGAAAAACGAAAATACCACAAAACTAGATTCACAAGAATTTAACCATGGAAATAAAAATGCTAAGTACTAAAGTGGGTTAGAAACACATGAGGAAGACAATGGAACAATAAAAATGGACTTCTCCATGAAGCAAGATGCACTTGTCTAATCCTTTCACTCTCTCAGGTTGGTGGAGAAGTAATGGTGGGAAAGAAAAAGAGTTAATGAGGAGAGATAATTGTGTGGTGGGATATTTAATGAAGGTGGTGGTAGGTGGGAGTGGTTTGGTTCACATTAAGATCAAGCAAAACCGAACCATATAAAACCAAGCCGAACCAAGTCAAGTTGGGCCGAACCAAGGAGACATATAATACGAGTCTAATATGTACACGTATACCGTGATACGTAATACGAACAATGATCATTACATTATTTGTGAATATCGATCTTACCAGATGGCATCCATGACCCGAGGAGCGGCATGTCGTTTAAGGAGGAAGTGGCACCGATAGCTAGTGAGACCGGGAGTTCTATTCATCCAGCACAGGTAGCTAGTGAGACCGGGAGTTCTATTCATGCAGCACTTGCAATGGACTACATCTCTCCTGTCGCCGTCGATCCCACTTATTCGAGGTGGTTGCGTGATCGTATCACTGAGCGTTTGTGTGAGCTGTGTGGTTCTCATTAGCTATTAGTACTTATTTGTATTGGACTATTTGTATTGGGTTGTTTTTGTATTAGACTATTTGTATTGGACTACATATATAAATTAGTACGGTGTCAATCTCTGGATTGTATTGGACTACGACATGGTGATCAGGACATAGTCCCTGCAGCCATTCGACTGGCAAGGCAAAAACTATGTAGCCGTAGATGAAGTTGACTGTCCTCCGACCCTCATCCCTCGGCAATGATGATACGACAACCTATCACTATATCTTATATAGTAGTAGATGATATTTTAGTATTACATTATGTGAGTTCATCTTGATTCTGTTACATTCTTCAGATACTAGATACTAGATTCGATAAGAACGTATACTACACCATATGTACAGAACATAGATGATTCACACTAATATATGCTATAATGAATTTTGGGTTATATTCTGAGCCATCCGTTCTCACACCTTAAAATACATATGAATTAGAACTGTATGTCAATCTTTGTTTTTGTATTTTCGGCGAACCCAGGGATTGGATTCTGTATTTTATATTTTGGATTCTGTATTTTGGCTCCAGCTCCAGCTCCATTTGCATAAATATACGGTACGACATGGTAATCAGGATATATTTCCTGCAGCCATTCGACTGGCGAGGCAGAAACTATGTAGCCGTAGATAAAGTTGACTGTCCTCCGACCCTCATCCATCGGCAATGATGATATGACAACCTATCACTATATCTTATATAGTAGTAGATGATGTCTTAGTATTACATTATGTGAGTTCATCTTGATTCTGTTACATTCTTCAGATACTAGATACGATAAGAACATATACTACACCATATGTACAGAACATAATGATCCACACTAATGTATGCTAGAATGAATTTTGGGTTGTGTTCTGAGCCATCCGTTCTCACACTTAAATAGATATGAATTAATACTGTGAGAGCACCGGAGAGAGTGAGAGCGCCGGAGGGGGAGAGGAAAGAGAGTAAAATGGGGGGAAATGAATTGGTGGGAGAATATAATTAGAATTTAGCGACGTTCATACTAACATCGCTAAATTAGTCGCTATTAGCGACGTCATAGCGACGTTTCACGACGACTAGCTCATGTAACTATGTAGTCGTAGATGAAGTTGACTGTCCTCCGACCCTCATCCCTCGGCAATGATGATACGACAACCTATTACTATATCTTATATAGTAGTAGATGATATTTTAGTATTATATTATGTGTGTTCATCTTGAATCTGTTACATTCTTCAGATACTAGATACTAGATTCGATAAGAACGTTTACTACACCATATGTACAGAACATAGGTAATTCACACTAATGTATGCTAGAATGAATTTTGGGTTGTGTTCTGAGCCATCCGTTCTCACACTTAAAACACATATGAATTAGTATTGTGTGTCAATCTTTGTTTTTGTATTTTCGGCGAACCCAGGGATTGGATTCTGTATTTTGTATTTTGGATTCTGTATTTTGGCTCCAGCTCCAGCTCTATTTACATAAATCTACGGTACGACATGGTGATCAGGACATAGTCCCTGCAGCCATTCGACTGGCGAGGCAGAAACTATGTAGTCGTAGATAAAGATGACTGTCCTTCGACCCTCATACCTCGGCAATGATGATACGACAACCTATCACTATATCTTATATAGTAGTAGATGATGTTTTAGTATTACATTATGTGAGTTCATCTTGATTCTGTTATATCCTTCAGATACTAGATTCGATAAAAACATATACTACACCATATGTACATAACGTAGATGATTCACACCGAGAGAAGTTTATCGAAATTGTAATAGGAGTAATGAAACGACATTAGAAATGGCGTGTCATAGTGGTCGGACGGGAGGGAGGTGACGCGCCACCACCCATGGCGCTAGGGGGACGCCTACAAATAACATGGACACTGATGCACAAATACCGCTCGAGTGAGCCAAAGGCATGCAGCCACTTCCCTCCCTCCATTCCCCCTCTCCCTCTCTCTTGCTATCAACGTCACAACTTTTCCAGTGCTGCTCCCTCTAATAATGATGAATGAAAAAAATCAAAGACCCCCTCTCCTTTCTCACTCTTCACAATTCTCACAACAGGAAGGATCAGTGCTTTCTAGTTCGCTTCCATCCATCCATTCCTCCGTTCTGATCAAGCTTCTTCCTTCTCCTCTCCTCCACCATAGCTCTGGACCCATCTTCTCCTCCCTACTTCCCTTCTTCTTATTTGACTCTCTCAGTCACATATGATATCCAGCTCAAGTGTAGAGTCGGGGAAGAAAAAGTGGACAGGAAGAGGAGTGGGAAGCAGCACAGCCGGTGGCATGACCTGGAGGAAGTACAGAGGTTTTCTTCAACATCTGTAGGAGAACTATAAGGATATATCTTTTCACAACATGTCACCTTGTCAAAGACCCTTAATGTGAATATCGTGTTACCGCGGTGTCGGAAGACTAACATGTCATAATTTCTAAGCCGTATGCTTTGACATAATTCTTCCAACTCTTTCTCCTATGTAGTAATCTTGCATTTCTTATGAAGTTCAAGACGGCATATAGTGACTCGTAATGGAAAAATATGCCGTCTCGAACTTCATAAAGAAATGTAAGATTACTACATAGGAGGAAAGAGTTGGGAGGATTATGTCAAAATACACGGCATAGAAAATTATGACATGTTAGTCTTTCGACACCGTGGTAACATGGTTGTCACATTAAGGGTCTTTGACAAGGTGACATGTTGTGAAAGATATATCCTTATAGTTCTCCTACGGATGTTGAAGAAAACCTATGTATTTCCTCCAGGTCATGCCGTCGGCTGTGCTGCTTCCCCCTCATCTTTCTGCCCACTTCTTTTCTCGTGACTCTACACTTGAGCTGGATATCATATGTGGCTGAGAGAGTCAATTAAGAAGAAGGAAAGTAGGGAGGAGCAGATGGGTCCAGAGCCATGGTGGAGGAGAGGAGAAGGAAGAGGCTTGATCAGAACAGAGGAATAGATGGATGGAAGAGAACTAGTGTCACGATCCGCTACCCAAATTGTTGGGCCGGGCCGAGTCATGTCCAGCCTACGCTTGAGATAAAGCGCAGTAAACTGTTCTAGAAGTAACAAGATAAGACTAAATGTGCAAACAGTTCTATAAGTAATAAAGAGTCATAAATGCTCCAAAAATAAAAGTCGTCTCATATAGTAATAAGTCCAAGTACAAGTCTGAAATATAAAACTGGATACATGTCCAGTTACAAAATACGTAGTCTAATACATGACTACTCTCAAAAGTCTAAAGTAAAAAGACAACTAGACGAGGTTTCCCGTAGGTACATCCTCGTAAGGCAAAGCCTGGTCCTCGACAGTAACTCCATAATACGAATCACAGAGCAACTCCTCCTCAGTAGTATACCTACAACGTTATCCTGTCAGGACGGGAGCAAGTACTGATTCTAGCAAACAAAATATACGAAACATGAAATAAACAGGAAGATGATAAACTGGAATCATGGCATATCATAATCTATCATGGCAAGGACACATATGTCATAGAGACAGATGTATATGTAATGTTTAAAACTGTAGCAGGTACGTGATCGTCAATAGGTGTACAATGTGCAGGGGCACATAATGAAATGTACTTTCGTACAAGTGTAAAGGCGATAGATGTACATACGCACAAATACAGCTTTGAGATAAAGGCCTACGGCGCAGTAACATATAAAATAAAACTTTGCTCGGTACTGTAGAGGGGGCATGATCACGTACGCTACTAACAGTTTTCCCATATCCAGATTCTAATCATTTGAGAGATATAAAACTGTTCTAAACATGGTAGTGAATGAAAGTAATACAACATGTGAAGGTTTAACTTGCTATCCCAAGGATCAGCATTTAACATGGTTGGATTCGCAGTTCATTGTTGTAACAGTATGTAAAGTTTGTAGAAAGTACTTACCTCTAGCAAAGCAAAGCAGCGATAAAAGTGCTATAGATGCCTGGTGACTCGTCACTGTAGAAATAACACATAAACTTAGTTTTTATACTAAGTTAAATACTACGACACTAGTGGTACAATACGACTTTCTGATTGGACACCTAGCCAAATGGTGACTTTAGCATAGGAGGCCAATATGGGGTGACACAATACTTAAACTAACTTTCTAGGGTCTTTACACTAGTGCGGGGTGAGGTTCAATACGGCTATAACTCAAAATAACACAAAAAGTTGCAAGTCGTAATTATTCAATAAATAAATCAACTGTACATTGTGTTCCAACAATTTTTAAGATAGGCAAAAAGCTCAATTTTACATAAAATAAAGTACCAAAATGATCCTTGTTAATTATAGAAATTTATTATAATTGTTCTGGAATTTATTAACCAGTACATATATTTTATAAAAATCAGTTTTCATAAGTATACAGAAAGTGAGTTCTGGTTTCATATGCCAAAAAAGTGGCAAAACTGTAAATTAAATACTGTAAAAATTATTTTAAATTAGCTAAATTAACATAGTATCTAAATACTATTTTTTTAGAATTTTAACAGCAATTAAAGTATTTTTAGAAATTCAAAAACAGCATGGTACACAATCTGAAATTAAATAATTAATTATCTGCGTATTTTGTCCATGTTCATAATTTGAACCAGAGTTCAAATACAGGACCCAAGGCCATGAATCAAGTCCAATATGACTTGTACAGGTCTTGAATGTATGAAAACACATTTGAGTCCAAAAATCCATGCTAGGCTTGGACACCAAATGGTTGCAGTACTAAATACAGGATTTTAAATAATAATAGTATATATATTCTTTTTAAAGTGGTAAAAATATACAAGTCATAATTTAAACAATAAAAATGACTTGTATATTTATGCACAATAATATTTTGTACAAAGTAGAATTTTGAAATACGTAAAATAAATAACTATAACATTATATAATATACAATAAATATAGAGATTATATGTATACATAATGATATATATACATATGTTAAATATACATGTATATATATAAAAAATACTTAACTATAAAAATATAGTATTAACAAATATTGTACATATAGAATCTATATAATAATAATCTATATACACATGAACAATATAATAATAAATACATAAATACATAAATACACATATATATATATATATATATATATTATATATTTTTTAAATACATATATATATATAATATATAATATATATTATATATATATATATATATATACATAAATACATAAATAGATATATATATATCTATTATATAGATCTATATATAATATATATATATATATATATATATATTTTTATATATAAATATATATATATATAGATATATATATTATATATTATATATATAATATAATATATATATAATATAGATATATATATATCTAGATATATATATATATATATATATTTAATATATATATATATAATATAGATATATAATATATATATTAATATTATAATTAATATATATAGATATATATATTATATATATATGTATTTAGGATTATTATGTATTATGTATATATATATAAAAAAAAAATATGTATTTATGTATTTATGTATAATATATATATATATATATCTATATATATATTATATATATATATATATAGATATATAGATATATATTATATATATATATATATATAAATATATATATATATACACACATATAATATAATAGAGTACTAAATATAAAAAATATATACAATATATATAATTTTTTTTTTTTTTTTTGTGTTTATATAGATATATATATATATATATATATATATATAAATATAATATATATATATATATTAAATATATATATATATATTAATATATATATATATATATTATATATATAATATAGACAAATACAGTATATAGATATATATATATATATATATATATATATAATATATATATATATATATATATATATATATAAAACAAAAGAAAACAAAAAAAAAGGAAAATAAATAGAACAACAGGGGGGGTTCGAACTCGGCCCAAAGGGTCGGGTTCTCGGGTTTGGTCGTGGGGTTGTGCTGGGGTTAGGGTTTAGGACGGGGGGGGGGGGTTCTTATAATGGTTTTAGGTCGGCTAGGGGTTCGAAGTCGGTCGAGAAACGCGGGGAAGCTGGCCGGTCGTCGGCTGCTGGCCGGTCGTCGGGGGTGGACAGAAAATAGGTTTTACAGTTAGGTCCTTAGACCTTTAGGAATTACGGATAGGTCCAAAACCTATCAGTTTGCAAATAACAATTTGCAAACTGATATCAAACAATTTAATTAATTACAAACTACTATTAAAACAATTCTAAATATTATAAAATGATATTAAAATATTTTAGTTAATTACAAAACTATATTAAAACATTCTAATAAATTGTAAAATGGTATTTTAGTTATTAAAACTCATTTAAAAATTATTAAAAAATTATAGAAAAATTCCTAAAATTATATTAAATTATTTTAAGGATAAATATGTCATTAGAAATTAATTAACACTAATTAAATCAAAATTGAAAATCAGGGGCTGACAACTAGAAAGCACTGATCCTTCCTGTTGTGAGAACAGTGAAGAGTGAGAAAGGAGAGGGGGGTCTTTGATTTTTGCGTTCATCATCATTAGAGGGAGCAGCACTAAAAAAGTTGTGATGTTGACAGCATGAGAGAGGGAGAAGGAGAATGGAGGGAGGAAAGTGGCTGCATGCCTTTGGCTCACTCGAGCGGTATTTGTATCTCCAATGTCGTTTTATTACTCCGATTACAATTTCGACACGGAGGAAGTTTCCGTCGTCAAATAAGAGCTGGTGACTGTTAAGGAGGAGGTGTTACCAAAGGTCGAGATCAAAAAAGAACCGATGACCATCAGGGAAGAGATTGCTCCCAAGGTTAAAATTAAGGAGGAGCCACCGTCAGAGAGTAGTAGCATCGGGACTGACCCTCATGTCCCTACAGATGACCTCAACCAAATTGAGCCTTCGTATGCAAAGTGGCTGAGAGAATGGTACATGCCTCAACGCAACTATGATCCCTGACTGTGAGAATTCATCGTCTGACTTGCGGTCTTTGCTGAGGCCAAAGTCGATTTTCTTTTTTATTGAATATTGAATATTTGTGTTTAAATATTGAATATTTGTGTGTTTTGTGTGAACAATTTGATTGCTTGGGATATTTATGTGATGGAATTGTTTGTGTATTTTGTATATTGGAATATTTGTGTGTTTTATATATTTGTGCTTGGGATATTTGTTTTATTGAATATTGAATATTTGTGTTTTGTATATTAGAATTGTGTATATTGGAATTGTGTATGTTAGAATTGCTTGGGATTATTTGTGTGTTTTGAATATTTGAATTGTGTATATTGGGAATGCCCAGTTTTATGCTATTTTTTTTCAAAAATTTCCCAGCTACCGACGGACTGGCGACGTGTTGAGTGTATTATGCGGGCCGGTGTTGAGTGTTCCACCGAAGGGGTCGGCGAACCCAGGAATTAGATTCTGTATTTTGGATTGTACATTTGCATTCTGGATTCTTTTTTTATTTTTATTTTTTAATTTAGCGACGTTTATATTCGTCGCTAACATGTAGCGACGAATATAAAAGGTCGCTAAAAACGTCGCTAAATTGTTGATGTGACAAACAATCTGATGCCACCTCATCGTCGCAAGAACGTCGCTAATGTGTCGCTAATCGATGACCACTTAACAACGTCGCAAATAATGCCGCAAATTAGCGACGTTATAAACGTCGCTAAATAATGTCGTCGTAGCGACGTTTTCTCGATTAACGACACACATTTTTCCGTCGTTTATGAAACGTCGCTGAAAACGTCGCTAAATTAAATTAGCGACGTTTTGGCCGAGTTTAGCGACGTTTTGGAATGCCGCTAATCTGACAAATTTTTGTAGTGATCTGAATATGTAATGTTTGGGACGTCTTACTTTTTATGTCTGATGATCTACATCTTGGAACATTTACTTACTTGCTTGAGATTGAGACACTAGGCTTGTTCATGACCATAAAAACTGTTGGCTTATAAATAAACCCTCATGCATCAAGACAGCCACGGCCGTATATAGAGGTAGATTATACTTCAATGTACGTAGCTGGCTGTGTCTGTCTCCCGCTCTACAGTATTCTGATTCTGGGGCATGACAGGGGGTTGGGGGTGGGGGGAGGGGGGTTGGTGGGCTTTGGCGGGACTCCTCCGCAAAACTTTTGATCCACGTCATATATATTGTTGGGGCTTTTCCTTTAACATGTAGAGAAAGCTGGCTTTCAATGCATGCCTAGTTTTATTTAGTCCCACATTGGAAAAGCACCATAAGTTGTATCTCAATATATACTTGTATGTTGTTGAGATATGCACATGGGGTGGTGACCCTAAGGAGGGAACCATATGGGTGATTTTACTAGGAGGTAAGAATAAGTCTCCATGGTAAGCTTCATGTTTTTTGCTCTTGGAATTCCATTCCATTGGTGCTAACTCTCATAGGGGCTTAGCGACTCGGACTCAGGCTAATGAGCTCATGGGCTCATGAGACGTAATGTGGCATTTTGTTGGCGACGTGCATCGTCGCTAGACGCATAGCTAGGTGCACAATACGCTTAAGTTGCGCTCGTTGCATGCCTATTGCGCAGCCGTTCGCACTGTCTGTCACACCCCAGTACTGAAATACGGGGACGGACGTCGGCCAGCTACACCGTATAAGGTACGAATACGCTATACGGCGATGACGGCTGTCAAGTCTTGCTGGGTATCCTAGCATGCAATCAATCTATGGCGTAAATCCGATCTCATGTCCACATGCAATAATCAATAAAATAACTACAAGAGAGATAATCATATAAAAAGCAGGAAATACTCATATGATAATCAGAGAGTCTATAATACAGGATAATAATGTAGATGAGTATACCTTCCCACAATTTCTAGCATGGTCGGGAACTGAAGCACATCCTCCAAGTCGAGTCTGTAAGATCCACAGGGTCGGTCACAGGCAATCTGGGAACAAGCCAGGGTTGGTCAGGCCAACCATAGCAAGTACCAGAAAGGAAGGCTCAAGGACGGGCGAAGAAAACCAGCGTGATATGATATATAACAGAAATAACACGTATGAACAGCAGTAATGAGGGTAAAGGATCGTGCGGTACCAACGCACGATTACAGAATATAAGGCAGCAATCCAACTACTAAAACGTAAGTAACCAACAATCATCACAGTCATCCTAACATCCACTAATGCTTGCATCGCCAACTGGAACTCGTAGTCTGTCATCGGAACAGTTACTCACCCCTACATCAAACAAGAACAAGGGAATGAATTACCGCACCGGGACATCGTTACGTGCCAGCCAGCTTAGCAAGCAACAAGCCATACAATTTAGGTGAATAAGCGACCATCAAATGTCTACGGCTGTCTATGTGGAGGTTGGGTTACCCCAACAATGCAATATAGGAATCCTCAGATCGTGCCATCCCAGCAGGGCTAGCGGGGCCAAGTATATCAAGACTAGATGAGCGCCGGTCCCTCGTAAGACCACCGGGCTCTGCATGTCACCACCGGTCCCTCGTAAGGCCACCGTGCCGAGCATGCCATGTATATAATGTATAGTACATAAAGTAGCCGAATATTGCCATCCACCAGTACGAATGGTAACAATATCCGTGGCGACCAGCCTGCAGGTCATGACTAATATCTGGGATAAGGCTGGTAATGCACGATCTCGGGATTCCGTTCCCTCCCAATGCTTCTACCAGTTTAAGTTGCCTAGATTAACCATACATTTATCCGAAATCACATGCCGTGGTCACATGATCATCCTCCTAGATGTCGTACCTCAGTACGAGAACGCTAAGTAAGAATCAACCTCGACACCTATAGTCCCAGTTGTGATCCATCCTTAGTGTTATGCAACAAGCAAGCAAGCAATCCTAACCACGCTAAGACTATAGGCCAACTACCAGATACCCGTGCAGGTAATCATATAATATAGCTAGAATATCAAGATGGCATCGCAATGCCATATAATCATGGAAGTAGCACCTCAAAGTGCCAGTAGACAAGGGGCACCGCAGTGCAAGGTCAGGGCTAGTACCTCAAAGGGTAACTGGACTTATAGCACGGATACAAGTAGTCAGGTATAGGACAATGACAAATCTTTCAGTCACAAGAAGTCATCTGCCCACATCGTGGCATAGATATCAGGTCAAGTACAAGATCAGAACCTCTACTATAATAACATCTCAAGCATATATGGGAGCTCAAGAATCCTCCAAGTCAATGATCACAAGCCACTAGAAAACGAGCCCCTCAACTACCAAGACATAGCAATCAAACCAGGTTTTGGGCGTTTGGGAAGTCGAGTAAAAATCATATAATAATCCCCTCGATATTCTCCTCGTTCCGCGAAGCACTCGAACAATTAATCAAAATCCAGGATCCAACATATCTGATCAAAATCGAACATCATCTAAAGGAATCGACAGCACTATCCAAGTATCCACGTGAGTCTACCAACTGAACATTCCGATATCATACTTTATATATTACTCAATCCCCATACATATCCAAGGTCACAATCCCGATACATAGGACAACTGCCAGCCCTATCTGGCTATACTAGGACAACTCCTAGAATGAATAATCAGGGGACAAGAATATAATTAAATACCGCCGAAAAAGTGGCAAGGATTGCGTGAACCACTCTGGAGCAGATCCACAACCCTTAAACCAAACAAGGACCAGGGTTACAGATCGTCTCCCGAGTAGAACCGCTCTCCTTACGCTATCCGACGGACAAGACAGGTCAAGACACTAGGCGACTAATCTAGTCGGAAGTCTACCTAGCAGGCAATGGGATCAGGTAAACTATGCCAAGGTGAACATGCACGAGCCCAGTCCAGCAAACCGAAGGAATGGTTCTGCCTAATCCTTCGAACCAAATTCCCAACTGGAAATTCTGGAAAAATTCGGCAGAGTCTCCTTTGTAATCTGGATGGGAGCACCCTATGAATTGGGGCTAAAACCACTCGGCACAATCCGCCGCAGAATCGCAGAATCGCAGGCTTAGAACACTAAGTCTCAGCTACCAGCAGCATTACGATGCGTACTGGAAACAAATCGATAGCCGAGAACACTAAGTTTCGGCCTCCAGCAGCACTACGATGTGTACTGGAAACCAATCGAACCCGAGACCACTAAGTCCCGGTCTCCAGCCGCACTACAATGCGTACTGGGCGCCAAGCCAACACATATAACAAAAAATAGCCTCACAGGGCGCACCAAGACCCACAGTCATGTCCAAGCCACAAACACAGTCACAGAAACAGTTAGCCAAGCCGTTATCCGACCGCGAGTCGGACACGGGGCATACGGGGACAATCCGTACAAGTGAGTCGTGCTCGTGTCCTCGGAGGTGTGGATGACCCATCCAAGTTGTCCGATACGGTCGTAAACTGGTATCGAACCAAGCTATCCTAAGTTATCATTATGGCAGTTCTACTAATAGCTACACTACTCATGGTTATACATTTACAATTACAACAAATTAAAATGTAATAAAATCCATGAGAAAGGGCAAGAGCCGTCGATGAGCAAGGGATACTTGCCTAGGGGGCTCGGCTAGGTAAGCAAGTCTTCGACGATCGGGATCCAGGATAGCACGTCCATCGAGATCCTTAGAACATACAATAAACAATCATTAGAATTAAATAATAAAATAATGACAAAAATCATGAAGAATGGCACGAGGCTATACCGTACGGGTCCCGCAAGCAGCGTAGGGATCTGGCACGGAAATCGAGGCACGCGGACCGATACGCGCACGCAAACCGAGACGTACACGTATATCGAGACACACACGAGAATCGAAATGACTCGAGGATCGAGATGAACATGAGACAACGTGCACGTAAATCGAGACGTGCACGCAAATCGAGACGGCACAAGACCAATGCGGCATACAAATCAGAGCGATCACGTAAATCGAGGCAACACAAGATACAATGTGACACACAAATCTATACGACACGTAAATCGGTGCATGCACGTAAATCGAGACAACACAAGATACAATATGACATACAAATCGATATGGCATGCAAATCGGTGCGTGCACGTAAATCGAGGTGGCACGGGTCACGAGGTAGGCACAATGGCCGAGACAAAAATTGAGGCGAGCACAAATCGAGATGGCACGGTTCCCGAGGCAGCGTGGGGCTCGAGGCGTCCCGCTGCCCAAGGCAGTACGTGGATCGGGGTACACAAAACTGGGATGCATGAATCGAGATTGCACACGGACCGAGCAGCACACTGCTTGAGGCTACACGTGCACCGAGGCACGCAGCCCGAGGAGCACGCAAACCGAGGCCAGCTCGCTGTTGGAGCAGCGCAGGGCCCAGGGGCGTCCCGCCGCTCGAGGCGGCGCTGTTCCCGTGCGCGGCGGCTGCTCGCGAGGAAAGAGAAGAGAAAGGGGCGGAGGAGCTGAGGGAAGCTCGGCCAGGTGCGGCGAGTCGGCCGCTATCGGAGGAGATGGAAAGAGAGGGAGAGCGGTTACCAGGGAGGTGATGGCAGCGGCGCCTAAGTCACGGCGGCGTTGGAGGCAACCCGCTGGGGCGCGACGCCCTGGACGGCCAGAGAAGATGGAAACGATGGCGATGGTGGTGGCTGCAGTGAGTGGCAGCGGACGCGGCTCCGGGAAGAGGGAGCTCGGGGAGGAGGAGGCCATGGCGAAGGGGGCGGCTGCGGTGGAGATAGGGAGGCCGCGGTGGTGGCGGGTGCCGGGAACAGCAAGAAAGGGAGAGATGGAGGTGGTGGAGGTGGGAAGTGACAGTGGTGGGTGATGTTGGCGCAGGCGGCCATAGGGAGGAGGCCAAGAGGGAGGAGGAGGAGAGCTGAGAGCGAGTGAGAGAGAGAAAACTGAGAAAGTGGGAGAGAGAGAGAGAGAGAGAGAGAGGAAAGGGAATTTGAGGGGGGGTGTACTGTTCGTGGGAGAGAGGGAGAGAGAGGATTATTTGATGTGAGGGGTGAGGGTGAGTGATGTGAGGGGTTAGGTAGGGGATTTAGATATTTTGGAGGGGGTAGATTTAGGATCAAGAAAATAATAGTAGCAATAATAAAAAATGGAAAAAATTCACCACCATAATTAATAATAAAATTTTAACAATACCCAATTTCAAAAATCCTCCAAATACACAAATACAATCAAATACTATTTTCAAAAATAGGGATTTGACATCCTACCCACCTTACAAAAGTTTTGTCCTCGAAATTTCAAAATTATTTAAAATAGGATTTTTAAAACTAGTACATATACATATGCCATGAAAACTCTACCCACCTTACAGAAATCAAGTAATACAATCAAGAAATTAACAAAATCTCGATATGAAAACATCAAGAAAACAATGTCTAGCTACACAAGTCAACTCTCAGGGTAAATCCAAAATACCATGAAATCTCGAAAATTGAAATCTCACCTGCTCGAAATAACTCCATAAATCAAAACAAGTACAAAATATCGAAAACAATGTCCGAAAACGTAAAATTCCCAACTGCATAAAAATTCTCATAAATCATAAAATACAGAATATCTGTCTCGAACCGATGACCGTAGTTCCTAATATCCAAAAAAGTGTGTCATGGTCATTCCTTGCCACGCCACCCGGAATGGCTGCAAAAGATTCACCATGACACTATAATCGAGCGGCTGCAACTTTCGTTACCACGCCGTCAAGGTATACTAGGGTCACCCGGTACTCTTGACAAATATCCAAAACGAATCAAATCCATAACCCAAACATCTGAATCACTAAAATCACAAAATCTCTAACAATATAACGAGTCCTAGAAAACCATCAAAATCCAGAATCCAGGTAAATCGTAACACACATCCAAAAAATATCTTCAATAATAACCACAAGATAGCTTTTCTAGGAAAATACTCCATATCCGTAGGAAAATACTCTAAAACAAGGATCGATATCAAATATAATGTATAGAAAGTATATCTATAATCAAAATAATATCTGAAATAGATAATCATGAGTACGGAACTGTCTGAAATCAAGGAAGCGGAATCGATACGAGAATATCCCTCGGATACTTAACAAATGTTAAAATATCCGATCCCGGAGTCCAGATGAAATCTTCATTCTGCAGCAGTCCAGCCAACGCTCGAAGAGGGCGATAATGATACTAAGTCAACACGAAGTCAACGCATGAAAGGGATAACAAGAAATCAACCAAGGTGAAACACCGACAGAGAGTACAGAACCCAAGATAAATAATCATGTAACCCAAATGATGGAGATAAGATAACATCTCATCAAATAAGGTTATCGACATGACCAACTATAGGATCATACATATCAAACAAGGATCAGGGGTAGATAACACGAATAAGACATGACCAAGCAAGATAGGTCCAAGTAGAGATGAGGACCAGTTCACAGGTTCAAGGGAGCGAAGGACAAGTGTAACAAGTAGAAATACTAAGGAATAGTGGACTGATATCAATAATCATGTGATATCCAACAAAATCTCAAAACGAGACCTACATGGGCCACCACTAAAACCATGTCACGCCCCAGTACCGAAATACGGGGACGGACGTCGGCCAGCTATACCGTATAAGGTACGAATACGCTATACGGCGATGACGGCTGTCAAGTCTTGCTGGGTATCCTAGCATACAATTAATCTATGGCCTAAATCCAATCTCATGTCCACAGGCAATAATCAATGAAATAACTACAAGAGAGATAATCATATAAAAAGCAGGAAATACTCATATGATAATCAGAGAGTCTACAATACAGGATAATAATGTAGACAAGTATACCTTCCCACAGTTCCTAGCTTGGTCGGAAACTGAAGCACATCCTCCAAGTCGAGTCTGTAAGATCCACAGGATCGGTCACAGGCAATCTGGGAACAATCCAGGGTTGGTCAGGCCAACCGTAGCAAGTACCAGAAAGGAAGGCTCAAGTACGGGCGAAGAAAACCAGCATGATATGATATATAACAGAAATAACACGCATGAACAGCAGTAATGAGGGTAAAGGATCGTGCGGTACCAACGCACGATTACAGAATATAAGGCAGCAATCCAACTACTAATACGTAAGTAACCAACAATCATCACAGTCATCCTAACATCCACTAATGCTTGTATCGCTAACTGGAACTCGTAGTCTGTCATCGGAACAGGAACTCACCCCTACATCAAACAAGAACAAGGGAATGAATTACCGCACCGGGCCAGCGTTACGTGCCAGCCAGCTTAGCAAGCAACAAGCCATACAATTTATATGAATAAGCGGCCACTCAAATGTCTATGGCTGTCTATGTGGAGGTTGGGTTACCCCAACAATGCAATATAGGAATCCTCATATCGTGCCGTCCCAGCAGGGCTAGCGGGGCCAAGTATATCAAGACTAGATTAGCGCCGGTCCCTCGCAAGACCACCGGGCTCTGCATGTCACCACCGGTCCCTCGTAAGGCCACCGTGCCGAGCATGTCATGTATATAATGTATAGTACATAAAGTAGCCGGATATTGCCATCCACCAGTACGAATGGTAACAATATCCGTAGCGGCCAGCCTGCAGGTCATGACTAATGTCTGGGATAAGGCTAGTAATGCACGATCTCGGGATTCCGTTCCCTTCCAATGCTTCTACCAGTTTAAGTTGCCTAGATTAACCATACGTTTATCCGGAATCACATGCCGTGGTCATATGATCATCCTCCTAGATGTCGTACCTCAGTACGAGAACGCTAAGTAAGAATCAACCTCGGCACCTATAGTCCCAGTTGTGATCCATCCTTAGTGTTATGCAATAAGCAAGCAAGCAATCCTAACCACGCTAAGACTATAGGCCAACTACCAGATACCCGTGCAGGTAATCATATAATATAGCTAGAATATCAAGATGGCATCGCAATGCCATATAATCATGGAAGTAGCACCTCAAAGTGCCAGTAGACAAGGGGCACCACAGTGCAAGGTCAGGGCCAGTACCTCAAAGGGTAACTGGACTTATAGCACGGATACAAGTAGTCAGGTCTGGGACAAGGACAAATTTGTCATTCACAAGAAGTCATCTGCCCACATCGTGGCATGGATATCAGGTCAAGTACATGATCAGAACCTCTACTATAATAACATCTCAAGCATATATGGAAGCTTAGAGCTCCAATCATCCAGTCGGTCTACCCACCAGATCAATCTATCAAGAGTCACCCCTCTACGATGGAATCAATATCATGTCAGGAAGGTCAATAACCAAATACCAAGTTAATCACTACAAGCAATACTAGGCCCTCTAGCTCACAAAAATCCTCCAAGTCAATGATCACAAGCCACTAGAAAATGAGCCCCTCAACTACCAAGACATAACAATCAAACCAGGTTTTGGGCGTTTGGGAAGTCGAGTAAAAATCATATAATAATCCTCTCGATATTTTCTTCTTTCCGCGAAGCACTCGAACAATTAATCAAAATCCAGGATCCAACATATCTGATCAAAATCGAACATCATCTAAAGGAATCGACAGCACTATCCAAGTATCCACGTGAGTCTACCAACTGAATATCCCGAGATCATACTTCATATATTACTCAATCCTCATACATATCCAAGGTCACAATCCCGATACATAGGACAACTGCCAGCCCTATCTGGCTGTAAGCCCCCTGAATTTCAGGGCTATTTTAAAATTTTCTAAATGAATTATTTTCGATAAGTGTTTTATTATTTAATTATTTTTGATCATTAATGTACCTTTCCATGACTTTGACTTCTGGAGCGTCAGGGATGTCAATCTCTGTAAACTCTCTTCACGAGTTTTGTTGTAGACAAGATTATCTTCGTTTTGATATATTATGTCCCACTTAAATTCGTTTTCTTGTGCTCTTTTTGTATCGCGCAACTTCGGATTAACTTAGACCAATTAACCGTTGAATAATTATTCCCATTTTTAATTTTGATCTTCGTTTGCACGTTACCGTGACTTTTAATTTAGGAGCACCAGACCAGTCGTTTTCTCAGAACCAACTCCTCATGAATGATCTACTCGAGACGCTCTTCACCCCTGACCTTCGTGTCCCACTCAGACACTCCATTTTGTGCTTTATTTTCTTCGCACAATTTTTGGGTCAATTTAGGCCGATTTATTTTCTATCGTAAAATCTGATTTAATTTCGAATTTAATTTCGGGACCCGACATCGATCCAACCTAGTCAACCCAAAGTATGGACGTGGCCCACATGAAGCCTACTATCCATATGAAACTTGTGTCCCATTTATTGGAGTCCCCGTATTTTATTTATTTACCCATGATTATAAATCTCTATTTTTAATTAATTATTGCACCCGGTCCGATCTTGACCCGACCCGGCTCGACCGAACACGAATCCAAGCTCCATATTGTTATCTCATGACTGCATAAATACTCCACATAATTTCCCCTATTTTTTCCCTATTTTAAATATTTATTTTTCTCTCTCCACTTTACAAATATTCTATATGTATGTATGTATATATATATATATATATATATATATATATATATTATATATATATATTTTTTTTTTTTTTTTTTTCAAACCAAAACTTTTATTGATTGAAACCAAAACTAGTACAAAATGGACACTAACTGTGTCGACAACGGATTGTAGCCTTCCCCACTTGTCTATGCACTTCAGAAACTAGCTTATCAGCAGTAAAGCCTTGGTTCTCATATCTCCATTTGTTCCTATATTTCCATAAAACCCATATCACAGTTGCAAGTAACAATCTCTTTCCTGTGTTTTTTCTTCTTCCGCCACCAATCTCTAAGTCGCTCAATGATTGATCGACCACGAGAGGAAACTCCATATGCTAGTTGGATAGCTCCCCAAACGTCCTTGGCCCTGTCTCCCTGATTCAGGATATGTTCCAATGTCTCAACCTGACTAATTGCGCAACAGTGGCACTTCGAAGCCAAGCTATACCCAAGCCTGGTAATGTTATCGTCAGTAGGTAACTTATTGTGTAGGGTTCTCCATAGCAGAACTGACCATTTAACAGGGATGCATGAACTCCATATATGTGTGAAATGATGCAGTATAGGTCTATGTATCCTGACAAAGTCCCAGGCGGAAGATAATGTAAAATTACCCGACTGAGTATGTCCCCAGCGCCATGTGTCATCAATCTGAATAATTTGCTGCTGTGCCATATCTCTTCCCGCAATTAAACGTTTCCAGACATGGGAAGCGTTTGAAGTTATAGCTACATTTGATGGACTAGCATTGGAGCAATATTTAGCAGAGAAATATTTAGTCCATAAGCTATCTTGAGTCAAGAATTTCCACCATAGCTTTGTGGTGAAAGCATGCATCATGTCTTCCAGCCGTTTTGACCCCTAACCCACCTTCTACTTTAGTTCTAGCAATGCGATCCCAACCAAGCCAAGTCTTCTTAGCAACACCAAGTTGGCTACCCCAAAAGAAGCTCGAGAACATAGCCTCCAATCGGTGTAAGACCTGTAATCGGGGGATTACATGCCGCAAGCGTGTACACAGGAATTGAAGTGAGCACTGATTTGATTAACACAAGTTTGCCACCTGGTGAGAGAATTTTATTGTGCCACCCTTCGACCTTGCTACGAATTCGGTTGAGCAGTTCCTCATACATAGCCCTATTTCGACGTCCAGCCATAAGTGGACATCCGAGATAAGTAAATGGCGGAGAGCCAATACTAAATCCTGTTCGTTGAGCCAACTCTACTCCTCTTTCCTGTATAACCAGTTGCGACATGTATATAGATGATTTTGATTTGTTAATCAATTGGCCCGAAGCTGCCTCATACTGTGCCAGGATAGCAGTGATTTTGTTGACAGATCTCACGTCTCCTGTAGAAAAGAGTAGAATATCATCTGCGTACGCTAGCTGCGTAATTGGAGAACAACCACGAGGTGTGACGAATGTTGTGAAGCCTTCTGACTCGGGCAGCTTCTTCAGACTTCGCGAGAGCGCCTCCGCCGCGATAATAAACAAAGCTGGGGAGAGGGGGTCTCCCTGACGAACCCAACGAAAAGCCTGGAAATACTCAGTCGATTCCCCGTTGATCAAAGGGGCATACCATACATTGTTAACAAGTCGCAACATCATGTCAACCCATTTGTTATGGAAACCAAATTTTCTGAGCACCTTCAGAAGAAATCTCCAATCAACCCTGTCGTAGGCTTTCATCATATCTAGTTTTATAGCAACATTTCCCCCCTATTTTTCTTGTTCATTCTAGCCATCAATTCTTGAACAAGAAGAATATTATCAACAATTTCTCTGCCTTGAACAAACCCACTCTGTTCTGGGGAATAATACGGGGTAACATAGGGGCCAAGCGACGGGAAAGGAGTTTAGAAATTACCTTGTTCATCACTGAACAAAGGCTGATTGGCCTATAGTCACCAAAGCTCTTTGCCTGCTTCACCTTCGGGATTAAAACCAGAGATGTATTAGTGAAAGCTCGAGGCAGAGCAAACCCATCAATGAAGAGCCCTACTGCCTCTGTTAAGTCCTGGCCAACTATATTCCAGCAAGATAGAAAGAATAATGGGGTAAACCCATCTGGCCCTGGCGTGCTATTTTTGTCTAGCGACTTAAGAGCTTCAAAGACTTCTTCCCTAGTAGGTGCCGCAATCAGCAGAGTGTTCTCCTCCTCAGTCACCAGGCTAGGAATGTTCTCAACCACCTCTGACTCCTCCTGGATATCTCCTCTTTGATATAGCCTCGAGTAATAATCTTTAGCATAAGCATGAATCATGAATTTGTCTTTCAAGATAGTCCCATCCTCTTTAGCAATAGAATGAATTTGAAGTAAGCGTTTACGGTTAGACACACAACCATGGAAGTATGCAGTATTTTTGTCACCTTGCAAATCCCATTTCATCCTGGATTTTTGCTTCCAGTATGCTTCTTCTATACTCACTCTCTGTTTGAGGATTGCTGTAGACTTGGCTAACTGTTGGCGGCTAGTGGCATTGTTATACTGCTCATGATCAATCTCCGCGGCCAGCACATCATCTTCGGCTTGCTTGACCTGTTGGAATATATCACCATATGTTTGTCTGCTCCAGTGCGATAGGATCTTTCTGCAAGCCTCGAGCCTAAGAGAGACTCGAGTGGTACCAAGACGGTGATCAACTGAGGTCCACGCTCGTTGAATAAGAGATTTAAAATCTTCATGATCAACCCAAAAATCTAGAAATCTGAATTGCTTTCTTCCCGCCGCCAAATGTGATTTAAATTTGATTAACAATGGTGCATGGTCTGACTCAGCACGATTGAGGTGTTCGACTGTGGAGATCGAAGCCTGGTCTAACCAAGTCTGATCAACAAGAACCCGATCCAATCTGGAGCCACAGCGGCCGTCATGCTTCGACTTGATCCAAGTGTAACAGCTGCCCGAGTATTGAAGCTCTACCATTCCTGTAGCAAGCATAAAATTTGCAAATTCTTCCATAGATATGTGGTCAGGAGGCCCGACCACCAATCTTCTCCCCTGACCGCAAAATAGCATTGAAATCTCCCCCTATCGACCATGGAGGTTGAATGGAGATCTGCAACTGAGTAAGTCTGTCCCATAATAGCCTACGTCCCTCTTTTGTGTTATCACCATGAACAACAGTGAAAAATGCAGGAACTGGAAGCATATGATGAGTGAGAGAGATAGTAACTGCTTGATCAAATGAGTCATGAAGAGAAATATCACAGTTAGATTTAGCCAAAACCCATATGTTACCCCGATCATTAGAAAATGCCTGAGCAAAACCTAACTTCAACTGGTACTGCAGGATATGACTTCTGTCAACTTTAGGCTCTATGATGCCAAGAAGGACTATCTTGTGAATTCTAACCAAAGTTTTGATTCTTTTCAAAGACATTTGATTGGCAATACCACGTACGTTCCAGATAAGAGAATTAAACTTGAGAGGATGAGTTGAGGGTACCAGTAGAGGTAGGGTTTGCAGATTGCCTCGTGACACGATCGGAGGGCGGAACCACCTTTTGGTTCTTCCTCTTCTTTTGGACGGTTGTTGAGAGAGACCGTCCATCCTCAGAGGGACGCTCGATTTCTGTTCGGGCCACATCCGAACCCCCATCGACCGTCTCTCCCACTGCGAACTGGTCGGCTGGCGCACGCTCGACTTCATCTGCCCAGCTGCCCAGAGTTGGAGAAGAAGGGGCTTCTTCTGCAGTTTGCTCACCACTTATATCACCCTCTTCGAGAGCCCGTCCCTCGTCATCATGGGGGATGACGGACGCCCGCCACTAGAGAGTCATTAATGACGTTAACCGTTATTTCTAAATTTGTCTCCTCGGGCACAGTTCCCGACGTCTCTGATATGCCAATAGGCTCCTTTGGCAAATCATGCACTAGGTTTTGTGCTTCATTATTATCAGTGGGGTCCAGAGCAGTTGTTATCTCCTTGTTAGGCAATATTGCTTGATAATTATTCTCCTCCGCCGGAGGAGCTACAACAGTAATTGGATCCCTGCTTGGAGGAGTTGAAGTTGAGGCAAGTGTTTGCGTGGCAGGGTCGTCTTGAACACTCCGTTCCTCATTGGTCCTTCGAAGGATGGATGTGACCTTCAATCCCATCGACCCTGGCCTGGGCTCCACCACTGCTGCCTCCTGTTGGTGCTGTGACTCATGATTCATCACTTCTTTCCCTTTATTCTTCAGTTTGCAGGCAGATTGTTGGTGTCCTTGGTGATGACAATGAGAACAATATAAAGGGATATATTCGTATTCTACGTCCTGCCAAAAACTTCTTCCTCTCGACCGATTTATACGAATTCGATGCTGAATTGGTTTGCTCGCGTCAACCTCGACAAATACCCGCGCCCTACTAGGGCGAGAGAGATCCATCGTAGCTCTATCCAGTTTTAGTGGGGTGCCTATCGCAGAAGTAATAGCAAACAAAGCATCCTTTGCGTAGAGATGATGAGGTAGGTCAGGAAGATCTACCCAAACTGGCATGAGCGATGATTCATACATCGAGGAGAAATCAGGTTCCCATTTAAAAACTCTCATAGGAGCGCGGGAGATGAACCATGTATCTTTTGATCGGAGTCGTAGAAAATCTTCCTCAAGGGAAGGTCTAATGAGAATATGTTTGCGGTCGATAACTCCCGCTTTGATATCTCCTTTAAACTGAAATCCTGAGAGAGCCTTTCTAATAATTTCGATTGAAGGCTTACTGTGTGAAAACTTACCAACCAGTGCAAAACGGAGAGGGGACGCCAAAGCCTGTTCCTCCTCATCAGAAAAGGAAATAGCTGGAGCGCCTTTGTATGTTGATACAGGTCGCCCGCCAGGCGAGGATGTTCCTCCACCCGGCCGGCAACCGCATCTACAAAGGATTTGGCCATCCTAGGTCGACTCCGGCCCGGCCAGAGGCCTAGCCGGTGTCGGGAAGGGGCCGAAAGCTGCAAAGATCTCCGGGCGCGGCGCTAGGGCACAGCACGCGATATATATATAATATATATATAATATATATATATTATATATAATATAAAATATATATATAATATATATATATATATATATAATATATATAAACTCTCTGTTTATTAATATAAACAAACACACACTCACCTCACCTCCACCTCACAGCACCCCTCTCTTGGAACGACTTCACTTCCCCCTCTCTCAAATATCTCAATATCTCTCTCTATTCTCACCCTCTCTCATTTTACACACACACACATACAAAAACACTCTCTCCCTCTCTCCTTACACAACACACACAAACCTCTTCTTCCTTCCTTCACTCGGCCACACTCCCCACCCCCATGGCTGTCAACCACCACCACCGCCGTGAACATCACCACCACCCTCACCCCGCCCCCTCTTCTTCTCCTCTCCTCTTCATCATCTTCACCATCACCATCACCATTAACATCCACCTCCATCAACTACACCTTCGCCAGCATAACCCGAACCACCACCACCTTCCACCGCGCCTGACCTCCACCGTGCCGCCTCAGCCACCGTCGTGCGTGTGCACCGAGCTGGCAGCACGACCGCAGCAGTGGCATGCAGCCGCAGGCATGCATGTGCGCGCGCGCAAATGCACGGATGCGGCGATGGCCGTGCGCCACCACGTGGCCGGCCCGCCACCGCAAGCTCCCCATGCCTCCGGCGAACCCGGGCGACCACCCTGGAGAGTCTCCGGCCTCCCCGACGTGTGAAACACACGATTCGTGCATTTTGAACGGAATCCCGTCGGCGCGCGCGAGTTTGGAACTCAAAATCCGTGTCCCGTCGCAGCAACTTCGTGCGCTTTTCTGGGAGATTCGACCATTGGATCGGCGAACTCTTTGCTCCATCTCGATCTAGGTATATCCATCTTCACTTCTGTCAATTTTCGTCCGTTAATTTTGTCGTTTGATACCTCAAAACTGGCCACCAAGTTGACATTTTAAATTGAACTATTTTTGGACAGTTTCGTGGAGCCGACTTCGTCAGCTCGTAACTCCGTCGTCGCAGCTCCGGTTGGCGCGCTACCATTTCTGTGTGCAGCAGGTATAACCATCTTCCTGTCTCCTTTAGATTTCGTTTCATTATAAGCACGTTCGGTTGGTCGAATTCGACGCCAAAGTTGGCCGTCCGAATTCTTTAATTTGCACTTGTTAAATTCCATTTTTGAACCCGGGACTCCGGATTCAATTTCTGACACCACCAGTGGACTCGTGGCACCGTTCTAACATATTTTTATATAAAATTTGCTTGATTTGGAGAACGTGGGACCTGGCACGCATTTCGGTGCAAAGTGGGTCCCACTTTTCGAGTCAATGGGTCACTTTGAGATCGGCTCATCGAAATCCAATTTCGGATATATCGTTGAGTTCGTATCGTCATTCTGGACTCGCCAGAGAGTCTTCCTTCATCTCCTGTCGTTCAGGAGAGAGCTGCGGATTTGCCTGAGACCGAGAGCCCTTCCCTACCCTCTGTACTCCCTATTGTACCACCCAGGGGTTTGCTACTTGATGCAGCCCAGGTGTTTGCATTTTTCCAAGAAAGGTTGATGGAGTCACAGAGAGCTCATGAGGAGGCCATGAGGGAGCAAACCCAGAGGTTGCTACGTCTGCGGGACTTTGTGCTTCTAGGAGGAGAGCCTAGCTCTAGGAGGGCGAGGAGCAGTACCCAGTCCTACCCAGAGTTTGAGGAGTACCCATTTATCCAGCCTATATCATCATAACCAGCCCAGTCTCCTGTCCAGCAGAGGCCAGCTGAGCCGGAGCCTATCTGTGCCTACTGCAAGAAGTCTGGACACAAGTGGAACAACTGTAGAAAGAGACTAGGATTGTGCCTAATCTGTGGTTCAGCTGCACACTGGATGCAGCGCTGCCCTGCTATACCTGCCCCAACCAGGGCTCTGCTTCCAGGAGGGAGTTCTGGTTCTCAGACCTAGCTGGAGGTGAGTTTGACCTAACCTTAGTATTCTTTTTTTGAGAATTTTGATGTATCCCTTGCTTGTATGTTTGATACCTTGTGATTGCCTAGTACTGTAGCATGGTTGGTATAACTAGAAGTGACCACAGACTGATATTGCATGCCATGACCCCATAGGTTACACTTTTCAATTGTGTGATTTAAGATAGATTTCTGAGACTTTGATTGCTGGGGGTTAACCTAGAAGGCCTGCTACCATCTTAATTTCGAGGACGAAATTTTTGTAAGGTGGGTAGGATTGTAACACCAGTTTTCCAGAAGAGGGTAATTTTGAAATTTTGTAATTATAATTATCAATTAATGATATTTATTTCATATTAGAATTTTTAGTGATTTTTAATTAATTTTTTTAAACTATTAAATTTATGACTGGTGATTTTTGGTGTTGTGCTAGTGATTAGTAGATACTGCCTACCCTAGAGCCTAGCCATATGATTAGGGTATTTTGACATTTTGGGGGTTATTTGATTTTATTATAATTTATTTGAATTTATAGGATTTTTAGAAATTATTTTGGAATTATTTAGATGAAGGTTGACTAGTGTTGACAAGAAGACTAACCTGGTGACTAACCTAGGTTAAGACCACTTGGTTAGGTTAAGTAAACTTGGTTTGACCTATTTTAGTGAGGGTTAAGCCATTGGAACTTGTTTGGAGAGATTTGGAGTTGATTTGACTATTATGGCTTATGACTTCATAAGTCATGATTAATGACTTAGGCTTAATAGCCCATAGGCCCACACCATGAACCAAGCCTAACCCAAACCAGCCCATGGCAGCCAACCTAGGGTTTCCCACCCTATTTAATGCCTCTTCCATTTGTTCTTGCCTCCTTTATTAGTTTTTTCTCAAGCTTTGGAAGAGGTGAGCCTCCACCTTCAAAAATCTATAGTAATTCCATTTTATCTCCTTTTTCCCTCAAATCAATTTCATTGGATCCTAATTTTCATTTTCTTGCTGTTTGTGGTGTTCAACCTCAGCTTTGGGGCAATTTGGAGAAGTTTGCTAGCAAGAGGAACCCCCAATTTGAGGCTTTTCTTGCATTTTGACACCAATAGGTAAATCATTGTAAACACCATTAAAATTCTAGTTTCTTTGCATGTAGGCCTAGCCCTAAGTGTCCTGGTCCTGTAGGTATGCCTAGACCTAGGTTTGTGTCTATTTCGTGTCCTAAATGGACACGTATCAGTCCCTTCCTATAGGTGTTTGGTGAAATGCCTCAAAGGGCATTTCGACCTAATTTCTGGATTGTGTTTGAATAGGAAAATAGTTTTAGACCTCGCTTATGCATTTCTTTTGTTCTGAACATGTATTAGTGTCGGGTTGAGTCTCCACAGACACGCGGACACGCGGTCGTGCACACGCGCGCGCGGACAGGAAACATGCCCTGCTACTCGGGGCTGTTTTCTCCTTGCACACGCCACCTCGACACGTATAACTTGACACATGTGTCGTGTCCATAACTGACACAAGGCTCGCCAAGTTTCACGAGTCCTCGTGTCGTGTCGGACACGGTATTCAGTGTGCACGGGTCAACTGTTGTGTGCGTGCGTGTGCTGGGTGTGTTTTGTTAGTTAAATCGTTTTAAATGATTTCTAAATAATGTGGAATGCTTAGTTAGATCCTAATGATCATGTTTAATCTCTGTTACACCATGCTATTAATTGTTGGGATTTAAATAGTGTTTTGGTTCGATGGTTGTAGAGTAGTGTAAAATCCTGATACTCTAAGATACTGTTTTCCCAGTTTGTTTTGAAACAGTTTAAACCCTTTTTCTGTTATGTTTTATCAATTAAATTGAACTCACATATCATAATATATGTTGGCTAAGTATTACCATTCGAGTTTTGGGTTGGTATGATGTGTTGTGGAATTTGGCATTATGTTTGGTTTCAAACTGTGGTTGAAATGCATGTTGTGTTCCAGTTAATTCAAACCAATTAAATTCCCTTGTTATATTTTAAATTGCATTGATCCCCACATATTACATCTAATGTTAGCTAGGCTTTCACATTCGATTTTAAGTTTTGGTTGTGATATGGAGATTTTAGAAACCTGGGAATGGTCTCCATTCATGACTGCAAAAGTGTCTGTTTTCTTTTCATTCAAAACTGATTTCTTGATGGTTATTTAACTAAAAAAATGATGTATGATTCATGTATAGAAACCTGGGAAGAACTTGATACTTCCCTGTTGTATGGACTGGATTTATCCTTCATTGTTTCAATGTTAATGTGATAATCTGGGAACTATGGTTCATTGCCTTTGTGTTGAGGTTAGCATTTGTTAAGTTGATTTTTAAACCTGTGCATGAGCTTATGTCCAGGTTTTGATTTCTGAATTGAAGTTTAGAAACCTGGGAATTATTTGCATTGCATTGGTGCAACTGCACTGTTAACTGAAATTGGAATCTGGTTTTTGTTGTTTTCAACTTGAGTTAGTTCCTTGATAACCTATGATGCCATGTGTAGCTAAGGTGGGATTTTGTTCTCAGTTTCCTTTGTTCTCAGTTTTAATCAAGACTGTTACAATGATTTTTTTTCCTATCAACTGCTAACTAAAGTGGATAAAACTGATTCTGGAAATTGGGTTTGTTGTTTGTTCAATTCTCTAAACATTTGAGTCTCTGGTACTTCCAGTTAAGGAGAACCTGAGAGGCAATGTGTTCTCAGTTTCATACCTGGAAATTTTGTGTTGGAAGGAAGGAGTTCCAGCTTTTAACAACTGAATTAGTGTTCCCTGTTTAACTGTAAAACTGAAATGATAATTCAAGTTGTTAAACTGTCATTCACTTTGTTAAACTGAGATGGGGACCTGGTGTTCCCAGTTTTTCATTAACCTGGAAATGGATCTTGTTGAACTGTTGTCACTTGAACTGATTTCCTTCCTGCAATTGAGCCTCTCTGTAAACTGAATTTCCTTTCCTCTTCTTTCCTGTCAATGCACTGTATTATTTTAGCCCTGTTTTGTGACTTGGACACTTCCCATGACACACACCTAGCACATATTGTGTGTAGCACCCAGTTTTCTGAAATTGGAGATTTTTGAAAATTTATTATTTTATTATTAATTAATAGTATTTTAGCAGGATATGATTTTGGTGATTATTAGTGTAGTTAAACCATTTCTAAAGTCATGCTAAGTCATGACTTATGACTTTGTGATTTTGGTTAGTATAACTTAGTGTAAACCCTAGTTTTCTCTAACCTAGAAGTTGCCATGACCATGAGAGCTTAGCCATAGGCTTAGAACACCAAATTAGTGATTTTTAGCCAAAAGGGTATTTTGGTAATTTACTAGACTTTATTTGTGATTATGTGATTTATATTATTTTAATCATGGTTGAGTACCATGACTAGTCCCTAACCTATTCCACCCTAAACTAGAGGTTAGCCACTAACCTAGAAGCTATAGGATGGATATTTAGTCATAGGTTAAAGCAAGTTAAATATCTAGTTTACCTTTATTTGATATTTTGCTTAAACCATGCAAAATATCTAACCCCTTTATGCAAAGTCCAAGCCTTAGCCTAGAAGAAAGCCAAGGACCTCCCCTACCCCCATGGCAGCCAAGGACCCCCCCTTGGCAGCCCATTCTATAAAATCCTATTGAATTAATTCATGAACAATTTACATGAAATTAATCCACAAAATTCCCATTCCTTCAACCCTTCACAACTTGAGCTATTTTGATCCAAATTCACTCTAGTCTCTTGCATTGGGACCCTACAACATCTAGGGTGCTAAGGGGAACTAGCAATCAAGGATTTGGAGGCATTGGACATCATCAAGTGGAAGAAACATACCCCCATTTCCCTTGATTTTCATTGGATTGCACAAATAGGTATTTTCTCACAAACTTAGTTAAATTCCTGTTTTACCTTCATAAATGCATTCATGTAGGACTAACACTACTGTGGGTAAAGTTTGGTGGGAATTAGAAGTGGTTTGGTGTCCGTATCGGACACGTATCCTAGACTAGGAAACCTTGTTTGATGAAATGCCACAAAGGATCTGTTTTTATTAAAATGTAAAACAAATTATATTTTCTGGTAGCCCTAGACTTCTAGGTCATAACCCTAACCTACTGAACATTTCCGAGTCGTGTCCATGTCCAAAACGGACACGAACTCACTGCACGAGACTCGCGCACAGTGTCCTGCTACCGCACCCTTCGTGCGCACTGCACAGGGCACTTCGACACACCAAAATTGGTGGACACGAGGGGGCAATGTCTGCGAACATGCCCCCAAAATTTGGTGTCGTCTCGTGTCGTGTCGAGTGAGAAAACTCACTCGCACTGGACACGCGCTGTCAGCGCACACGCTCACAGGCACGACTTTGAGCGTGTCGTGTCGCATGGACACGACACTAGGGTGTCTCGTAGTGACACGGGCATGAAGCCCTACATGTGGCGTACACGTGGACACGAGCACGTGGTGCGTCGTGTCCTGTGTTCGCGGAGTACGACGCGTGTAACGGTGCACGACGCTGTCGAAACGCGCGTATAGTCGTGTTTTTCACGACTGATACGGGTTTCGTATCGTGTCCACGAGTGTCGTGGACACGTGACAGTGTGTCCATCGTGTAGCCCTATATGTGGGCTACACGTTGTGTGACCACGCGTCGTGTCGTGTCTCGTGGTGTGTCCACGAGACACGTGAACGCGTGCACGACGCTGTGCACTGTGTTCGTGTATCAGTGCTTACCCGATTGGGTTTTCACGTGTTTGGACATGCCGTGTCGTGTCGTGGTGGACTCCTATCGACACACACGACACGTATACCTATGGGGCATCAATTACCAACCTAGGGATTCGAGCCATAGCTCGGTTTTGTGTGAGTTTTTGGGATTACCCCATTTTTCTGCACAGTGCAAATATTTCCAGATTTTGGGTTATTTTCCCAGTTTTTAAATTCGAGTTTCAAACCTAATTTGATGTGAATTATATATGTTATGTGTATTTCAGTGTATGTATAGGAAGTATATATGTATGTGAGTGTGTGGGTGAGTTTTTGGGTAGTGTACATGTATATACATGTGTATACATGTATGTATTTGTAGGGTGTGTGTGTGTATTTTGTTATGTGTTGGGGGCTGTGATTCCTGTTCTCAGGAATCTGAGAACAGCCCCCCCCCCCCCATTTGTGTTCTGTCCCTCTCTCTCATTCTCTCTCTCTCTCACCTTCTCTTTATATAGGTTTATATATAAAGGTTTAGTCTATATATATATGATATATATATATATATATATATATATATATATATATATCCATTCTCTCTCTCTCACCTTCTTCTCTTTATATATGTTTATATAAAGGTTTAGTCTATAATATATATCTTAATATATATATATATATATATATATATATATATATATATATATATATATATATAAAATTGTCTTAGGATTATGTAGATATCTAGGGTATGTGAGAATCACATATGCTATAGGCCTATGTGATGGTTGTTTTGTGTATAATATCAGGTTTATATATAATATGTGGGTAAGTTTGTGAATATATATATATATATATATATGTATATAATGATATATATATATTTACTAGATCATATATAGTGTTATGTATATATATGTGGGTTTTGGTATATATATATAGTGTATCCCATATGATATATAGGTAGTAGGTAGATAGTGTCTATCTATATATATAGATATATACATATATATGATTTCTAGTATAGGTTTATATGAAAACCTATGACTATGGCCTATGGCCTAGGATTACTAGCCTATGGCTTGGGGCTAACCCTAATGACCCTAAACCCACTTGTTGACCCTTGTTGACCAAAGTCAACCTTAGGTCAAAAGTGACCTAGTTAACCTAGGAATGACTAGGAATGACCTAAAACAACTAGTTTAGCTAGTTTGACTAAAACCCTAACTAGTAGACGTAGTTTGATCCAGACTTGACCCAGATTGATCATGTTGACTAGTATTTGACTAGTTTGATTAGAAGTTGACCAAGAGTTGACTTTTGACCAGATTAACCTAGAATCATGTAGTATGCATTGTATACTCTATTTTTCCATTGTGGACATGTTGTGACCTGTTTTACTCTAAATAGGACTCTGTGACACCAGTTCGGACATCTATTCATATCAGTCATACAGGGTGACAGGCGAGTACATTCTCTGATCTTTTCATACTTGTTAGGATTTGTATTCTTGCTCTAGAATACCTTACATGATGCTGTCACGTCATTATCACGGATTGGTACTATATGGATCTTGTCATGCGATGTTATCTCCCTCGGGGTGCATCAGATACAGTTGTCATGTGCTTTTCACGAACATCTTGTATTTTATGTACACCGCTTTCATGTATACTCTTGTGCAATCTTGTACTCTCATGATCACACGAGCAAACATGATAAAAACCTCTTGTACAAGGTAACGTAACTTGACTGGATCGTTGTGTATTGATTGGGGAGGGTGAGTAGGAAATGGTTATGTGATCAAAATCCCATCTTGTACAAACTCTTATGAAATCTTGTGAAATCTTGTATATCCTAAGCCCGTTATATAACCATATCATGCTCTAAATCACAGGTTACCTACAGTTCTTACTTATCATATATATAGATATTTCCAGTTATCAAATCTCTCTCGTTTTACATATATTCTTTACAGTTCATGTATCTTACTCTATGCATGCTTTACATTTCCCAACCTGATATGAACTGCGTGAGATGTATTGTGCTCGTTCCTGTCCTGACTGGGCCTGTTGAAAATATTACAGATGATGATGGTGACTGTCCTACCTTCTATGGGACACATGAGGGTGACCTTCAGGAGCCTGAGGAGCATCTAGCTCAGTAGAGGGTGCCTAGTCTAGTCTAGTGTTTACAGTTTTCATTTTGTATCGGACTGTTCCGATTGTTAGTTGTGACTTAGTTATATTTCAGGTCTTGTACTTATTTGTGTTGGATATCTACTTTGTGGGTGTGATAACTCTATATATTCAGTTCTTTTTCGTCTGATTCCATATCATGTTCTATCTTGTCTTTCCTAGACTTGTGTTTGAGATATAGAGTTGAGATGTTATTTATACCTCCGTGCGGAGATGACAGGTTTATATGTCTTATTGTTAGATGTTTATTATAGATAACCTATACAGCGTTCTACCGCCGCACTGCGGCGTAGGCTGGACGTACCCACGTTCTCGTGCCCCTAATCAGGTGCGGGTCGTGACACATTTTTGTGGTGGCCCATGCAGGTCAGTGTCGCAGTTAGTGCGATCTCGTAATGGTGCTCGACTTAGAGTACTAATTACGAGCCTACAATTAGGATGTAGGACCTAGGACATGATAGGATTTCTCAATCACACCTAGGAAATTTTCGATCTTTTGATTATCATGATTACTTCCCTTGTATTAATTTAACTGTCCTTCCTTGATAAATCTACTCATGTCCCATATTGACCACTTTGTTTCAATTCGTCTCCAGGATGACGAAGACGCACCCGCAGGCCACTGGATCGAGTAGTTTGCCTAGAGATCTGATCAGGCAGAGGAGGAGGTTCACGAGACTGCCCCCAGTGATTCTACTATTCCGGAGACCCAGGCAGTTGCACAGGGAGGTCTACCACCTCCACCCCAGAGGGTTACGGCCGTTGTTCCGGAGATACTGCTGCCACCACCACCGGTACCGACGGATACGCACCATATGTTCCTTCTCTTTCAGCAGATGATGGAGACACAGCGGGCCCAGGCAGAGGCGTCGCAGCGCCAGTCGGAGGAGTCATACCGACAGATCGAGATGCTGAGGCAGAGTATGGAGAACTCGCATCAGCTTGCCCTAGCAGCAGTAGAGAGAGTGGCACCGGGTACGGTACAGGGCCCTACTGGCCAGCAGCCGTACCAGCAGCAGTCCAGGCCGGGGGACAGTATTGGACTTCAGGAAGATGAGCTCCAGGGACTTCACAGGCACGGAGGGCATCCTCTATGCAGACGACTGGCTAGAGGATGTACAGCGGAGCATGGAGATGGCAGAGCTTCCTAGAGCGCTTTGGGTTTCGGCCGCAGCCAGCCGATTCTTCGATATTGCGCTGACATGGTACCGCACGGATCCTCATGCGTCGGTGAGAGGGCTGACATGGGAGAACTTTCGGAGGCTCTTCAAGGAGAAGTTCTTCCCGGACGTGGCTCTTACAGCATTGGAGGGCCAGTTCGTGGGTCTAGTGCAGGGGAACTCGTCGGTGGACGAGTATGCAGCTGAGTTCTTCCGCCTTAGCAGGTTCGCTCTCGATATGATCCAGGATGAGGGACAGAAGGCTCGTAAGTTCCGCAGGGGACTTATTCATGCAGTGCGCACCCGCACCTCGGGACGCCGTGGCGCGACGTTCGATCAGATATTGATGGACGCACAGATTGCAGAGGAGGACTTCGGCCTCACGCCGAAGAGGGGTAGTGATACCTTAGGGGCTAGCTCTAGTGCAGGGCCAGCCAAACGCCCTCACATACAGCAGCAGAGGCCAGTTCAGCAGCCGTTTCAGGGCCAGGGACATATACTTCACCAGTAGGCACCCAGGCAGCAACAGCACCCCATGTGTAACTTCTGTAAGAAGCAAGGTCACGGATGGGACGACTGCAGGAAGAGGCAGGGCCTGTGTTTGCTTTGTGGTTCAGCAGAGCATCAGTTGAAGGAGTGTCCCAAGAACTTGGCACGATTGACTCAGACAGTAGCAGGAGCTAGAGCTCCGACAGGGCAGCAGACAGGACCACCGTTGCAGACTCAGCAGCAGAGGTTTGCCCAGCATCATCAGCAGGCCAAGGGAGGCCAGCCGGGGCGAGCTTTCGCCATGGCAGTCGATGATGCACAGACAGAGGGAGAGCTGATTGCAGGTTCCAACCTTTTCGATTCTATTTTCGTATTTGCCTCCTTATAACTGTCTTGGAATTTCGATTCTATCTGTTCCTTATAGTTGATAAATTCTGTTCGGATATTTCATTATGAACTATTTTCTTCTGAGATAAGTCATATGGGCTAGGTCGTCTCGATCATGGGATCTAGAGTTTTCTATAGTCATGTTAGCTGGCATAGTGAAGATATATAGTCGGATTTTGGACGTATTTTTCGGATGTGGGAATTTAAGGTTTTCGCGGCCAGGCATGCGGCAATGCAAAAATTTTAAATACCATGATTCTAGAGGTATGTACCTTAGTCGAGGACTCTGTGAATATCGTAGCCTTGCTCACTAGCATGACGAAGATTCCGAATATCATGATTTTGGACAGACGCATATGATTATCGGACTGTGTGTTTGAGACTGTGATTGTTGGGGTGTTTGACCTAGAAGGAGTATGACCATTCTAATTTCGAGGACGAAATTTTCTAAGGAGGGTAGACTTGTAGCACCCAGTTTTCTGAAATTGGAGATTTTTAAAAATTTATTATTGTTATTATTAATTAATAGTATTTTAGTCAGGATATGATTTTTGGTGATTATTAGTGTAGTTAAACCATTTCTAAAGTCATGCTAAGTCATGACTTATGACTTTGTGATTTTGGTTAGTATAACTTAGTGTAAACCCTAGTTTTCTCTAACCTAGAAGTTGCCATGACCATGAGAGCTTAGCCATAGGCTTAGAACACCAAATTAGTGATTTTTAGCCAAAAGGGTATTTTGGTAATTTACTAGACTTTATTTGTGATTATGTGATTTTATTATTATTTTAATCATGGTTGAGTACCATGACTAGTCCCTAACCTATTCCACCCTAAACTAGAGGTTAGCCACTAACATAGAAGCTATAGGATGGATATTTAGTCATAGGTTAAAGCAAGTTAAATATCTAGTTTACCTTTATTTGATATTTGCTTAAACCATGCAAAATATCTAACCCCTTTATGCAAAGTCCAAGCCTTAGCCTAGAAGAAAGCCAAGGACACCTCCCCTACCCCCATGGCAGCCAAGGACCCCCCCTTGGCAGCCCACATTCTATAAAATCCCATTGAATTAATTCATGAACAATTTACATGAAATTAATCCACAAAAATTCCCATTCCTTCAACCCTTCACAACTTGAGCTATTTTGATCCAAATTCACTCTAGTCTCTTGCATTGGGACCCTACAACATCTAGGGTGCTAAGGGGAACTAGCAATCAAGGATTTGGAGGCATTGGACATCATCAAGTGGAAGAACACACACCCCCATTTCCCTTAATTTTCATTGAATTGCACAAATAGGTATTTTCTCACAAACTTACTTAAATTCCTATTTTACCTTCATAAATGCATTCATATAGGACTAACACTACTGTGGGTAAAGTTTGGTGGGAATTAGAAGTGGTTTGGTGTCCGTATCGGACACGTATCCTAGACTAGGAAACCTTGTTTGATGAAATGCCACAAAGGATCTGTTTTTATTAAAATGTAAAACAAATTATATTTTCTGGTAGCCCTAGACTTCTAGGTCACAACCCTAACCTACTGAGCAAATTTCCGAGTCGTGTCCGTGTCCAAAACGGACACGAACTCACTGCACGAGACTCGCGCACAGTGTCCTGCTACCGCACCCTTCGTGCGCACTGCACAGGGCACTTCGACACACCAAAATTGGTGGACACGAGGGGGCAATGTCTGCGAACATGCCCCCAAAATTTGGTGTCATCTCGTGTCATGTCGAGTGAGAAAACTCACTCGCACTGGACACGCGCTGTCAGCGCACACGCGCACAGGCACGACTTTGAGCGTGTCGTGTCGCATGGACACGACACTAGGGTGTCTCGTAGTGACACGGGCATGAAGCCCTACATGTGGCGTACACGTGGACACGAGCACGTGGTGCGTCGTGTCCTGTGTCGCGAGTACGACGCGTGTAACCGCGTGCACGACGCTGTCGAAACGCGCGTATCAGTCGTGTTTTTCACGACTGATACGGGTTTCGTATCGTGTCCACGAGTGTCGTGGACACGTGACAGTGTGTCCATCGTGTAGCCCTATATGTGGGCTACACGTGTGTGTGACCACGCGTCGTGTCGTGTCTCGTGGTGTGTCCACGAGACACGTGAACACGTGCACGACGCTGTGCACTGTGTTCGTGTATCAGTGCTTACCCGATTGGGTTTTCACGTGTTTGGACACGCCGTGTCGTGTCGTGGTGGACTCCCATCGACACACACGACACGTATACCTATGGGGCATCAATTACCAACCTAGGGATTCGAGCCATAGCTCGGTTTTGTGTGAGTTTTTGGGATTACCCCATTTTTCTGCACAGTGCAAATATTTCCAGATTTTGGGTTATTTTCCCAGTTTTTAAATTCGAGTTTCAAACCTAATTTTGATGTGAATTATATATGTATATGTGTATTTCAGTGTATGTATAGGAAGTATATATGTATGTGAGTGTGTGGGTGAGTTTTTGGGTAGTGTACATGTATATACATGTGTATATACATGTATGTATTTGTGTAGGGTGTGTGTGTGTATTTTGTTATGTGTTGGGGGCTGTGATTCCTGTTCTCAGGAATCTGAGAACAGCCCCCCCCATTTGTGTTCTGTCCCTCTCTCTCATTCTCTCTCTCTCACCTTCCTCTCTTTATATATATGTTTATATTAAAGGTTTAGTCTATATATATATATATGATATATATATATATATATATATATATATATATATATATATAATTGTCTTAGGATTATATATATTGTGTCAATATGTAGATATCTAGGGTATGTGAGAATCACATAGGCTATAGGCCTATGTGATGGTTGTTTGTGTGTATATATATAAGGTTATATATATATATATATGTGGGTAAGTTTGTGAATATATATATATATGTATATATATATATGATATATATATATTTACTAGATCATATATAGTGTTATGTATATATATGTGGGTTTTGGTATTATATATATAGTGTATCCCATATTGATATATAGGTAGTAGGTAGATAGTGTCTATCTATATATATAGATATATACATATATATATGATTTCTAGTATAGGTTTATATGAAAACCTATGACTATGGCCTATGGCCTAGGATTACTAGCCTATGGCTTGGGGCTAACCCTAATGACCCTAAACCCACTTGTTGACCCTTGTTGACTAAGGGTTGACCAAAGTCAACCTTAGGTCAAAAGTGACCTAGTTAACCTAGGAATGACTAGGAATGACCTAAAACAACTAGTTTAGCTAGTTTGACTAAAACCCTAACTAGTAGACGTAGTTTGATCCAGACTTGACCTAGATTGATCATGTTGACTAGTATTTGACTAGTTTGATTAAAAGTTGACTAAGAGTTGACTTTTGACCAGATTGACCTAGAATCATATAGTATGCATTGTATACTCTATTTTTTCCATTGTGGACATGTTGTGACCTGTTTTACTCTAAATAGGACTCTGTGACACCAGTTCGGACATCTATTCATATCAGTCATACAGGGTGACAGGCGAGTACATTCTCTGATCTTTTTATACTTGTTAGGATTTATATTCTTGCTCTAGAATACCTTATATGATGCTGTCACGTCATTATCACGGATTGGTACTATATGGATCTTGTCATGCGATGTTATCTCCCCCGGGGTGCATCAGATACAGTTGTCATGTGCTTTTCACGAACATTTTGTATTTCATGTACACCGCTTTCATGTATACTCTTGTGCAATCTTGTACTCTCATGATCACGCGAGCAAACATGATAAAAACCTCTTGTACAAGGTAACGTAACTTGACTGGATCGTTGTGTATTGATTGGGGAGGGTGAGTAGGAAATGGTTATGTGATCAAAATCCCATCTTGTACAAACTCTTGTGAAATCTTGTGAAATCTTGTATATGTCCTAAGCCCGTTTATATAACCATATCATGCTCTAAATCACAGGTTACCTACAGTTCTTACTTATCATATATATAGATATTTTCAGTTATCAAATCTCTCTCGTTTTACATATATTCTTTACAGTTCATGTATTTTACTCTATGCATGCTTTACATTTTCCAACCTGATATGAACTGCGTGAGATGTATTGTGCTCATTCCTGTCCTGACTGGGCCTGTTGAAAATATTACAGATGATGATGGTGACTGTCCTACCTTCTATGGGACACATGAGGGTGACCTTCAGGAGCCTGATGAGCATCTAGCTCAGTAGAGGGTGTCTAGTCTAGTCTAGTGTTTACAGTTTTCATTTTGTATCGGACTTTTCCGATTGTTAGTTGTGACTTAGTTATATTTCAGGTCTTGTACTTATTTGTGTTGGATATCTACTTTGTGTGGTGTGATAACTCTATATATATTCAGTTCTTTCTTTCGTCTGATTCCATATTATGTTCTATCTTGTCTTTCCTAGACTTGTGTTTGAGATATAGAGTTGAGATGTTATGTTATACCTCCGTGCGGAGATGACAGGTTTATATGTCTTATTGTTAGATGTTAGTTGTTATAGATAACCTATACAACGTTCTACCATCGACACTGCGGCGTAGGCTGGACGTACCCACGTTCTCGTACCCCTAATCAGGGTGCGGGTCGTGACATTGTGGCATTCCACACACACACACACTTGTGTACCCTTGTGTTATTCCCCTTACCTCTTTGTATGCACCTAATGTTTGAGTAGGCATTGTTATAGATATATATATATATATATATATATATACAGGCCTTCCTGTATATGTGTATGTGTGATTTAATATATATTGTATATATGTGTTTGGCTAGGTATAGTTATGGATATGGTTGATTAGCCATGGTATAGCCTTAGCCTACGGCCTATCTGTGTGTCAGTTTAGGACCTAGATTAGACTTGTGCAGTC
Source organism: Iris pallida (assembly GCA_029216955.1). Classification (NCBI taxonomy): domain Eukaryota; kingdom Viridiplantae; phylum Streptophyta; class Magnoliopsida; order Asparagales; family Iridaceae; genus Iris; species Iris pallida. Next base: position 135,412 of record JANAVB010043771.1, on the reverse strand, counting down.
TTGTTAGACTAATGTAGACTTGATTAGACTAGTTAGACTTGTTGACTTAGGTTTGACTTCTAGGGTTGACCAAAGTTGACCAAGAGTTGACTTTGGCCTAGATTGACCTAGAATCATGTAGAATGCATAGTAGGACTTCATTATATCATTTTAGACTTGTTGTGACTTGTGCTGTTCTGATTAGGAGCCAGACACCTCTCCTCGGACAGTACATTTGCTTCAGACATTCAGATACGAGGCGAGTACATTCTCTGATCATTTCATATCCTGCTTAGAATTATTTTCCTGCTTTAAATTACTTTACTTGATACTGTCACGTTGGTCATACGGATTGGTACTATATGGATCTTTTCATGAGATGTTATCCCCCTCGGGAGCATCGGATACAGCATGTTTTGTGCGTTTCACGAACCATCACGTATCTCTATGCTTCCTCTGATTCACGAACCGCCTGTGACACATGTACTCTCATGTTCACAGAGCCCCCATGAATCACCTTCATGTACCACTCATTTTATGAGCCATGTGAAGTTTCACGAACCTTAACATAACTTGAACGGATCCTTGTGTATTGATTGGGGTTGGGGGAGTAGAAATAGACATGTGAATTTTATCCAAGTAGCTGTAGTCATGAACCACCCTCTTAGCTGTAGTCATGAACCTCCTATGCCATTCACATGTTTATATTTTACTCTGACTCACTAGTCACTATTAGCTCTTTACTTATAGTAGATATTTCCATTACAGATTTCTCTCTCTGTTTACATACCGCATTTCTTCAGTATCTATATCTTACTTTACTGCATGATTATATTTTCTAACCTGCTATGAACTGTTGAGATGTACTGTACTCGCTCCTGTCCTGACTGGACCTGTTGAAAATATTAAAGAGGACGAGGAGGAGGCCTGGGAGGATACCTTCTTCGGACAGCTCTAGCTGAGGACATCACCCCACTGCATAGATTAGTTTAGTTAGGCCTTATCTTATTTTCATGTTATCTTGAGTCTGTTTAGCTAGTCTTTACTTCTGTTCAGAGATGTTGAGTTGTATATTTTCTTTCCTTCTGTAAGCTGAGATATGTACTCTGGATATTTGCTGGGATATTATCTTAGACTTTTCTATCTTCAGTATTTTCTTGAGTTCTATATCATATCGTGTTTTCTTCCTCCTTAGTTGTGATTGAGTTTATTTACTGCTTATTATTATATTGCTAGATGTATGTTGACCTAGGACAGCGTTCTACCGTCGACACTGCGCCGTAGGCTGGGCGTTGTTACGTTCTCGTACCCTCACAGTGGGTGCGGGTCGTGACACGTTTTTAGTGGTAACCCATGCAGGTTGAGTTTAAGTAGTGGTATTCGAACTAGAGTATCACTACAGCCTACAGTAGGATTAGGATACATATTTTGAAGGTACTCAATCACTGTTAGGATTTCTTGAAAGATTCCTGGGACGACCCTTGAGAATCTTATTAAACTTCAATTTGAATCACTTCTCTTGCCTTGTTGCTCTCACTCATTGATTATCAAATTTGATTTTGTTGGATCGTTGTTGATTTGATTTTCCTATCGAGATGAATTTTTATGGCCTGAGTTACGATATTTTTCTGATAACATATGTCGACGGGAATACAGGGATGGTAAAACGTCTACTTGGTTATGGAACCTGGAGTTTATCGCAGCTATATTAGCTGGCGTGGCAGAAACATAGAGACTTGACTTCGGATGTACGTATCTTGGTTATGAGATTTGGAATTCCTCGCAGCTATACTAGTCGGCATAGCGAGAATTCCAGACGACATGATTATAGAGGTGCATGCCCCTGTTATGTACTCTACCGTTTATCGCAGCCTTGCTTACTAGCGTGGCGAGGACTCTGAGTATCATGATTTTTGGACAGACGCATATGATTATCAGATTGTATCTTGGAAAGGTTCTTAAATATATCGTCTCTATCTTCATTCCAGTTATTATAAATTGTTTCCATCATTAAATAATTTAGGATTAGGGATATTATTTTAGCTTTATAGAGTCTATGCATATGTAGTTCTTTCTTAGTGTGATAATTTGATGACTTGTGATTAGGCCCTTGTCTTAGGATGATAGAATAGCCTGGCTTTAAATAGTAATTTTTGTAGCTGGTTCTCCTTTGTTTATATTTACTAGTTTTTCAGCCTTGATGACCGATTTATATTGTATTTCTTTTCTTTTCTTTCAGTATGGCACCCATGACCCGAGCCCATCGCCTGAGAGCAGCTGCAGCTACTGAGAGCGTGCCCCCACCTCCTACTGTTCAGGAGATAGTTATCCCTCTATCTGACCAGGGGGTGGTGGCACCTCCTGCCATTGAGGAGATGGTGGTAGCCTCGCCAGAGAGTCTTCCTTCATCTCCTGTCGTTCAGGAGAGAGCTGCGGATTTTTCTGAGACCGAGAGCCCTTCCCTACCCTCTGTACTCCCTATTGTACCACCCGGGGGTTTGCTACTTGATGCAGCCCAGGTGTTTGCATTTTTCTAAGAAAGGTTGATGGAGTCACAGAGAGCTCATGAGGAGGCCATGAGGGAGCAAACCCAGAGGTTGCTACGTCTGCGGGACTTTGTGCTTCTAGGAGGAGAGCCTAGCTCCAAGAGGGCGAGGAGCAGTACCCAGTCCTACCCAGAGTTTGAGGAGTACCCATTTATCCAGCCTATATCATCATACCCAGCCCAGTCTCCTGTCCAGCAGAGGCTAGCTGAGCCGGAGCCTATCTGTGCCTACTGCAAGAAGTCTAGACACAAGTGGAACAACTGTAGAAAGAGACTAGGATTGTGCCTAATCTGTGGTTCAGCTGCACACTGGATGCAGCGCTGTCCTGCTATACCTGCCCCAACCAGGGCTCTGCTTCCAGGAGGGAGTTCTGGTTCTCAGACCTAGCTGGAGGTGAGTTTGACCTAACCTTAGTATTCTTTTTTTGAGAATTTTGATGCATCTCTTGCTTGTATGTTTTGATACCTTGTGATTGCCTAGTACTGTAGCATGGTTGGTATAACTAGAAGTGACCACAGACTGATATTGTATGCCATGACCCCATAGGTTACACTTTTCAACTGTGTGATTTAAGATAGATTTTTGAGACTTTGATTGCTGGGGTTTTAACCTAGAAGGCCTGCTACCATCTTAATTTCGAGGACAAAATTTTTGTAAGGTGGGTAGGATTGTAACACCAGTTTTTCAGAAGAGGGTAATTTTGAAATTTTGTAATTATAATTATTAATTAATGATATTTATTTCATATTAGAATTTTTAGTGATTTTTAATTAATTTTTTTAAACTATTTAAATTTATGACTGGTGATTTTTGGTGTTGTGCTAGTGATTAGTAGATACTGCCTACCCTAGAGCCTAGCCATGTGATTAGGGTATTTTTGACATTTTGGGGGTTATTTGATTTTATTATAATTTATTTGAATTTATAGGATTTTTAGAAATTATTTTGGAATTGTTTAGATGAAGGTTGACTAGTGTTGACTAGAAGACTAACCTGGTGACTAACCTAGGTTAAGACCACTTGGTTAGGTTAAGTAAACTTGGTTTGACCTATTTTAGTGAGGGTTAAGCCATTGGAACTTGTTTGGAGAGATTTGGAGTTGATTTGACTATTATGGCTTATGACTTCATAAGTCATGATTAATGACTTAGGCTTAATAGCCCATAGGCCCACACCATGAACCAAGCCTAACCCAAACCAGCCCATGGCAGCCAACCTAGGGTTTCCCACCCTATTTAATGCCTCTTCCATTTGTTCTTGCCTCCTTTATTAGTTTTTCTCTCAAGCTTTGGAAGAGGTGAGCCTCCACCTTCAAAAATCCATAGTAATTCCATTTTATCTCCTTTTCCCTCAAATCAATTTCATTGGATCCTAATTTTTGTTTTCTTGCTGTTTGTGGTGTTCAACCTCAGCTTTGGGGCAATTTGGAGAAGTTTGCTAGCAAGAGGAACCCCCCATTTGAGGCTTTTCTTACATTTTGACACCAATAGGTAAATCATTGTAAACACCATTAAAATTCTAGTTTCTTTGCATGTAGGCCTAGCCCTAAGTGTCCTGGTCCTGTAGGTATGCCTAGACCTAGGTTTTGTGTCCATTTCGTGTCCTAAATGGACACGTATCAGTCCCTTCCTATAGGTGTTTGGTGAAATGCCTCAAAGGGCATTTCGACCTAATTTCTGGATTGTGTTTGAATAGGAAAATAGTTTTAGACCTCGCTTATGCATTTCTTTTGTTCTGAACATGTATTAGTGTCGGGTTGAGTCTCCACAGACACGCGGACACGCGGTCGTGCACACGCGCGCGCGGACAAGAAACATGCCCTGCTACTCGGGGCTGTTTTCTCCTTGCACATGCCACCTCGACACGTATAACTGACACACGTGTCGTTTCCATAACTGACACGAGGCTCGCCAAGTTTCACGAGTCCTCGTATCGTGTCGGACACGGTATTCAGTGTGCACGGGTCAACTGTTGTGTGCGTGCGTGTGCTGGGTGTGTTTTGTTAGTTAAATCATTTTAAATGATTTCTAAATGATATGGAATGCTTAGTTAGATCCTAATGATCATGTTTAATCTCTGTTACACCATGCTATTTAATTGTTTCGGATTTAAATGGTGTTTTGGTTCGATGGTTGTAGAGTAGTGTAAAATTCTGATACTCTAAGATACTGTTTTCCCAGTTTTGTTTTGAAACAGTTTAAATCCCTTTTTCTGTTATGTTTTATCAATTAAATTGAACTCACATATCATAATATATGTTGGCTAAGTATTTCCATTCGAGTTTTGGGTTGGTATGATGTGTTGTGGAATTTGGCATTATGTTTGGTTTCAAACTGTGGTTGAACTGCATGTTGTGTTCCAGTTAATTCAAACCAATTAAATTTCCTTGTTATGTTTTAAATTGCATTGATCCCCACATATTACATCTAATGTTAGCTAGGCTTTCACATTCGATTTTAAGTTTTGGTTGTGATATGGAGATTTTAGAAACCTGGGAATGGTCTCCATTCATGACTGCAAAAGTGTTCTCTGTTTTCTTTTCATTCAAAACTGATTTCTTGATGGTTATTTAACTAAAAAAATGATGTATGATTCATGTATAGAAACCTGGGAAGAACTTGATACTTCCCTGTTGTTATGGACTGGATTCATCCTTCATTGTTTCAATGTTAATGTGATAATCTGGGAACTAATGGTTCATTGCCTTTGTGTTGAGGTTAGCATTTGTTAAGTTGATTTTTAAACCTGTGCATGAGCTTATGTCCAGGTTTTGATTTCTGAATTGAAGTTTAGAAACCTTGGAATTATTTGCATTGCATTGGTGCAACTGTACCTGTTAACTGAAATTGGAATCTGGTTTTTGTTGTTTTCAACTTGAGTTAGTTCCTTGATAACCTATGATGCCATGTGTAGCTAAGGTGGGATTTTGTTCTCAGTTTCCTTTGTTCTCAGTTTTAATCAAGACTGTTATAATGATTTTTTTTCCTATCAACTGCTAACTAAAGTGGATAAAACTGATTCTAGAAATTGGGTTTGTTGTTTGTTCAATTCTCTAAACATTTGAGTCTCTGGTACTTCCAGTTAAGGAGAACCTGAGAGGCAATTGTGTTCTCAGTTTCATACCTGGAAATTTTGTGTTGAAAGGAAGGAGTTCCAGCTTTTAACTAAACTGAATTAGTGTTCCCTATTTAACTGTAAAACTGAAATAATAATTCAAGTTGTTAAACTGTCATTCACTTTGTTAAACTGAGATGGGGACCTTGTGTTCCCAGTTTTTCATTAACCTGGAAATGGATCTTGTTGAACTGTTGTCACTTGAACTGATTTCCTTCCTGCAATTGAGCCTCTCTGTAAACTGAATTTCCTTTCCTCTTCTTTCCTGTCAATGCACTGTATTATTTTAGCCCTATTTTTGTGACTTGGACACTTCCCATGACACACACCTAGCACATATTGTGGCATTCCACACACACACTTGTGTACCCTTGTGTTATTCCCCTTACCTCTATGTATGCACCTAATGTTTGAGTAGGCATTGTTATATATATATATATATATATATATATATATATATATATATATATATATATATATATATATATATATATATATATATATATATATATATATTTTATATATATATATATATACAGGCCTTCCTATATATGTGTATGTGTGATTTAATATGTATTGTATATATGTGTTTGGCTAGATATAGTTATGGATATGGTTGATTAGCCATGGTATAGCCTTAGCCTATGGCCTATCTGTGTGTCAGTTTAGGACCTAGATTAGACTTGTGCAGTCTTGTTAGACTAGTGTAGACTTGATTAGACTAGTTAGACTTGTTGACTTAGGTTTGACTTCTAGGGTTGACCAAAGTTGACCAAGAGTTGACTTTGGCCTAGATTGACCTAGAATTATGTAAAATGCATAGTAGGACTTCATTATATCATTTTAGACTTGTTGTGACTTGTGCTGTTCTGATTAGGAGCCAGACACCTCTCCTCGGACAGTACATTTGCTTCAGACATTCAGATACGAGGCGAGTACATTCTCTGATCATTTCATATCCTGCTTAGAATTATTTTTCTGCTTTAAATTACTTTACTTGATACTGTCACGTTGGTCACACGGATTGGTACTATATGGATCTTTTCATGAGATGTTATCCCCCTCGGGAGCATCAGATACAGCATGTTTTGTGCGTTTCACGAACCATCACGTATCTCTATGCTTCCTCTGATTCACGAACCGCCTGTGACACATGTACTCTCATGTTCACAGAGCTCCCATGAATCACCTTCACGTACCACTCATTTTATGAGCCATGTGAAGTTTTACGAACCTTAACATAACTTGAACGGATCCTTGTGTATTGATTGGGGTTGGGGGAGTAGAAATAGACATGTGAATATTATCCAAGTAGCTGTAGTCATGAACCACCCTCTTAGCTGTAGTCATGAACCTCCTATGCCATTCACATGTTTATATTTTACTCTGACTCACTAGTCACTATTAGCTCTTTACTTATAGTAGATATTTCCATTACAGATTTCTCTCTCTGTTTACATACCGCATTTCTTCAGTATCTATATCTTACTTTACTGCATGATTATATTTTCTAACCTGCTATGAACTGTTGAGATGTACTGTACTCGCTCCTGTCCTGACTGGACCTGTTGAAAATATTACAGAGGACGAGGAGGAGGCCTGGAAGGATACCTTCTTCGGACAGCTCTAGCTGAGGACATCACCCCACTGCCTAGATTAGTTTAGTTAGGCCTTATCTTATTTTCATGTTGTCTTGAGTCTGTTTAGCTAGTCTTTACTTCTGTTCAGAGATGTTGAGTTGTATATTTTCTTTCCTTTTGTAAGCTGAGATATGTACTCTGGATATTTGTTGGGATATTATCTTAGACTTTTCCATCTTCTGTATTTCCTTGAGTTCTATATCATATCGTGTTTTCTTCCTCCTTAGTTGTGATTGAGTTCATTTACTGCTTATTATTATATTGCTAGATGTATGTTGACCTAGGACAGCGTTCTACCGCCGACACTGCGGCGTAGGCTGGACGTTGTTACGTTCTCGTACCCTCACAGTGGGTGCGGGTCGTGACACATATACATCTGTCTATATGACATATGTGTCCTTGCCATGATAGACTATGAGTTATGCCATGTTTCCTATGATACTATGATACTGTGATTCCAGTCATACCATGATTCCAGATATGCCATGTTTCCTGTGTTACTATGATATTGTGATCCCAGTTGTACCATGAGGCCATGTTCCCAGTATTTTCTGTTTTATAGACTTATCACACCATGTTTCTTGTTGTACATCTCTTTCATTATATATTCAGTACTTTAGTTGTAGAGGTTGTACTTGCTCCCGTTCTGACAGGATAACGTTGTAGGTTCACTTTTCGAGAAGGAAACACTATGTGTTACATATTATGGTACTGCATTGAGGACCTGGCCTTAGCTCCAGAAGAGGCCCCAGCGGGGAACCTTGCTTAGTTATCTTTTTGTATTTTGAGACTTAGACTTTGTCTGTACTTATATTTGGATACTGGACTTTGTCTCAAGTTAGATACTTGGAAGTGTATTATTAAGTCTGTGCTTATGTTACCTTCGCTTATAGATGCTGTGTTGTGATGAACCTTAAATGTGATTTTAGATATATCCTTTATTGTTTATTCTAGAACAGCTTACTGCGCTTTAATCAAGCGTAGGCTGGACATGGCTCGGCCCGGCCCAACAATTTGGGTATCGGATCGTGACATTGGCTATACTAGGACAACTCCTAGAATGAATAATCAGGGGACAAGAATATAATTAAATACCGCCGGAAAAGTGGCAAGGATTGCGTGAACCACTCTGGAGTAGATCCACAACCCTTAAACCAAACAAGGACCAGGGTTGCAGACCATCTCCCGAGTAGAACCGCTCTCCTTACGCTATCCGACGGACAAGACAGGTCAAGACACTAGACGACTAATCTAGTCGGGAGTCTACCTAGCAGGCAATGGGATCAGGTAAACTATGCCAACGTGAACATGCACGAGCCCAGTCCAGCAAACCGAAGGAATGGTTCTGCCTAATCCTTCGAACCAAATTCCCAACTGGGAATTCTGGAAAAATCCGGTAGAGTCTCCTTTGTAATCTGGATGGAAGCACCCTACGAATTGGGGCTAAAACCACTCGACGCAATCTGCCGCAGAATCGCAGAATCGCAGGTTGAGAACACTAAGTCTCAGCTACCAGCAGCACTACGATGCGTACTGGGAACAAATCGATAGCTGAGAACACTAAGTTTCGGCCTCCAGCAGCACTACGATGCGTACTGGAAACCAATCGAACTCGAGACCACTAAGTCCCGGTCTCCAGCCGCACTACAATGCGTACTGGACGCCAAGCCAACACATATAACAAGAAATCGTCTCGCAGGGCGCACCAAGACCCACAGTCATGTCCAAGCCACAAACACAGTCACAGAAACAGTTAGCCAAGCAGTTACCCGACCGCGAGTCGGACACGGGGCATACGGGGACAATCCGTATAAGTGAGTCGTGCTCGTGTCCTCGGAGGTGTGGCTGACACATCCGAGTTGTCCGATACGGTCGTAAACCGGTATCGAACCAAGCTATCCTAAGTTATCATCATGGCAGTTCTACTAATAGCTACACTACTCATGGTTATACGTTTACAATTACAACAAATTAAAATACAATAAAATCCAGGAGAGAGTGTCACGACCCGCTACCCAAATTGTTGGGCCAGGCCGAGTCATGCCCAGCCTACGTTGAGATAAAACGTAGTAAGCTGTTCTAAAGAAAACAGAATAAGACTAAATGTGCTAACAGTTCTATAAGTGAAGAAGAATCATAAATGCTCCAAACACAAAAGTCGTCGTATATAGTAAAATATCCAAAGTACAAGTCTGAAATGTAAAACTGGATACATGTCCAGTTACAAAATATGTAGTCTAATACATGACTATACTAAGTATCCCAAGTGACTACGCAAACTAGGCGAGTCTCCCCGCAGGAACATCCTCGTATGGCAAAGCCGGGTCCTCGGCAGTAACTCCATAATATGAGTCGCAGAGCAACTCCTCCTCAGTAAGGATACCTACAACGTTATCCTGTCAGGACGGGAGCAAGTACAACCTCTACAACTAAAATACTGAACATATAATGAAAGAGATGTACAACAAGAAACATGGTGTGATAAGTCTATAAAACAGAAAATACTGGAAAACATGGCCTCATGGTACAACTGGGATCACAGTATCATAGTAACATAGGAAACATGGCATATCATGGTTTAATTGGTTCTTTTTAGAAATGACAACATATAGTTTAAAAGTTTAAACTGTAGTATGTACGTGAATCGGTCAATAGGTAATCAGGATGTACAGCGGCACATATCAAGTTTTTCTGGCATGCACATACGTGCACGAACGGCATCGGTGTATATCCATACACAAACGCGAGATCAGAACCTATGGCAAGGTTACATATAGAATGTCGTCGAGCACGGTAAATACATACGGAGAAGGGGGTCATGTTCACGTACAATACTAACAGTTTCCCCTTAACCCGTTATTTAAACATGTGAGAGATATGAGAACAGTAAAAACATGTGGGAGATACTGGGAGCAGTATAAGCATGGCAGGTACTGAAAGTAATACAACATGTGAAGACATAACTTGCTACCTCAAGGATCAGTATTTTAATAGGGTTAATACATGTTCTAGCATTAAAAGACAGTAAATGAGTTTGTAGATGTACTTGCCTGGGATCCTGCTATCAATATGAATCAAGGCTCGGAGTGAAGCCACGGTCCTAAAGATGAGATAATAAAATAGCTAATCAGGGTGAAAAGACATACTATAATGTCTAGGTCAACTAGGGCAAACTAAGACAAACTGGGTCAGAGGTTGACTTATAGTTGACTTTGGTCAACTGGTCAACTCCGGTCAATTCTAAGTCCAATGTGGAGTGTCACTATATCCAAACTAACATTCTAGGGTCTTTACACTAATGTAGGGGGTGGTCCAATACTACAATAACTCAAAACAACACAAAATATTGCAAGTCGTAACTATTCAATAAATAAATCAAACTGTACATTATGTTCCAATAATTTTTGAGATAGACAAAAAGCTCAATTTTTCATGAAATAAAGTACCAAAATGATCCTTGTTAATTATAGAAATTTATACTAATTTTTCTAGAATTTATAAACCCTCATAGATATTTATTAAAAATCAACAAACATATGTATCCTGAAAATGGGTTCTGTTTTCCTATTTTTATAAAATACCAAAAGTATTTATTAAATGCTGAAAAAATTATAATAAATTAGCTAAATTAACATAGTATTTAAATACAATTTTTTCAGAATTTTTACAGTACTTAAAATATATAAAAAAATTCAAAACAGCCTAACCGGATTATCCGGCGGATTACAGCGGATTACCGGCAGATTTTCCGTTCCGTCACAGCAAGTTTTGTGGTGAAAGTTCGAATTTTCCGACGGATTTCGCAGATTTCCGACGGATTTTCCGAACCGTCACAGAAAGTTGATTTTTGAGCTCAAAACTTGTTTCGGCCATAAAAACTTCGTTTTAAATCGAAATTCGGACTTTTAAAAATTAAAATTGAATAGAATTGAATTTCCTACAACATGGAAGTATTAGTTTTCACAAATCAAAACATTTGATAGATCAAAACCTCAAAATACTCGAAAATTATATCTAGAAACTCAGATCTACGCAATACTGTCGATCAAAACCAAAAGTGCTATATACTAAACATGTTAACAATTTAAAGAAGCAAATTATAGGCCAATAAAACTTTAGTTTCTATGGAAAACAAAAATAAAGTATGGTCATGTCACTTTTGAGCAAGATGTACTTGCCTAGGTTAAGCTCCAAGCCTAATCTTCTACTCCACCACCAAGAGGGGTACGAAACCACACTCTAGACCTCAAGGCCAAGCTCTTGGCAAGCTCCAAGGGAAGAGAAGGGAAGAAGAAATGAAGAGAGAGTGAAGAGAATGAAAAGAGAGAGGAGAGAGAAAGTGAAATGGTATATATAGAAGGGGGAATTAATCTTAGCCGTCGGATCGTGATCCATGTCAAAAATCTAAGTCAATCATGGCCATTCAAACAAAACCAATTATCCATTGGATAATAGAGTGCATCTACACTATTCACGAAAATATCTTAAACACTATTCACGAAAATATCTAAATACTATTCACGAAAATATCCGAAATACTATTCATGAAAATATCAGAAACCGAAAATATCTAAAGTGTAGAAAATCTGTCCGGGCGGTATGCCGTCGGTATACTCCGGTATACTGGCGGTATGCCGGCCAAGGAAAAATCTATAAGTTAGAAAATTTTTTAAAACATTCCAGAAACCAAGAGAATACGAAATACGCTACAAAATACGTATTTAAATTAAATACAATTGAAAATTATAAAAACTATTTTTTGAAATCTAGGGGCTTACAGAGAGGGCAAGAGCCGTCGATGAGCAAGGGATACTTGCCTAGGGGGCTCGGCTAGGTAAGCAAGTCTTCGGCGATCGGGATCCAGGGTAGCACGTCCATCGAGATCCTCAGAACACACAATAAACAATCATTAGAATTAAATAATAAAATAATGACGAAAATCATGAAGAATGGCACGTGGCTATACCGTACGGGTCCCGCAAGCAGCGTAGGGATCTGGCACGGAAACCGAGGCACGTGGACCGATAGGGGCACGCAAACCGAGACGTACACGTATATTGCGACGTGCACGAGAATCGAGATGACTCGAGAATCGAGATGAACATGAGACAACGTGCATGTAAATCGAGACGTGCACGCAAATCGAGACGGCACAAGACCAATACGGCACGCAAATCAGAGCGAACACGCTAATCGAGGCAACATAAGATGCAATATGACACGCAAATCGATACGGCACGCAAATCGGTGCGTGCACCAGTGCCATTTAGCGTAGGAGTCCGTGCCATCCGAGAAGTCAGAAGAGTAGAGTGTTCTAAAAGTTCTCCGTCGAACTTGCTGGTTCTTGGAAACTGTTCGTGTGAGGCGAATCATGCTTTGAGCGCCGGTGATCATTCATCCCAGTAGGCCATTCTCTTCTCTGATCTAATCAGATCCTTCCATTCATCTTCTTTACAATTGCAACTCGTTCTGAACGAGAACAGTTATGATCTAATTAGAAACTGTTAGTGAAATTTCTGCTGCTGCTGCTACGAATTCTTTTGTGTCTTTTTCGAAGTAATACACTAGTTTTTCGTCTCTCCGAATCCTCCAAGGATCTCTGTCTTGTACCTTCTTTGAAATATTGTATAATTTTTAGTTTTTTATCGAAAAATTACATCCGAGAATATATATATATATATATATATATATATATATATATATAATTTTTGGTAGCTTGTTTCTGCTTGTAATGTGGCAGCATGTACGTACGGAGCTTGCTTCTCTCTCAAACAAAATACTAAACAAATGAATAATGCGCCATTGGGCTAAAACTCCAGTTCCGTCGAGTGTGTCGTACTGAACACAACCCAACACAACACAGCACTGGTCACTGGTGATTGTTTCTTTCCAGGAACAAAAGTAAGTAATCGAGCTAGATATGTAGGCTAGCTAGCATTTATTTGATTTGAGTGAGAAATTGAGTGAGGAGCATTGTGGAGGGAAAGTACCAACGTCCAATCACTCACTAGTCCCTACTACTCCACCACTCCATGTGAACTCACAGAGGAGGATGCTGCTCCTTTCTTTTCTCTTATTAGTAATCATGACACCACACTGGGCACCGTGCGTAGTAAGTAGCCATAGCTAGCCAGCTGAGCCCCTTCAAACTTCAGAAAAAAACCGTGAGAAAACAAAGTTCACTCAGAGGCCTTGTTTGATTCCCAGAATGAAAGGGAATGAAAATCAATTCTTTAACATTTTTTTTCTTTAAAAATTATTTTTTTAAAGAAATTTTAACTTACACTACTTGATTTACTCTATATTAGGGTACACTTTACAGTTTTACAAAAATGTACAATACTTTTCATTTTGGACAAAATCCATTAATTTTTTGGACCAAAATATCCCTGCGTTCTTCCTCTATCCTCTCTCCCCCAATCCCGGCCCATCCCCTCTTCATCACCCCCCCTCCCGTCGTCGCTCCCCCCTCCCCGCCACCGCCCCCCTTCCTGTCTCCGTTGGCGCTCCCGGCCACCGCCCTCCCCCCTCCCCCCTGCTCCCGTTGCATGCGTCAATGCTGCTCGTCGCTGCTTGTTGTCGCGGCCGTTGCTGCTGCTTGCTGCGGAGGCGAGGAGGGGGGAGCGGAGGCGGTAGCGGGGAGGAGGGGGCCGGTAGCGGGGTGGGGGGAGAGAAGAGTGGTAGCGGGGTGGAGGGGGCCAGTGGCGGGGAGGGGGGGAGCGGAGGCGGGGAGGGGGAGCGTCGACAGGAGGGGGGGGGGGGGTGTGATGGAGAGGGATGGGTTGGGGATGGGGTTAGGGGGGGGGGGGGGGGGGGGGAGATGATAGAGGAAGAAGGCGAAAGGGGGGGGGGGGGGGGGGGGGGGGGGGCGGTGGGAGGGGGAGATGATAGGGGAAGAAGGCAGGAACATTTGGTCCAAATTTTTTTTTGACAGATTTCGTCCAAAATGGAGAGTACTCTACTTTTTTGCAAAACTGTGGGGTGCACCCTTAAATATAGTAAATCAACTGGAGGGTAAGTCAATTTTTTTTTTTTGAAAATGGTAATGAATTTGGGAAAGTTAGTGAATACTTCGACGTGAAAAAGTGATTTCCTGTTTGGATGGATGTAATCACTTTCTTCCCTAATTTTTCTTCCATTAGAAATTATTTCCTTTTCTCATCAATTCTTTTGGCATCCAAAATAGAAAAAATAATCACTTTTCTTTTCCAACCCGATGATTCCGCGAACCAACGAGACCTGATTGTGATATAAACATATGGAATGGAAGTCATATCCGTTGGAAATCGAAATCTGAAACCAAAATATAATAATCAGTTCAATTTTTTATAGTTAGTTTGGAAATTTTAAATTTTAAAATGTGGTTTGATTTTCGAATCTTTCGGTTCGAATAATCCTATCTAAAGCACATCCCTCTTAATTTATCAAACTATCCTCAATTTATATGTACTTAATATTTTTAATAACCCTATTAAGTACATTCCCTCTTTCCATTATCCGTTGGCATTTGTCATTGCTTATTTGGACGCTAATTTATTTATATATACTAATATTTTCACTTTACGTAATTATAATTATAAATGTAATACTGTCAGAAGATTTATTATTTAATTTAACTCATTTGATAAAATATAAAAATTCGACCGATCCATTGGCTTATAAAATCGAATCGACCGAAAACTGAACGGAATTAATTTAGTTAGATTTTGTTCAATTTTTATAAAATAATTAATTTTTTTATTTTGAGAAATACGATTTACGATTACTTCGGTAATTCGGTTTGAACAGAAAGGAACGGTCTCTCACCCCTGGAACCCAAACAGCACAGCAGGGATGTAACGAGCAACACATACATACATACACACACACACAGCTCTCTCTATCACGGTGATGGAGCGAGTGAGGAGCTTTCTTACGTTTGCTATAGCGTATCATTTACGTATAGGAAGCGTGTGGGGGTTGTGAATATATATACATAGCAGCTTATGAGCACTGCAAGGATCAATGCCATCCCTATCACTCAAGCGGTTGAGTAGGGAGGAGACGGAGAGAGATTCCTCAGACTGCTGCCATTGTTGTATATGCAGTAGAGCTGCTGGTTAATAACCGAAATGGTCGATCAGTTTCTTCAAGGAACAGTCAGTCTTATGGATAGCTAGCTAGCTGGCTAGCGATGGCAATGGCAATGGCAATGGCAATGGCGTTGCATGCATGATCATTCTTTCTGATGCAACAATTCTGGCTGCAGTAGTGATGTATTACCGGTAGAGCATCCACCAATTACTTGTGATCAGTCATGCATGCATGTCAATGTGTCATGAATTGATCCTTCCTAGCTAGCCAGAAGAACACTGAACACACGTACGCTGGCGGGAATGGACTCGACTACTTGGGAGAGATCTTTCAAGGATCCAGTTGAGATGAATGATGAAGTAGCTAGCTTACTTCGTAGGCTTGAATAAGTCTTGTTTAGCTTATTTTGAACAAAAGGAAGAACCAAGGGGGGCTGTTTGGTCCGCAGAAGTGGTACGGAGTAAAAAAATTTAGAAATAGAAAATTTGCGTACGTATTGGGCATGTATATGCATATTTTATGAATTTTTTTGTTTGGATGATTTTCGAAGTGAATTGAGAAGTGTAACTTTTTGTAGTTCCGGTTTTTGATTTATAACGAAGTGATAGTTGAGAATTGATACAATTTTTCACTTTTTTTTAATAGGACGAGGCTTACCCAATTACTATTTTTATATGAATTAAAATTTTAAGTACTATTATTATTAAATAATATAAATTAAACATTAACCTCGTATTATTATTATTATTAAATAATAATAATAATAATAATAATAATAATAATAATAATAATAATAATAAGGCTAAATTACAACTTAATATTCTCAACTATTCAAGTTTTTCAACTTGATACCCTCAACTTTGATAGGTACTAACTTAATACACTCTCTCTATTTTGGCCCTAACAGTGTTAATTAAAGAGATAAAATGACAGAAATGTTCCTCCCACTCTCTTTCTCTCTCCCCTCCCCCTCTCTCCAGCAGCCCCCCTCTTTCTCCGGCGTCGGCGACCGGAAAAAGGGGGGGCAGCAGTAGCAACGAGCAGCAAAAACAAAGCGTGGGCGGACGCGAGCTGGCGAGCGCTGCGGGCGCGGGCTGTCGAGCGCGGTCGGGCGGGTGGGCACGACCAGGGGTGGGCGTGGGCGAGCAGCGGCGGCTGCAGCGGACGCGGGCTGGCGGGCGCGATCGTGCACGGGTGAGCACGACCAGGCGCGGGCAGGCGGTGTGGGCGTGGGCGAGCAGCGGCGGCTGAGGCAGGCGCGGGGACTGGTGGCGGGGCGGGTGGCTGGGGTGGGCGCGGGTTGGCACGGCCAGACGGTGGTGACGAACAGCAGTGGCGGCGGCTGGCGGGGGTAACGAGGAACAGTGGCGACGACTGGCGGGGGTGACGAGCAGCGGCGGCGGCGGCTCGCGGGGGCAGGCGCAATGGTGGTGGGCGCGAGCAGGGGGTTCGCCGGAGGGCACGGTAGCAGGTTGGGGGGGGGGGGGGGTTCACCGGTGGAGGGGGGTTTGGGGTTGTTTGTAGAGGAGGAAGAAAGAGAAAGGGGTATTTTTGTCACCCCAAAAAAATAACAAAAATTCAACGGTTGAACTGACGGAGGGTATAAAGATTAATATTTTTAATAGTTAATGGTATTAAGTTAGTGCCTATCAAAGTTGAAGATATCAAGTTAAATTTTTTGAATAGTTGAGGGTATCAAGTTGTAATTTAGCCTAATAATAATAATAATAATAATAATAATAATAATAATTATTATTATTATTATTATTATTATTATTATTATATAATTTTACTGTAATTATTACAACCCACATTATTTTTAATCCCACCTACCCATCCCTCTTTTTGGAGTTCCATAGTCCACTTCATCCAAAAAAAAATTGGAACTCATTTGCTAAGGAATGGCAAAGGACAAGAACTCCTCATGTTTCATCGTGCAACTTCTAAAATTTACTTTCAAAGTGAACCAAACAGCGAAACTAGAGAATATCATGTCCACATCTAAATTTTCGACACTTCCGAGGTGGAGTTAAGTAAACCAAACCCCCTAAGTACAGTTTACTTGGACGATGCATGATTAATTAGTTTGGAAGATTTGACGTGAATATCAGAGAGAGAGAGAGAGAGGAGAGAGAGAGGAGAGAGAGAGAGAGATGAATGGTGAAGTAGTCCACAATGTTATGGACTTAGTATTTTTGCCTACACTTTGATTCGTACGGTATACAAGTTTTCTATTCGAAGATTCGTATCAGTCTTGTCCAAACACTTAGCGAGATCGCTAAGACGAAAATAAGAGCAATGTGAAACAAAATAGAGAGATTGGAAGATTGAAAACTTTACTATACTAAAATATTTTATAACTTATTGGATGTAAGGAACAAATGAGTCTCCCACTTATTTATAGTGCCTCAAAAGGCTTACATGAAGCTTTTAGAAACAAATATTTCTAAGGAAGGCTGTAGAACATCTAGAAAGCTATGGAGACTTCATGAATCTTCAAGAAGACTAAACCACATTCTGGATGATTCCAAAATATTTTAGCAAAATTTCAGTTCGTGAAAGGTTATGCAGATCCGTCTTGGTGGAGCAAAAAATCTTGTAGGTGACACTCTCCCCCACCTGTTTCGTCAACGTCCTTGTTGACGGCTGCACCGAGTATAGAAACGACTTCCACTCTCGTAGGCATGGTCGTTGCGTGTCACGACCCGACCCCAAATAATTGGGTCGAACCGGATCATGTCCAGCCTTCACCGTTGTTGAGATGGCGGCAGTAAGCTGTCCCATTAGCAGATAACCACAACAACATCTATATTTGTCACAACACAATATTCGGGAATTTAAAACTTTATTAAACATTGAAATAAATACAACTGGAAATAAATGAACTGAATTAAATACTGAATTCAAATAACAGAATTTTTTTTTCCAAAACAACAACCAAACTGAAAACAGGAAAGTCTAGCTAAGCATTCGGCTCATCGGCCTCAGGTCCTGCGTCCTCCAAAGGGGACTCTGGCAACACCACGGGGTACAGAACCGGGTCATAATAGCTGTTGTATAACAGCTCAGCATCCTCAACATTCCCTAAAAATGTATCTCCAGTCATGAGGGAGCAAAGTACAATTCATGCTAATCCGACAATTAAAATAATAATAGAATCATGCACTTTTAAACAATTTGAAGTAAACAGTTTTCTAGCAGTTAAACAGTGTGATTTGAATAGGCAATGAATATGACCGGCTTGGGTTGTACAGTTGTATCATATTGATACGATATGGCTTATCCCCGTGTGTAAGAGGGGTAATCTAATACAGTTCTAAGTTATCATTTTGGATGTGGTCATAATCATTACACTATTCTCCCAGTATCCAACAGTCAATCAGTCAGTGCTCTCAGAGAGAGTTCCGTGTTGCATCGTGGTTTAAACTTGCAGTAAAGCGATTATTAAATAATTGTAAACTAACACAAAATGTACTTGTCTTGGTTTGACTGAATTTGAAGGGTTGAAGACTTCGAGATGGAAACTAGACTCGTCCTCGAAATCCTACATTCGAGAAGTTCGACTCAGATTCCAGAGTTACCATGCTAACTATGTTAGTTGAAATCTCTAAGTTGTGTCCTAATCAATTTTAATTTTGATTACACAATCACAAACAAATCTCGATTATCGGGTGCGTTGTAATTGATTACGAGGGAAAGATCAATTTAACTTTGTATTTTGGAAAAACTCGTAGTTACCAATTTAATTGGTTTAAAACTTTGTATTTTTCGTAATTATACATATATAAAACTAAATTTCTTGTTTTAATGAGAAAACATGATCGTTGTTTAAATATTACAAACTAGTAAATTTTAATGTGAGAAAAACCTTATTAATTTCCTATATCAAAATATTATTTATTTCAGTTTTTACGCGTCTACGCTAAAAACCAAAAATTAAAAGAAAACTACGCTATAATATTTACAGGCCACAGAGAAAGGAAATAGAAAAGCTGGGCTTATGCCCTTACAAATTATTTTACATAAATTGAAATAAGAAGAAATATTTGTTAGTTATAAAATTTATCCTACAATTTAATTATAAATAAAGATAATAACTAAAATAGATTTAATAGTGAGTCTCAGATATTGGTCCAATCGTCATATAGGCTAATTGCCTCAACGTTCGGGCAACCGGTTTCGTTTGCACTTAGCCAGGGCCCATTGACAAATACGGTCGTCGCCCAAAAATCCAAAATAATAGTCTTTTCCGAAAAACTATTTTAAAACCATTTTAAAAATTATATAATTAAATTTTATAGAAAAAATCCGGCAGCATTTCCTCTATTTTCGGTCAACCCAAAAATTGGAAAATGTGCCATAAACACCATTTATAAAAAGTCCCAAACCAGGGAACACCCAGAATTTAATTCCAAACCATTTTACACCACAATTAAATTCACAAAATAATTCCCGAATCTCAATCGGAAACCCGCAATATAGTTTCGGGAATTACCGAAATGAATTCGAAAATCACAGCGCCTAATGTGAGACCCGTCTCACTGTATCGATATTTTATACGGATACGTGTTTATTTGAGCAGTATTTCATAATTATCGATTTGCGTGATATTTTAAAATTTTCCGAAGAGTTGGATTTTCATGACTTGGTTTAACTTGGATTTGGTTTTATTTGGTTCGGTTCCACTTTGACTTGGTTTGGCTCGGTTTAGTTTGGTTTCTCATGAGATGAGGTGTATGGTTTAGATTGAGTGGAGAGGAATGAATGGTGGAGATTGCTTGAGCTTGTTATATAAGCCACCTACCACTCTCTCTCCTCCATTATTTTCATTTCCATCTTCATCTTCTTCCTCCAGCCCAAGGCAAGTACACCTTGCCGAATGTTGGACGATCTTAATTTCGTTTGTTCCATTCTCTTCCTTGTTATATTCTAAGCTTGTTTAGAACTTGGAGTTTTCCAATTTGATGGCTAGATTGTTGTAGATCTAACTTTGAAGAAATTTGGTTTTTATGGGTCTTGATCTATTTTGACTGCATGTTCTTGGTTAGCAAGTGCTTTCATGTAGTTTGCTCTCTGCAATATGGATTTGGGGCTCTCAGTGTTAGTGGTAGGAGCTTGAGTCATGGATTCCATGGCCATCTCCTCGGATTAATTTGTTGTTCTGGAAATAGTGAGCCGCATAGGCTGTGGCAATAGCATTAAATGCAGGCTTACATTTTGCTTGCCACTTGTATTAATATTTGTCCTCAGTATTTCTTTAGTATTAATACTTGCTCTCCATTTTCATTTGAGCCGCATGGAAAGGAGCTACAGGGCTTTGGCATCTGCATTAAATGCATGCTGGCATTTTTTTTATTAAATAAATAGTGAGCCGCATAGGCGTTAAGGAAGGCATTTAATGTACTTTTCTTATAATGCATATTTTCATGCAATTTCCTAAGCTTCTCCTGAGCTAGCCGCATAGGCTAAGGGAGAGAGAGAGAGAGAGAGAGCAATTAATGCATTCACATGCATATTTTCATGCATTTTTCCAAGCTTTCTCAAATAAGCCAGCCGCATATGGCCTAATTTCAACATTCTTATAAATTAAAAAAATTCCTGGCCGCATGCAAGCAACTTGGCCACATTCTTTGCATGCATGCAAGCTCTTTGGCCGCATAGGCTATCAAATGTGTGCATGGCCAAATTGTTTGTTTAGCCTTTTCGTTTCTTGGCTAATTGTTGCTGAATGCTTGTATAAAGCATTTGTTTAATGGCTTTAATAGCTTCAGTAGCATTTTATGCTTGTAGTATTAATGGCTTAGTAGCATTTAATGCTTGTATAAAGCATTTGTTTAATGGCTTTAATGGCTTAGTAGCATTTAATGCTTGTATAAGCATTTGTTTCATAGCATTGCTTAGTAGCAATTAATGGCATGTGCAAGCACCCAGCTTGCATGCTCGCCGCATATGCAACATTATTTACTTGCATACTTTACATTAACACTAGCCGCATGGGTGTTAAATAGCAGCCGCATGTATGAGCATTAATTATTGACTTGCGTGGAAAAATTCTTTGGCCGCATGGCCTCTTCCCACTTGCTGGCCGCATGGCCATTGTACTTTTGGACTTGAATTTAATATTGGAATGCATGGCTTTTATTGAGCTGTCTGTACTTGCAGGATATATTTTAGTATATGTCGTCATTGCTTGGCCACGTGAACCAATATTTAAATGGTTCACGTGAACTTTTCTTATTGCATTGATTGTGGGGGGTCCCACATAGCTTCTTTTAGTGACTTGCTTGCTGAAGTGGGAGCTTGCAATTATTGCGGGTCCCACTATCTTTTGTCTTACTTGATTTCATGCCCTTTTGTTATTTTCTGGCCGCATGGGTGGCCTCCCACTCTCTTTGACCGCATGTTTGTTCTCCCACTTTTGGACCACATGGGTCCCACTTTGATTGTTTAAATGTCTTATTTGCTTGAGTTGTGGTCAGACTTTCTTCCCACTCCCAACATGAAAATTATAGAGTTTCTCCTTGGCTTCAAGAATATATATATTATTAATATATTATTATTTAATTGTGCAAGTTTCTTCCTTCTTTGATAAATGACATGACACGACAATGACCCGTAGTGGTGCACTCTTGAAATGAACTTGACATGATATTCTTGACATGATAACTTGATTTGATAATTCTTGATAGTGACCCGTCGTGGTGCACTCTTAACATGATAACTTGACCTGACAAATTTGACATGATAACTTGGCACGATAATGCTTGATAGTGGTCCGTCGTGGCGCACTCTTGACAAGTAATAATGATAATGATAGTGGCCCGTCGTGGCGCACTCCTGACAAGAATTAATTAGTATCCTGACACCGTGGGTGATTGTGCTTGTACAAATGAACCCGTCTTGTCTTGCATCATGTCTAGGACATGAATCCCTGGTTTCCCACGGTCAGGGATTCATACTGAAATGGACTAAGGCTAATTACTAGAATAATCCAGTAGTTCATGGAGAGACTTTCCCAGTTACCTGTTGCCCCTTTGGTCCCGGCCTTATATATATATATACATGGAATTTGTTGCTATCCGTCGAGATGAGCGCACTTCCAGCCCGCCGTCGAGTGTGGTACCTTAGGACACATGTATTTACTACAGTGTGTCTGCTATATCCTGCTATCTTTTCCTTTTCTTTGCTGGGATCACTCAGGTAGTAACAAACAGGTAACCGGACTTGGAAGAATCTCGCTGCATCTTGCTAGTAACTAGGCCTGTGATAACCCTAGTTAGTTAAAGTATCAAGCCGTACTTATTGCTTGGCCGTGATTGATTGAATGGAGTCTAACTCAGTCTAGTCTTGACTTGATCCTGCACAAGATTGTCACATGACCTGATTGTTCATATTTGTCCTGTCCTGTACATGATTGTTACATGTCCAGATTTCTTATTTTTATCTTGCCGATAAATGGTGGGAGAAACCAAGTTCTGTTCAGACGAAGGGTTACAACCCCGGTCCTTGTTTGGTTTACGGGTTGTAACCTGGTTATCTGAATAGTCCCATGGTTATCTCATCGTATATCACCTGCCCTGCTCGATAATGGTTGCAATAATTGTCACCTTAACATGTTCTCCAGTTTACTTACTGCTCAATGATGATTTACTTACTGTCTTCCTATGATCGGGACAAGTGCATTGGTACTGCACAAATCTCGATCCTCCCTTACTTATTTGCTTGTTGTTTGTTAATGATTGCTGGTTTTAAGTTCATAGTTCGGCCTCCTTTGTGGTACTTGCTATTTGGGGTCTGACCCCACTGGTTTTGCATGGCCAGGTTCTGATAGAAGAGCCCGAAGGATCTACCGCACCATCTACTCGACGGTGACCAGCCGGAGCACCAGAGTGCCTCAGTGGGTTTCTTCTTCATTCTCCCACTGACATGTAAATTCTCCTCTTGTAACGTTTTGCCCCGAGCACGTGTTTAGCTCGTGTTTTGGTATTTTCCTTGATATTGTAGCCTACGGGCATAAACATGATATGTGTATTCTAGATATAGCTAGTCCTTATCATGTACGACTAATACTCTAGCTAGTCATCAGCTTTGTGGTACTGGCTTCATGATCATTCATGTATATATGGTTCGGGACGCCTTACTATTGTATGTATGATGATCGTACTCTTTGCTCTTGTATAATTGCCTGTGATTGAGATACCTAGGATTGTTAAACCATAGGATTGACTGATGGCTTGTAAAGTAACCCCCATGTCTTGACAGCTTATACGTGATTTCAGAGTATTAACGTACTTTGGGATTGCGTAGCTGGCTGTGTCCGCCTCCGTCCAGTATTCTGGTTCTGGGGCGTGACACCTAAAATCCCAAAAATATATTTCGGAAAGGTTCGAAATAAACACAGAATATCACAGAACATCTCCAGAAAATCCGGAGTTGCGACGTCGCTAAAAACCGAATTCCCGGGAGGGATTCGGGGACCAATCTCATCATAGACAAACAAAAATGGGACGGGACAGAGGAGTTATACCTTAGGTTGCTCGGCTAGAGCTCTCAGATGCAAATTAAAGAAATAATAGAGATCCGAGCAGCAACGTAAACCCGGGACAGCGTCCGAAATCGGAAACCAGCTTCTGTCCAAGAACGGAAAGCCGCGGGAAAGTGCAGAACCTCTAGGGAAGTAGCCAGGAGATACGGAGTGCTGGAACAGAGCGGGGTCGCCTAGGGCACGGCGCGGGGCCAGCGGCGTGTGCTGGTGGCGGCCGAGAGGGGCGCCACGGAAGGGCTGGCCGTGAGGGAAATGGGGAGCCGGGGCGGATTTGGCCGCGGGAGTCGCTGGGGAGGCACGCGGGTTGGCAGGGAGTCGGCCGGAGGGAGCCGCGCGGGGTCGGGGCCGGCACGCGCGGGGTCGGGGTCGTCGGGCGCGGCCTGGAGGAAGCTCGGGCCGAGAGGGTTTGGGAGTAGGGGGTAGGATGAGAGGATAGAAAGAAGAAAGGGTTTGTTGTGTGCTGGAGCTGGTGGGTTTGTGAATTTGTTAAGGAGAAAGAAGAAGGAAAGTATGGGGAGTTAGTGGTGGTGAACGTGTGTCTTTAAAAGAAGGTTTGGGGAAACAAATACGTGGAGGAGCTCATTACAAGGAGAAATAAGGGGATCATGGGAAAGTGCTGGTCCAACGGGTGGACCAACTCGTGGGGGTTTATATATATATATATATATATATATATATATATATATATATATATATATATATATATATATATAAAAGAAATCAGGATTTCAAAAAGAATGGGTTCCAATTGGGTTTCGGAAAGTTGGGTTCGAATTGGTCCAGACTCGGGTCAGGTCAGCAACCAAAAATCCAGATTATTAATTTGAAATTAATTTTAAACCCAAAATATAATAATAGTAATAATATAATAATAATAATAATAACAAATAACATTACAAATCCTAAAACTGGGTTTCACAATCTTCCCTCCTTAGAAAATTTCGTCCTCGAAATTCCAAGGATAAGGCCGGGGGAACAATCAAAATCAGTTTGGGCACGAGAAAATCTAGGTACAAATATGATCAAAAATAGGAGAAAATGAGGTCTCGTGAAACAGATAAAGGCAAGAAAGAAACGAACGTCAACAGTTTATTGAGAATGCAAATGATGAAATCTTCTGGGTTAAGGGACTAAAAATTCCAGATCAAATTGGAATGGGATATAAGGGTTTATGACTAAGGAGAAATCCAACAAGTTGTATGATAGGAGGATAGCGAGGATGATAATATATCTATGATTGGAATGTAATCGGATAAGATAGTTCCATTGAGGACTGAGTGATAATCAAAGGGGATAGAAAATATCGTTTCACTATTTCAAGGATCAAAGATAGGACATGGGGGAAATATAACTTACAAAATAACAATCTTATTAATACCCCATGTAAAAAAATTCAATTTCTAACTTGCTTAACTAGTTGAACTCTAGGTATTTACAGAAAACTAAGGCAGCCGCCAAGGTATTAAAACTAAACCTATTTGGAATCATAAATCATCTAAATCAAACTTCCATCCGTCGTTGTATGTAACGCATATGCTACATGTATTTTAATTTTCAAGTATTGTCTCTCGATCAAAACATTTTACAGACATCAACTTTCAATTGTCAGTCAGTCTTCCAAAACTAACTACATCAAAATTACAATCTTTCCTTGCCATAGTAAATCCTTAGAAAATTCTTTTAAGTTGATCCATGCCTTAAAATAAAAAAATTTCAATTCCTGAAATCAATTGACAGAATTACAATCATTAATCAATTTTAATCTTTAACTATGCATCTATCAACCGTTCTCATCCAAACGCATTAGCAAAATACCACAGAATCCCAATCGTTCTTACCATAGCCAATATGAGCCTCCAATGTTTGGTAGAAATTATAAATTCAATTGCTCCTTTCCAAAGTTGCATGCCAGTGGTCTTACCTCAATTCTTTTCTGCTTATTCCTTCTCTAGAACCTATCATTCCATTACTCGTGTTATTCCTTCCATGGCTATATCCGTCCCTTCTAGGTATATTGGTCATCTAATCCTAGAAGTTGATCCTAGTCAAGTGTTCCTTTACTTGATCACTATGTTATCATGTTTTATATATATATCCAAATTTTACCTCCTCCATGGAGAACATTACCAATCCTATACTTTCCTCGCTAACTCCACCTACGTCTTCTTTAATCTTCGATAACCCTTCCTTTAAGCATAAAATTCAAAATTGTCTAATACTGCCATTTTTAATGAGGTTTAGGCACTAGTGAGCACTACCAATGGTTCTAACCCAAATAAGTCACAAGCTAAGGTATACCATTCTCTCCAAACTAGATTACTCAAGGTATTTCTTCTACCTTTCTACCCTTTAGCTATCTAATATAAACTCCAAGGTCCCTACAAATGAGATAAGTAACAACCTATGTTTCCCCCGCATTTAGCTATCAATTATATACA
Organism: Iris pallida; assembly: GCA_029216955.1. Taxonomy (NCBI): domain Eukaryota; kingdom Viridiplantae; phylum Streptophyta; class Magnoliopsida; order Asparagales; family Iridaceae; genus Iris; species Iris pallida. The sequence goes on along the minus strand of JANAVB010043771.1, from coordinate 109,077 downwards.
TAAGGTCATCCACTAGTTGTATATCAACTACTAATACACAAGACTATCCACATATATTGATTGTTGTTAGTTTTGGGAACTATCTATAGCTCCCAAAACTAACAACAATCAATATATATATATATATATATATATATATATATATATATATATATATATAAATATATATATATATACAACCTACTAAAATTGAAACAGAAAGAAGATTGAAATAATAGAGATTGATATGGTCCTAATAAGTTTTTAGGAAGATCAAGTGAAATTTTATAGGGAATCCTTTCTTTCTGATTGTGTTTGAGAAATCTCAAAGAATGGAGACAACCGCTAGAAGTGCAAATCCTCTAATCGACAAAATTCAGAATGATTTGATGGTGCAGAAAATACAACCATATTATGGATATAGTCTTAATAATATTCAAAAAACCAAATATATCCGTAGTCACTTTGCCTCAATTTCATGCCTCGACAGAGTGCACCTGACTGCAGTAAAATTTTGGCTCCATAACTTGAATAGTAATAGGTTTTCAAGTAGTCTATCAACTTTATCCATTTCCTGGCTGAAAAACATAGGAGACAACCATGATATATCTAGGACGTAGTCTTAATAATATAAATAACCTATGAACACCTGAAATCATTTCGACTTAGAGTCTATGCCTCGCCAATGCGCAACTGGCTGCAGTAAACTCGCAGTTTCATAATTCAGGCAAATGACTACAACGTAAATGTGCGAAGACATATTAGGCTACTGAATATTTTCTCAACTTTGTCCATAAGAATTTCAAAGAAGTTTCCTAAAAATTAAACGAGTTCTAAAGTTCTAGTCATGATAGAAAAAGATGTTGATGTATGTTCTTCTGGAATCAAGAAAATTTTATCAGGATAAATATGTGTTCCCGTATCCCTTGAGATTTGAGAGATTGGTTTGAAGTCATGAAATTGGTATGACTGGATTATGGCTAATTGAGTCAAACACTAGATAAGATAGAAACATCACTACTTCGGATTAAGTAAGAAAAAGACCAATGATAATATTCTCGACAAATCACTCAGGGAATACAAAAATTATTTTGAGAAGAATAATTTCATAACTAAGGAAAGTTGAAAATTTGAGAGAAGATAAGTCTCATTGATTCAAGGAAATCAAATGGAAATTGTCTAGTAATGCCAAGAAATTAAATAGCTTTGGGACAGCTCAAAATTTCCATGACTAAAGGAAATTCAATAATAGAATGGATTCAAAGTGTGATAAATTTTCTGACCGTTCCTGCTTCATGATCATAAAAGCTTTCTAGGCCTTGATTTGATCAAGAAATTGCATAGAGAGAGTAGGGTTTTAAGATGATTGGAGGAAATCAACATATGAAAATATTCTCGATTTTTGAAAAAAACATATGAGAGAAAAATATTGAAATTGAAAATAACTCCTTTAGGAGAATCACGAACTGAACTAATTCATCTGGTAATAATTAACCTTTAGGGTTTATGGTCCCATAATTTAGTTCAGAATTGATTTCAAGAAAGTCAATCAATTGGAAATAAGATTGGATATACTGGTTGTAGATATACATTGGGTAGATAAGAATTCATCAGGGTTGCTAAGAGAATTCGAAATTCTACATAGCGAACAAATCAAGATTTCAACTAAAGGTAGAGAAGTAATGAAGAATTCGAAATTTTGGTTTGATAAAGAAGAAGAAGACCATAGAATTCAGTCCAAAAAGAATATGAATCCTAAGGTATACTAGAACCTGGAAATTATGGTAGGAAAGTCATGGGACACTCAAAGTACAATCAGCCCAATCTAGATAAGGTTTAGGTACAAACACAAACAAGGTATCCTACGAATCTATAAGCATGCAAAATAGATATTTAAGTAAATAATTTCGGCCCTATAATGTAACATGGTGTATATCATCTAAGTGTTCTAGTTGTTTCTAAAGTCTGTTTTTCTAAAGTCTCAACTATCCCTAGGTCAAGTTACATAACTGTACGATGGTCCTGACTAAGTTGACTAGACCAATTTACAGACCTGACCTGCATGGGCCACCACTAAAAACATGTCACGACCCGACCCCAAATAATTGGGTCGAATCAGATCATGCCCAACCTGCACCGTTGTTGAGACGACGGCAGTAAACTGTCCCATTAGCAGATAACCACAACAACATCTATATTTTTCACAACTCAATATTCGGGAATTTAAAACTTTATTAAACATTGAAATAAATACAACTGGAAATAAATGAACTGAATTAAATACTGAACTCAAATAACAGAATTTTTTTTTCCAAAACAACAACCAAACTGAAAACAGGAAAGTCTAGCTAAGCATTTGGCTCATCGGCCTCAGGTCATGTGTCCTCCAAAGAGGACTCTGGCAACACCACGACGTACAGAACCGGGTCATAATAGCTATTGTATAACAGCTCAGCATCCTCAACATTCCCTAAAAATGTATCTCCAGTCAGAAGGGAGCAAAGTACAATTCATGCTAATCCGACAATTAAAATAATAATTGAATCATGCACTTTTAAACAATTTGAAGTAAACAGTTTTCTAGCAGTTAAACAGTGTGATTTGAATAGGCAATGAATATGACCGGCTTGGGTTGTACAGTTGTATCATATTGATACGATATGGCTTATCTCTGTGTGTAAGAGGGGTAAGCTAAAACAGTTCTAAGTTATCATTTTGGATGTGGTCATAATCATTACACTATTCCTCCAGTACCCAACAGTCAATCAGTCAATGCTCTCAGAGAGAGTTTCGTGTTGCATCGTGGTTTAAACTTGCAGTAAAGCGATTATTAAATAATTGTAAACTAACACAAAATGTACTTGCCTTGGTTTGACTGGATTTGAAGGGTTGAAGACTTCGAGATGGAAACTAGACTCGTCCTCGAAATCCTATATTCGAGAAGTTCGACTCAGATTCCAGAGTTACCATGCTAACTATGCTAGTTGAAATCTCTAAGTTGTGTCCTAATCAATTTTAATCTTGATTACACAATCACAAACAAATCTCGATTATCGGGTGCGTTGTAATTGATTACGAGAGAAAGATCAATTTAACTTTGTATTTTGGAAAAACTCGTAGTTACCAATTTAATTGGTTAAAATTTTGTATTTTTCGTAATTATACATATATAAAACTAAATTTCTTGTTTTAATGAGAAAACATGATCGTTGTTTAAATATTACAAACTAGTAAATTTTAATGTAAGAAAAACCTTATTAATTTTATATATCAAAATATTATTTATTTCAGTTTTTACGCGTCTACGCTAAAAACCAGCAAAACCAGAAATTAAAAGAAAACTACGCTACAATATTTACATGCCACAGAGAAAGAAAATAGAAAAGCTGGGCTTATGCCCTTACAAATTATTTTTAATAAATTGAAATAAGAAAAAAAATTTGTTAGTTATAAAATTTATCCTACAATTTAATTATAAATAAAGATAATAACTAGAATAGATTTATTAGTGAGTCTCAGATTTTGGTCCAATCGTCATATAGGCTAATTGCCTCAACGTCCGGGCGAACCGGTTTCGTTTGCACTTAGCCAGGGCCCATTGACAAATACGGTCGTCGCCCTAAAATCAAAAATAATATTCTTTTTCGAAAAACCTTTTTAAAACTATTTTAAAAATTATATAATTAAATTTTATAGAAAAAATCCGACAGCATTTTCTCTATTTTCGGTCAACCCAAAAACTGGAAAATGTACCATAAACACCATTTATAAAAAGTCCCAAACCAGGGAACACCCAAAATTCAATTCCAAACCATTTTACACTATAATTAAATTCATAAAATAATTCTCGAATCTCAATCGGAAATCCGCAATATAGTTTCGGGAATTACCGAAATGAATTCAGAAATTACAGCGCCTAAAATCCCGAAAATATATTTCGGAAAGGTCCGAAATAAACACAGAATATCACAGAACATCTCTGAAAAATTCGGAGTTGCGACGTCGCTAAAAAACGAATTCCCGGAAGGGATTCGGGAACCAATCTCATCATAGACAAACGAAAATGGGACGGGACAGAGGAGTTATACCTTGGGTTGCTCGGCTAGAGCTCTCAGATGCAAATTAAAGAAATAATAGAGATCCGAGCAGTAACGTAAACCCGGGACAACGTCCGAAATCGGAAACCAGCTTCTGCCCAAGAACGGAAAGCCGCGGGAAAGTGCAGAACCTCCAGGGAAGTAGCCAGGAGATACGGAGTGCTGGAACAGAGCGGGGTCGCCTAGGACACAGCGCAGGGCCGGCGGCGTGTGCTGGTGGCGGCTGAGAGGGGCGCCGCGGAAGGGCTGGCCGCAAGAGAAACGGGGAGCCGGGGCGAATTTGGCCGCGGGAGTCACCGGGGAGGCGCGCGGGTTGGCCGGAAGTCGGCCTGGAGGAAGCTCGGGCCGAGAGGGTTTGGGAGTAGGGGGTAGGATGAGAGGATGGAAAGAAGAGAGGGTTTGTTGTGTGCTGGAGCTGGTGGGTTTGTGAATTCGTTAAGGAGAAAGAAGAAGGAAAGTATGGGGAGTTGGTGGTGGTGAACCTGTGTCTTTAAAAGAAGGTTTGGGGAAACAAATACGTGGAGGAGATCATTACAAGGAGAAATAAGGGGATCATGGGAAAGTGCTGGTCCAACGGGCGGACCAGCTCGTGGGGGTTTATATATATATATATATATATATATATATATATATATATATATATATATATATATATATATATATATATATATATATATATATATATATTTAAAAGAAATCAGGATTTCAAAAAGAATGGGTTCCAATTGGGTTTCGGGAAGTCGGGTTCGAACTGGTCCAGACTCGGGTCAGGTCAGCAACCAAAAATCCAGATTATTAATTTAAAATTAATTTTAAACCCAAAATATAATAATAATAATAATAATAATAATAGTAATAATATAATAATAATAATAATAATAATAATAATAATAATAATAATAATAATAATAATAATAATAAATAACATTACAAATCCTAAAACTGGGTTTCACATTGCGCTTCGTCATTCCTTCTTTGTGCTTATCATGCGGCCCTTTCCAGACTTAATTGTCCATCTTTTCAAAAAGATCGAAAGCAAACTGGTTTATCGCATCGACTTTCACCATGGTCTGTGTCATCCTCGTCACAGAAAAAGAGGGTCGAACGGGCTATCAGGTCGTCTATCCACCTCACCTTGTGGGTGCACATAGTTTTTTTACACCTTTGCGCACGCAAGTCCTATTGCAACTATGTCAACTCGAACGTCGACCATGAAATTTGAGCGACTCCTTGCATGAGCCACTCCACTTTGTCGCATCAGCTACCTCCTTGCAGTCCGCGACATGCTTCTCCTCACTCGTGCCTAGCTTGGTAGCATGATCCACCTCCCTTCGTGAAAGTGACTCATAGGAACACTCCTTCGCAATATCTCGAGTCTCGCTTGGAAGATCTTCCTCCTCGAAGTCCTCCTCATCTCAAGTACCGCTAGGTAGGTCATCTCCCTTTTGCTACCATCACTACCAAAATAAGTCAATTTAGCGACATTTTTAGTAATGCAAGACGAAAATGTCGCTAAATTATATAACATTAGCGATGTCAATATATAATGTCGCACCACGTCGCTGTTTGCGATAAATAGCAACGAATAGTGACTACTATTAATATTATTCAAATAGACGTCGCTAGGAGTCGCAAAAATGTTGCTAAAATTTTCAAAATAGTGACATATAGCGACGACGTAAAGTGTAACGTCCATAATTTTATAATATTTAGCGACACATGTGTAATGTTCCCTCCCGCTCAGTTCATCCGGAGGAATCGAAATGCAACAATATTTGGACTTAGCCATGCAACAGCTTGCTCGAAGTCTCGCACGGTCGAGACGACTCCTCATTCAGGTGGACGACTTCGGTGAACTTGCCTCTGCTTGGCCTTCATACTAATAAAATGTTATTTTCATGCACTGATCGTAGGCTTGTTAATAAAATAGATGAACCCACATAGCCTTGAGTCGGTGATATAGAACTTGAAATGGTTAAGTTGTTACTTAAAAATCACTCCACGGTGGTTTTCAAAGTTGGCACTGGGTCTTTTGACCAAACACGAATAGGTTATTTTGAGTTATGCCATAGACTATCGACTCAATGTCATAGCAGGCACGTTCGATGATCTCACTGCTTGTCATAGCGAATAGGTCCCATGGTCTCACTATCGGTCTTATAGAAGATGGTACGGTTATGGCACTTAAAGAACACAATTGTTCAAGTTAAGCACGTGTGCGGTCCTACGGTTCCACGACTTGGTATAGCCACACGTTTCCACGGTTTGAAGGCCCGTCTATGGAATATGACTTAGGTGGCAGTGTCACACAGAACACAATTGGATTAAGACACAAAACATGTTTGTTTCAATAATAAGTATGCTGTGGTCCATAGCACGTAATGGAACACGTTTTATTTAAGTTAAGTAGGAAGGCTATGCAGTAGTCGTTCCCTAGATTTTAAAGCATGGAAAGTTCATGTGACCGTTTGTCGCCGAGGCCGTCCCTCGTTTGGGAGTCTCCAACGATGCACATTTTACATATTATGGTTCCGATGTACGTTTTGTTAAGTATGTTTCGAGTCATACCACAATTTAGGCCATGCATTTACGTGAGTCTAGATGTCCTCGTAGGTGCATGGTCATGGACGACTTGTGCACAAGGATTGTCAGTTCGACCTAGGAGAAAGACGTTACAGCAGTGCTGGATTGTACCGCACCACGATAGTCAGAGGCTTTCATCGGGGGTTACTACCTGTATTGAAGGACCCACGGTCTATGCTGAGCTATGTCCACGATGGCTTGTCATGCCAGTGACCTTTCATATAGATAAGTGGTGTGCTGAGGGACAATCCGCATGCACGATGTCAGTTGAGTCACATGGAGTATAACCAGGCACGAATGAGGCAAAAAATATGTGCATGGTCTGCACCATAAGTTTTATGAAGCCTAAGATTTGGCTATAGTAAAGACACATACTTCGGCCCGAGATGTTACATCGTATTTGAGTCGTCAACACAAGTTCCACAAGTTTGAGATAGTTATTTCGAGTTTAAGTCAGGAAGGACCGTAAGATAAAGTTGGGCTAAGGCAGGTTGAGTTGTGAGGCACGACCTCGATGATGAAGCATAAACAGAGTTTACGGTATACGACCATGTTGTTGCGTCTCAAAGTATGAGCCAAAAAGGTAAGCACGAGTCGATACATCGATGTTATTGGCACAAGAATGGTATACAGACACAAAGATAAGTAATTTATTGGTACAAGGCACACTGATAGTCTAAAGACACAAAATAGGTCATGTCTATGTCATAAAACTGATCCTAAGGTAAGATTAGAAAGACAATCGAAGGAATATGTTGCACAAGCTAAATGAGCATATTGGTTTTTGTATAGGTTTGTAAGATGCTAGTCCAACAGTATGGTTCTGTACTGACAACCCACCAGTTTTCATGCGCAGGTAGGGGTGAGTGTCACGACCCGCACCCGGATATACAGATACGAATACGTAGGCCACGCCCAGCCTACGCTGCAGTATCGACGGTAGAAGACTGTCTAGTACCCAATAAATATACACTACATCTAGAAGGTCCATGAACTACAAATATACTCAATCACAACCCAACATCTAAAGAAGATAAGACAGAAAAGATAACTAAGGCACAAGAACAACTAAAAACTACTAGAAGGAATCATAAGATAAAAAAATGAGGAAGAAAAAATAAGACAAACTAAGGATAACTACCAGGCAACTCACATAGAAGAATAGTGAGATCCACCTCAGCTAGCAACATCATGAAGTCCAATAATGGTATAACAACTCCTAAAATATTATCAACGGTATCCTGTTAGAAAAATGAGCAAGTACAAGCACTAACAATAGTTCTATGTGAATTGACAAATTCTATAAGAGACAGTATAATGAAATACAAGACAAAGATATAGGAAGACTTGGAAACCGTTCGGAAGCTGAGTTACAACCCTTAAACCAAACAAGGACAGGGATTGTAACCCTTCTCCCAAGCAGAACTTAGTCTTCCATCAAGGTACATGTAAAGGCATGTAAAACATGTAACTGTATATCATAGTATGGTGAGAAAGTACTGAATGTGGAACAGAGCAGGATATAAGATAAGATAAAGTAAATATAAAATGTGTCTTGAATTATTAGAGCGTTATATATGTGATCGGCTTGGGATAAGTGATAGGACATGCTATCCACTTGGCCCGGCAATCCGCGGTGACCTCAACGGAAAGTCATGCCGACCAACCTGGATAACGAGCACAAGGTAAATAGGATCTCGCTACACCCTACGTGAGGTGAGAGTGGCGCGAGCACAAGAATATAGTGACAGGGTGGCTTTGATCACATAATCCCTAATAAATCTCCATCTTCGAATAGTATAATGGACCTGGACATGACACGTCATGACACGGGATTCCCTAAGAGGATAGCTACTCCCTCTCAGGAATCGGTGTCTATATAAGTACAGGGAACAAGACAGAAAATGTACATATATACCAAGAAAATTCAGGAATAATATCTCATGTCATGATCCAACGTATATTAGTCCGTAAACTATCGTGACTGGAAATCGAGTAAGACACTACAACTGAATCGGATATAGCAGATATCAAGACAATGAAAACTATCAGTGAATGTACTCGCCTGCGGTCCTGAGATGTCAAATGGGGTCGATGCTCAGAGTGATGCCACAGACCTAAAGATAAGATACATATAAGCTAATTAGGGTTCAACAGTGTTTGGCTTGATTCTATAGTATAAGCTACGTAATCTAGGTTAGTCTCATTCAACTAAGTCAAACTAGGTCACATTGAGTCACACTAGGTCAAACTAGGTCACAGAAAGTCAAACCAAGTCAACTAGGTCGAATTAGGTCAAAGGTTGACTTACAATTGTCTTTTGGTCAACTGGTCAACTTCTAGACATTTCTAGGCCAAGTGTTGACTGATAGTTGACTTTTGGTCAAAGCAGTCAAACTTGGTCAACCAAGGTCAAAACTAGCCTAAGCATACTATTCCTAATATTACCAACCAAGATACCATATATATTGGTCAAACATGGTCACTCTAAATTAAGAATTAAAATATCAAGTTGTACCTCGTTATTCGTACATCGAAACCTACGACACGTAAATCGCGATAAGATAATCAACGTTAAGGTTAATCATCTTATCACAATGATCTACATGATCATTTTGCCAATTTCAGCGATGTGAGATCATCGGAATCGACTGATCTCAGTTCCGTCGTACTACTTCCGAAATATAAACTTAATAAGAATTAATTATAACAAAAGGTAATACACAGAGAAATATCTAGAAACATTATCGGATGATAAAACAAACATCATCAACGTGTCCAGAATGGTTAAATTAGCTAGGATAGCCTATACATAAGTCCAATTTGGACACAGGGACAAAAAGGTAATTTTGGGTCAAAACGGTGTCCGTGTCGGACCCGCTTGCACCAAAAAATATGCAAGAAAACTAGTCCACTAAACCTAACAAATTATATGTCCACGAATCCAGAATGACGATACGAACTCAACGGTATGTCCAGAATTGAATTCCGTTGACCCGATCTCAAATTGGTCCGTTTACCAGGACATTAAAATTTTGATTTGTACGGAAAAGCGTGTCGGAGCCAATGTCCTCAAAACTCAGCAAATTATATATCAACGAGTCCAGAATGACGATACGAACTCAATGGTATATCCGGAATTAGATTCCGATGAGCCGATCTCAAAATGACCCGTTGACCCGGATGTTGGTATCCGATTTGCACCGAAATGTGTGTCGGAACCAATGTTCACTAAAATCTAGCAAATTATATGTCAATGAGTCCAGAATGATGATACAAACTTAACGGTATATCCGAGATTGGATTCTGATGAGCCGGCATCAAAAAGTCCCGTTGACCCGGACTGTGGGGTCCGCTTTGCACCGAAATACGTGCCATGGCCCACGTCCTCCAAACTAAGCAAACTTTATATAAAAACATGCTAGAACGAAGCCAAGGGTCTACTGGTGGTGTCAGAAATTGAATTCGGAGTCCCAAGTTCAAAAATATAATTTAACAACTTAAAAATTACGAATTCGGACGACCAACTTTGGCGTCGAATTCAACCAATCAAACGTGCTCATAATAAAACGAAATTGAAATGGCAGGAAGACGGTTATACCAGCTACGCACAGGAACTGGTGGCACGCCAGACGGAGCTGCGACTGCGAAGTTACGAGCTGACGTATTCGGCTCCACGAAACTGTCCAAAAATAGTTAAAATTAAAACGTCAACTTGGTGGCCTGTTTTAATCTATCAAACGACAAAATTAACAGATGAAATTTGAGAGGGATGAAGGGGTATATACCGAGATTGTGACGGAACGAAGAAATCATTGATCCAACGGTTGAATTTCCCAAAAAATGTGTACGAAGTTGCTGCGACGGAACGTCATTTCCGGACCCATTCCGAGCTCGCGCCGACGGGAACCTGTGCCAAACGCACGAATCGGCTATTTAACTCGTCAGGGAGGACGACGGTGGCCATGGGGACTGCCTGGGGTGTGCGCCCGGCCTAGGGGGACCGGCCACGGCGGCCGTGCGGCCATACGACGGCGCACGACGGCGGCCCGTGCGCGCACGTACGTGCGTGCTGCTGCTGCACCTAGCTCTGTTGCTGCTGCTATTGGCCGCGCGGGGGTACGACAGCGACGAGCGGTGCAACTAGGTGCGGCCAGGACGGCGACCGAGGTGAACTGGTGAAGGTGGTGGCGGTGTGATGATGGTGGTGGTGGTGTGTAGCTCAGTGGAGAGGAGTAGAGGTTCGGTGGTGAAGGAGAGGGCTGTGATGGTGGTTCGAGTGGTCGTCCAGGAAAGTGAGGAGGAGGAGATGAAGAGAAGGTGTCACTACCACATTTCTAGTATGAGGGTATTTTGGTCATTTTTGAAATTTTGGGGTTTATTTGGAATTATTGAGATTTATTAGAATTTATGTGATTTTTAGTATAATTTTTTTGAGTGATATTCTAGACTTTGACTAGTGTTGACTTTGGAGCCTTCCTTAGAAGCTAATCCTAGTTATAGTGACTTGGGTAGATCATGTGACCCTAGCCTAACTTAATTTAACCCATGTTTGGTCTTTTAGATTCAAGTTAGAATAGGTGCATGGTTGTGACTTAGGAATTAATCCATGGCTTATGAGTTTACAAGTCATGATTAACTAACTTGGCCCATAGGAACCCAAAAGCCCAATACTATGAAACCCTAACCACAACTAACTATGGCCGGCCAACCCACCTAGGGATTCCCCCCTATAAGTAGTCTCTTCCATTAGGTTAGCCTCCTTTAGAAAGTTCACATTTGAAAAAAAGAGGTAAATCCCCAACTTCAATAATTCCTAGAAAATCCATTTTAATCCAAACAAGTTGCATTAGGTTCTAATTCATCTATACTTTCTGTCCATGGAAGGAAATTTTAGGGAAGAGCAATTTGGAGGAGTTTGCTATCAAAAGAAAAAGTTCTAGAAAGGAGTTTTTCTTGAAAAGCTCATTAATAGGTAAATGATCCCTAAACCTATAGTTTCCCTGATTTCTTTGCATATTTGGAAAGCCCTAGGAGTCCCCTAACTGTAGGACTTGGTTTCGTGTCAAGGTGGATTCATTTCGTGTCCGTATCGGACACGTATCCGACTGGATACCTAGGTGTTCGATGAAATACGCCAAAGGGGATTTCGATCTGATTTTAGGAAAAATTTTGAATAGAAAATCAGATTTTGTGGTTGCTTATCGAAATCTGGTTGACTGAGCTTGATTTAATGTCGTGTCGTATTGTGTCGGGATCTGGACACGAATACGTTGTTCTGACACTGCACGTACTGCCCTGCTACTCGGGGTAAAATTCTCCTTGGATACGGCGACTTGACACGCGCCACTTGACACATAGGTGGGGGCAATGTCTGACAAGGCCCTCCCCAAGTCTCATGTGTCCCCGTATCGTGTCGAACGAGCACGAGCTCGTCCACTGGAATTGCACTGGAATGCACCGCACGTTCAGAGCTCACTGACACGGCTTTCGTGTCCACTGTGGACACGAGGTGGACTCGATTTAGGGCCCGAGGTTTGTAGCCCTACAGGTGGCGAATGCTGGGACACGAGTACGAGGCTCATTGAGTCGTGTCCTGCCTGCACGACTCTGTGTCCTGCCCGTACGAGACTGCTCTATTTAGTTAATAATTATGAGTGTCACTTGCTGCTTGGACACTTCGTGTCCACTTTTGTGGACACGGATCTCTCTCTCTCTGACACAAACACTTGTACACAAATATTTACCAACCAATAAATTGTTGTATTAATTCAATTTGATGCTCTAATTCTCATTTACCCTTTTGTTCTGATACTCAAGTATTAGTCCCTATTCACTGTATATTTCCAGATTTTTAATGTGAACTTTGACATCAAAATTAACCTATTTAGTACTGTAATTAGCATGGTTTAAAACCCTATTATAGTGCACCTATATGTTTACAAATGGTATATTGATTTTAGGATGTTTTGGTATTGTTTTGGGCTCTAAATTTGAGAGTTTGTTTGGGACTAAAAACTGGTATATGAATTGGTTTCCTTTCCTTCCTTTCACTGCCACAGTACACATGACCCCTCTACTGTCCAGAATTGGACTGACTTTAGTTCACCTATCACACACACTCATTGTTCTGTGCACCTCATGCACACACTTGTTAGTCTTCCTACCTCTCTCTCTATGCATATATGTAATATATATATATATAATGTAGATAGCCTATATACATATATATGTGATGATGCCTATATGTATAATAATGTATATTGTGTATAATGTATATAATGTGTTATGTATATATGTAGGTATACCTATATGTGATTATCATGGATATATCTATATGTGAGATGTTGAATGCCTTATGTAGATGTATATATGTATTATATGTGTTTGGCATATAGCCAAGTGTGATTTCCATGTGTAGGCCTAGATGCAGTATAGGTTGTGTGATGTTGGATTTGATTTTATGTTGTAATAGGCTAGTATAGACTTGTTAGACTAGTATGGGCTAGTTTGGACCTAGTATAGCCTTGTTTAACCTAGAATGGTTTGGTTAGACCATAGCTTGACCTAGTTTGACTTCTAGGGTTGACCAGAGTTGACCAAGAGTTGACTTGGCCTAGATTGACCTAGATTCATGTAGAATGCATTAAATTGCATCTTTTTATCATTTTAGACTTGTTGTGACTTGTGCTGTTTTGATTAGGAGCCAGACACCTCTCCTCGGACAGTACATTTCTCTCGGACACTCAGATAGCAGGCGAGTACATTCTCTGATCATTTCATATCCTGATAGAATTATTTTTCTGCTTTAGATTACTTTACTTGATGCTGTCACGTTGGTAACACGGATTAGTACTATATGGATCCTTTCTTGAGATGTTATCCCCTTAGGGAGCATCGGATACTACATGTTCTGTGCGTTTTACTTACATTGTGTATCACTATACTTCTGGTTCATTGATCACTTGTGACATGTACTCTCATGATCACAGAGTCTTCCTTGAATCACCCATTTATGGGCATTCCTAGAATTACCCATTTTTGGGCCTACCATGTATCACCCCTTGTTGGCCATTGCATGGATCATAACATAACCTCGGTGGATCCTTGTGTATTGATCGGGGGTACGGAGGAGTAGAAGTAGGCATGTGAATAATATCCAAGTAGTGTAGTTTCCAGAATTACTCCATAGTATAGTTTCCAGAATCTCCTATGCCATTCACATGTCTATATTATACTCTGACTCAAGCCACTATTAGTTCTCTATTTATAGTAGATATTTCTATTACAGTTCTTTCTCTGTTTATATTCTGTACTTTCTTTCAGTTTCCTATATCTTACTCTACTGCATGCTTATATATCTAACCTGCTATGATCTGTTGAGATGTATTGTGCTCGTTCCTGTCCTGACTGGACCTGTTAAAAATATTACAGAGGACGAGGAGGAGGCCTGTGTGGATACCTTCTACAGGGCAGCTCTAGATGACACCTGTGATCCGGATTTCCAGCCGGATCCCTTAGCTTTAGAGACTGAGGCTCCATAGTCAAGGTTTTACTATTTCTGTCATTTGGGATCTGGATTGTATATATTCTTTCATACTCTGTAGTTGAGACTTTGTATTTTTGGATGTTTGCTGAGTTGTTATCTTAGACACTTAGACTCTTCTGATCTTCTGTATTTCATTTTGAGTTTTATATCATATCGTACTTCTTCTTCCTTAGTTGTGATTGAGTTTACATTCTGCTATGTCACCCCAATTCGGGGAGTATAAACTGCTTAGCATTATATTATTAGATGTTGTGACCTAGGACAGCGTTCTACCGTCGACACTGCGGCGTAGGCTGGACGTACCCACTTCTCGTGCCCATACTCTAGGGTGCGGATCGTGACACATTTTTAGTGGTGGCCCATGCAGGTCTAGACTAGAAGTATAGTGGTATTCGAACCAGAGTATCACTACATCCTGCAGTAGGATATAGGACATTAGTTTTCAAGGTACTCAATCACATTAGGAAAAACTCTATTATTGCCATCTAAATCCATACTGTCAATTGATTCTTTTGAATTTTAACTGTCCGCCTTTGTTATATCGCTTCTTTCTCAGCAATTGATACTCTTGTTTGATCTGTCTTCGGGATGGTGGAGACACGGTTACAGTGTACCATTCATGGGGATACTGCAGAGGGGACTGCTACCTCTCAGCCAGTTCAGCAGGGTCAGGAGGCTGCAGCTCCTGCCACCTCTGCTCGTATTGGGACTTCAGCAGCAACAGCAGGGGGTATGCCTCCACCAGCACGAATGTAGGACCCAGTCATCCCAGAGATGCCTTTCCAGCAGCCGCCGCCTATAGGATATGTGGATGCGGCACAGATGTTCGCCTACTTTCAGCAGTTTATGGAGGTGCAGCAGACGTGGCAGGACAGGAGCATGGAGTTGGCCATTACGACAGTCGCAGCTCGACCAGCAGTCCAGCAGCCGAGTACACCTGGGATAGAGCAGTTCCAGAAGAAGAGCCCTAGAGACTTCTTGGGGACAGAGGGAATTTTATATGCTGACGAGTGGGTCGAGCATATAGAGAAAATTTTCTGCCTGGCCTGGATATCGACAGATCTCCAGATTGAGACAGCAGCTTGCCGGATGCGAGATCTTACTCGCACCTGGTATCAGTCAGACCCTAGGGTGGGGGTAGCTGGACAGACCTGAGAGGAGTTCAAGGGCTTCTTCAAGAAGAAGTTTTTTCCAGATGCAGCGCTCCGAGCCTTGGAGTCGCAGTTTGAGAGCTTAGTTCGGGGGAGCCTGTCAGTAGAGGAGTACGCTGGGGAGTTCGGTTGCCTCGGCAGATTCATAGAGGGCTTGAGCGAGACGGCGAAGGCCCAGAGGTTTCGGAAGGGTCTGGTCAAGGAAGTCAAGTCCTTGACCAAGGGAAACAGGGATGCCACTTTCGAGAAGATTTTGACGGAAGCTTTATGGACTGAGGACGATCTTGAGCTGAGGCTCAAGACGGGACGAGACCCTGTTGGGGGCAGCAGCAGCGAAGGCCAGGCTAAGAGGCCTCACTTTCAGCACCAGCAGCTGAGGCAGTTCCAGCCGCATCCGTTCCAGCAGAGGCACCAGCAGCAGTTTCAGCAGCAGAGGGTGCAGCAGCAGGCACCGAGGCAACAGGCCACCAGCTGTGCTTATTGCAAGAAGCCAGGGCAAGGGTGGAACGAGTATAGGAAGAGACTGGGCAAGTGCCTAGTATGTGGTTCAGCAGACCATCAGATGAGGGATTGTACCTTGACCACGGGACGAGCAGCTCAGGGAGGAGGAGCCAAGGCTCCAACATGCCACCTGAGGGGACCAGCCCTGTCGACACAGCAGCAGAGGTTCGTTCAGCACCAGCAGCAGGCCAGGGGAGGCCAGCAGGGGCGAGCTTTCGCCATGGCGGCCGAGGATACAGAGGTGATAGGAGAGCTGATCGCAGGTTCGGTTCTTCTCGACTCTAGTCCAGCTTTTGTATTATTCGATTCCAGTGCTTCTCACGTATCAGTATCATTTACGATTAGACACGGTATCATAGCTGAATCGTTGCCTAGGACTTACAAGATCACGACTGGGGGTGGCATTATCCTCGTGAGTGATGTTTGTAAGGGTCGGAGTGTTGTTTTGGGAGGCCATGAGTTGGAGGTGAGCCTACTCGTAATGCCATTGCCGAACTACGATATAGTACTCGGTATGGATTGGTTGAGCAGGCACCACGCCAGCATTGATTGCAGAAGGGGTACAGTTTTATTCAGAGTGTCGGGGGAGCCAGAGTTCGAGTACTCCAGACGTCTGGCGGAGCAGAGCAGTAGAGTTTTCTGTAGAGTCTCGGTTGAGTAGCAGACGATTCCACACCCCTTGATAGCAGAGTATATGGATGTTTTTCAGAGGAGTTTTCTAGATTGCCACCAGACAGGGACATTGAGTTCTCGATAGACTTGGTTCCAGGAGCGGAACCCATCTCTCAGCACGTCTATCGAGTGAACAACAGTGAGTTGGTGGAGCTGAAGAAGCAGGTGGATGAGCTGCAGGACAAGGGCTTCATCCGTTCGAGTTCATCGCCATGGGGTGCACCAGTATTATTTGTGCCGAAGAAGGATGGTTCAGTACGGATGTGTATTGACTACAGGACACTCAACAACCTCACGATCAAGAACAGATACCCACTGCCGCGGATAGATGATCTTTTTGACCAGTTGAGCGGAGCTCGGGTATTTTCTAAGATTGATCTGAGGTCAGGATATCACCAAGTGAAGGTGAAGGGGAGGATATTTCTAAGAACGCTTTCAAGACACGGTACTGACAGTTTGAGTTTTTGGTTATACCGTTTGGGCTGACCAATGCACCAGCAGTGTTCATGAACCTAATGAACAAGTTGTTCCACCAGTACCTGGATTAGTTTGTGGTGGTGTTCATTGACGACATCTTAGTGTATTCCAAGATTGAGGAGGATCACGAGGAGCATCTGAGGATAGTACTGGAGACTCTCAGGAAGGAGCAGTTTATGGGAAGCTCTCCAAGTGTGAGTTCTTCTTGGACCAGGTTAACTTTTTGGGGCATGTGGTGACTGGAGATGGGATATCAGTTGACCCCAAGAAGATCGTAGCAGTTGAGGCTTGGGCAGCGCCGACTTCAGTGGCAGAGATCAGGAGTTTCTTGGGGCTGGCAGGATATAATAGGAGATTTGTGCAGGATTTCTCCCGGGTTGCAGAGCCGTTGACTCGGTTGACCCAGAAGGATGCTGAGTATGTTTGGTCAGAGGAGTGTCAGATAACTTTTGATGAGTTAAAGAAGCGGCTTACGACAGCTCTGATTCTGACATTGCCTTCAGGATCAGGGGGATTCACTATCTATAGTGATGCTTCAGGGAAGGAGCTGGGTTGTGTATTACAGCAGCACAGGAAGGTGATTGCCTATGCTTCCAGGCAGTTACGTCCCCATGAGAATAACTACCCTATCCATGACCTGGAGCTGGCAGCAGTGATTTTTGATCTGAAGTTATGAAAGCACTATCTGTATGGAGAGCGAGTAGAGATTTTTACAGGTCATAAGAGCTTAAAGTATGTGTTCACTCAGAAGGAGCTGAACATGAGGCAGCACAGATGGCTAGAGTTGATGAAGGACTTTGACATCCTACTTCAGTATCATCCCGGGAAGGCCAACATGGTTGCCGATGCCTTGAGTAGGTGACAGCCATGTGTTTCACTATGGACCGTCATTTGCTTGCTGATTTGGAGAGCTTAGGGATTGAGGTGATTGTGTCCGGAGTGCAGATGCAGATGTGGGGCATGCAGATTCAGTCGGACTTGGTAGATTGGATCAAGTCGATGCAGTTTGAGGACGTTGCTCTGCGGTGTCTCCGAGAACAGGTTCGAGTAGGATTGCTGGATGGCGAGTTTTCTCTTGCAGAGGATGGTGCCTTGCGGTACGGTTCCAGGTTATGTGTGCCCAGCGGAGATCTCAGGGAGCAGGTTTTGCAGGAGGCCCACAGATCTCATTACTCTGTACACCCGGGTGCCAACAAGATGTACCGAGATCTGAAGGAACATGTTTGGTGGTACAGAATAAAGCGAAAGGCAGCCCACTTCGTAGCTAGGTGCTTGGTCTGTCAGCAGGTCAAGGCTGAGAGGCAGAGGCCCGGTGGATTATTACAGCCGCTGCCCATTCCCGAGTGAAAGTGGGAGCATATCACCATGGATTTCGTATCTGGGTTACCGTGTACACCAGGAGGGAGAGACGCGATTTTGGTCATCGTTGACAGGTTGACCAAATTGGTCCACTTCTTGCCATTCAAGGTGGGTACGTCTACAGAGAGGCTTGCAGAGATGTACATGCGGCAAATAGTCAGAATTCATGGGGTTTCGATCAGCATCATCTCGGATCAGGATAGTCGCTTTACTTTCTATTTCTGGAGGAGTCTGTAGACTAGTTTGGGCACTCAGCTCAAGTTTAGTACTGCATACCACCCCCAGACGGATGGACCGTCAGAGAGGACTATTCAGACACTTGAGGATATGCTGCGGACGTGCGTCTTGGAATTTGAAGGTTCCTGGGAGGAACATCTATATTTGGTGGAGTTTGCTTACAATAACAGTTTTCAGGCCAGCATTGAGATATCACCTTTCGAGGCTCTGTACGGGCGTAGGTGTCGTACACCCTTATCTTGGGATGATATTTGTGAGCGAGCTTTACTGGGACCAGAGATGGTTGTTGAAGCAGCCGAGAAGGTGAAGCTTATCAGGAACAGACTTCGCGTGGCGCATGACAGACATCGACACTGGGCCGATAGCCACCGGAGGCCGTGGGAGTTTGCGGTACATATTAGGGTAGGATTAGATTTAGGTTTGATTGTTTGTGTTTTGATTGATCATGTTTGTTTATCATAGTTAATTTGAGACCTTGCTTGTGATTAGGTTGGAGACATGATTTTTCTGTGGATATCTCTAACTCGTGGTATGATACATTTTGGTGGAGGTGGAAAGCTTAGACCGTGCTTCATCGGCCCTTTCGTTATCAGCGGGAGAGTCGACGACGTGGCTTACAGGCTAGACTTGCCACCTGCACTAGTGGGGGTCCACAATATATTCCATGTATCATAGTTAAGACGGTACGTGGCTGACCCTAGCCATGTGCTCGATCATTCGGAGATTGAGGTTGGGCCTTCTCTCAGCTATCCAGAGTAGCCAGTGGAGATTCTGGATTGACGGGAGAAGGTACTGAGGAACCAGGTGATACCTTTGGTTCGCGTCGCATGGAGGCATCCTTCTCTAGGAGAGTCTACCTGGGAGCGGGAGGATGAGATGCGCGAGCGATACCCATATCTTTTTGGACCGTGAGGTATACTTTCTATCCTTCTCATCAGTTGTATTTCGCCTTTCAATTTCGAGAAGGAAATTCTTTTAAGGAGGATAGATTTATCACTACCACATTTCTAGTATGAGAGTATTTTGGTCATTTTTGAAATTTTGGGATTTATTTGGATATATTGTAAATTATTGAGATTTATTAGAATTTATGTGATTTTTAGTATAATTTATTTGAGTGATATTCTAGACTTTGACTAGTGTTGACTTTGGAGCCTACCCTAGAAGCTAACCCTAGTTATAGTGACTTGGGTAGATCATGTGACCCTAGCCTAACTTAATTTAACCCATGTTTGGTCTTTTAGATTCAAGTTAGAATAGGTGCATGGTTGTGACTTAGGAATTAATCCATGGCTTGTGACTTTACAAGTCATGATTAACTAACTTGGCCCATAGGAGCCCAAAGCCCAACACTATGAAACCCTAACCATAACTACCTATGGCCGACCAACCCACCTAGGGATTCCCCCCTATAAGTAGTCTCTTCCATTAGGTTAGCCTCCTTTAGAAAGTTCACATTTGAAAAAAAGAGGTAAATCCCCAACTTCAATAATTCCTAGAAAATCCATTTTAATCCAAACAAGTTGCATTAGGTTCTAATTCATCTATACTTTCTGTCCATGGAAGGAAATTTTAGGGAAGAGCAATTTGGAGGAGTTTGCTATCAAAAGAAAAAGTTCTAGAAAGGAGTTTTTCTTGAAAAGCTCATTAATAGGTAAATGATCCCTAAACCTATAGTTTCCCTGATTTTTTTGCATATTTGGAAAGCCCTAGGAGTCCCCTAACTGTAGGACTTAGTTTCGTGTCAAGGTGGATTCATTTCGTGTCTGTATCGGACACGTATCCGACTGGATACCTAGGTGTTCGATGAAATGCCCCAAAGGGAATTTTGATCTAATTTTAGGAAAACTTTTGAATAGAAAATTAGGTTTTGTGGTTGCTTATCAAAATCTGGTTGACTGAGCTTGATTTAGTGCCGTGTCGTGTCAGGATCTGGACACGAACACGTTGTTCTGACACCGCACGCACTGTTCTGCTACTCGGGGTGAAATTCTCCTTGGACACGGCGACTTGACATGATCCACTTGACAGTGGGTGGGGGCAGTTTCTGACAAGGCCCTCCCCAAGTCTCACGTGTCCCCGTGTCGTATCGAGCGAGCATGAGCTCGTGCACTGGAATTGCACTGGCACGTACCGCACGTTCAGAGCTCACTGACACGGCTTTCGTGTCCACCGTAGACACGAGGTGGACTCGATTCAGGGCCCTAGGTTTGTAGCCCTACAGGTAGCGAATGCTGGGACACGAGTACGAGGCTCATTGAGTCGTGTCCTGCCTGCACGACTCCGTGTCCTGCCCGCACGAGACTGCTCTGTTTAGTTAATAATTGTGAGTGTCACTTGCTGCTTGGACACTTCGTGTCCACTTTTGTGGACATGAATCTCTCTCTCTGACACAAACACTTGTACACAAATATTTACCAACCAATAAATTGTTGTATTAATTCAATTTGATGCTCTAATTCTCATTTACCCTTTTGTTCTGATACTCAAGTATCAGTCCCTATTCACTGTATATTTCCAGATTTTTAATGTAAACTTTGACATCAAAATTAACCTATTTAGTACTGTTATTAGCATGGTTTAAAACCCTATTATAGTGCACCTACATGTTTACAAATGGTATATTGATTTTGGTATGTTTTGGTATTGTTTTGGGCTCTAAATCTGAGAGTTTGTTTGGGACTGAAAACTGGTATATGAATTGGTTTCCTTTCGTTCCTTTCACTGCCACAGTACACATGACCCCTCTACTGTCCAGAATTGGACTGACCTTAGTTCACCTATCACACACACTCATTGTTCTGTGCACCTCATGCACACACTTGTTAGTCTTCCTACCTCTCTCTCTATATGCATATATGTAATGTATATATATAGTTAATATATATAATGTAGGTAGCCTATATACATATATATGTGATGATGCCTATATGTATAATAATGTATAATGTGTATAATGTATATAATGTGTTATGTATATATGCAGGTATACCTATATGTGATTATCTTGGATATATCTACATGTGAGATGTTGAATGCCTTATGTAGATGTATATATGTATTATATGTGTTTGGCATATAGCCAAGTGTGATTTCCATGTGTAGGTCTAGATGCAGTATAGGTTGTGTGATGTTGGATTTGACTTTATGTTGTAATAGGCTAGTATAGACTTGTTAGACTAGTATGGGCTAGTTTGGACCTAGTATAGCCTAGTTAGACTAGTATAGCCTTGTTTAACCTAGAATGGTTTGGTTAGACCATAGCTTGACCTAGTTTGACTTCTAGGGTTGACCAGAGTTGACCAAGAGTTGACTTGTGCTGTTCTGATTAGGAGCCAGACACCTCTCCTCGGACAGTACATTTCTCTCGGACACTCAGATAGCATGCGAGTACATTCTCTGATCATTTCATATCCTATTAGAATTATTTTTCTGCTTTAGATTACTTTACTTGATGCTGTCACGTTGGTAACACGGATTAGTACTATATGGATCCTTTCTTGAGATGTTATCCCCTCAGGGAGCATCGGATACTACATGTTCTGTGCGTTTCACTTACATTGTGTATCACTATGCTTCATGGTTCATTGATCACTTGTGACATGTACTCTCATGATCACATAGTCTTCCTTGAATCACCCATTTATGGGCATTCCTAGAATCATCCATTTTTAGGCCTACCATGTATTACCCCTTGTGGGCCATTACATGGATCATAACATAACCTGGCTGGATCCTTGTGTATTGATTGGGGGTAGGGGGAGTAGAAGTAGGCATGTGAATAATATCCAAGTAGTGTAGTTCCCAGAATCACTCCATAGTATAGTTCCCAGAATCTCCTATGCCATTCATATGTCTATATTGTACTCTGACTCACTAGCCACTGTTAGTTCTCTATTTATAGTAGATATTTCTATTACAGTTCTTTCTCTGTTTTCATTCTGTACTTTCTTTCAGTTTCCTGTATCTTACTCTACTGCATGCTTATATTTCTAACCTGCTATGATCTGTTGAGATGTATTGTGCTCGTTCCTGTCCTGACTGGACCTGTTAAAAATATTACAGAGGACGAGGAGGTGGCATGTGTGGATACCTTCTACGGGACAGCTCTAGATGACACCTGTGATCCGAATTTCCAGCCGGATCCCTTAGCTTTAGAGACTGAGGCTCCCTAGTCTAGGTTTTACTATTTCTATCATTTGGGATCTGGATTGTATATATATTCTTTCATACTCTGTAGTTGAGACTTTGTATTTCTGGATGTTTGCTGAGTTGTAATCTTAGACACTTAGACTCTTCTGATCTTCTGTATTTCATTTTGAGTTTTATATCTTATCATATCATACTTCTTCTTCCTTAGTTGTGATTGAGTTTACATTCTGCTATGTCACCCCCATTCAGAAAGTATAAACTACTTAGCATTATATTGTTAGATGTTGTGACCTAGGACAACGTTCTACCGCCGACACTGCGGCGTAGGCTGGACGTACCCGCTTCTCGTGCCCTTACTCTAGGGTACGGGTCGTGACAGAAGGAAGGTGGTGGAGGTGGCTCGGCCGGCCATGGGTCGGCCAATGGAGGGGGTCGACTGGTGAGAGTTGGAGAGAGAGAGTTAGAAAGAATTGTGTATGTGTGTGTATATTAATATATATAAGAGAGTAGGATATTTAGAGAGAGAGAGAGAAGGAGAAAAGTAGAGAGTGTGGGGTGAGGGGTTCGACCACATGGTGGGGGGGTGTTGCTGATGTGAAAGGGAAGGAGAGAGAGTGAGGTGATGGGTGAGAGGAGAGAGAGAGATTTAATACATATGTATTTATTTTATATGTATATATATATGTGTATATATATATATACAAGGAAAGAGAAATATATATTTTGAGTAGGGAAGAAGGCAAATACAATAGTGGGGTATATGGGTAGTCACGACAGGGGTCACACCAATTTGGGTTGGGTGTTGGGTCAAGTTTGGACATGCTCGGGACCAAGATTTAATTAAAATAATAATTTAAACCAATTAAAATCACGGATGAAATAGGAGCACAAGGGAGATCAATTCGGTGGCACGCAAGTGGCACGTGCATAGTAGACTCAAAACAGGACAGGGCCATATATTGGGTCGACTCGAAAATTAAGTTGGAAATTAAATCATAAATTACGAAAGACGATAAATTGGTCTAAATTGACCTGAAAGTTGCGCAAAGCAAATGGAGCACAAGGGAACAAGTTCGAGTGGGACACAAAATATCAATATTGAGATAATCTCGACTACTGCAAACTTTAGGAAGGAAGTTTCCAGAGACTGGCATTCCTGATGCACTAGAATTCCAAGTCATGGTAAAGAGCATTTAATGATCAAAATTAATTAAATCAAAATTAATTATCAAGAATAAATTATTTATGAAATTCGAAAATAAATCCCGAAAATTCAGGGGGCTTACATCCTACCCACCTTATAAAAATTTCGTCCTCGAAATTAAAGGTTGGTAGTGGGGTTAAAACATGATAGAAGATTTAAGCAATATTTTAGGCACGATCCAAGAATGACGAGTTTTGCACAATCAAGAAAATCAATTCAAAATTGTTCAGACACGATGAGGGATTTGGCACGATAGAATCATGATACGAACAAAATCATATGTGCATGATTTCAAAATAAGTCAAGTCATTGGGGCACGATTTTAGAGATGATTAGAAGAATCGAAGATATAAATGAAGTTCAAGTACGGATGATCTGTAGGACTTAGGTTGATGGAAATTAACCCGAAAGTCGCACAGGCCCGATCAAGATGAAAAGCTAACCATGACCAAAACAAGATTTGTCATGGTTAAGGTAAAATCTCAGACACAACAAAACCGAAGTCAAGGCCTTATAGGCCCGATCAAAGATTAAGGAGTATGATTAATAAAATTATGAAATATGATCCAAGTTCGAACGTGATTGAAATTGGAAATAGTCTAAGTTCACTTGGCATGATAAAGGTATGATAATGAAATCAAAACTTGAGCTTCGTCTGATTACAATCAAGTCAAAAATTTGATTAACAGGATTTCAGCCCAATGAAATTAGATTTAGGGTTATACATAGGCACGATCAAGATGAAAATGACGTGATTGGGCATTATTAGGAATAATCAGATGTTTAGCACAATATTGATAAGGATTAACCATCTGGCCATGAGTGAAATCGAGACTCAGACGCGTTAAAAATTTGTGATGATTAACCACTTAGGCACGATTTGGAATAGAACGAGGAAAATCGAAAATCTAGTCTTGATCAGGAATAAAACCTGAGCACGAGCGACTAGAGAATCAAAATTCAAGTACGAAGGAGATCTATTTTGACACAGTCGATTAGGGTTCAAGATTTTTAGCACGATTTGAGGGTTAAGATTATCAAGATCATGAAAATCAAAGTCAGATAGTCATGATCTAAAACAGGGCTAAGAGAAGCAAATGGAGAGAAAAATTGAGTATAGCACGATTGAGAGATAGATTTGATAGAAATCAGATTATAGGTCACACAAGCACGATTAAGATCCAAGTTCTGTTGTGCAAGACGATAAATCATGAATTCAAAATTAAGGTCTTAAAAGCACAATTTAGGAAGGAATCCAAGTCAATTAGGCACGGTAGAAATTCAAACATGTTCAATTCTAACACGAATAATTTCGTAGTCACACTAGTTAGTCGTGATTGAAAGTCAAAAAAATTTAGGCACGAGTTTGAGGCAAGATGAAATGTATAGTTATGATCGTTAAAATCATGATCAAGGAAATCCCAAGTAGTCTTAGTCATGCCAAGTCATCTAGGCACGACTAATCACAAGGAATTTGGATGTAATCAGGAAATGAAATCAAGGTCGAAAAGAGTTTAGACACGAGTGTCCAAAATCCAAACATGATCAAAATCAGAAGGCAATGCACGAGGGTTAATAGCATTGAAATCCAACCACGATAAAGAAATTTGTCGCAACACGATCTAAGTTGATCAACTTTTGAGTAAATCAGAATTTGGGCAAGATTGAGAATAAGATCAACGAAGGCTGGGTACGAGCATCCAAGGATAAAAAATCCAAGTCACAAAGGAATTTGAAGTCATCTAGAGTCTAGTCAGCAACCAAGACTCTTTGGCACGAATAACAAGACGACCAAATCGACTGGTCAAAATCAGAGAAGATCAAATCTTACGATATTGAATTTTAAGAAACAGTTCAAGGATAATAAATTGAATTTCTTCTGTTATGGAAGAAAACCTAAATGTAGGATTGTAGAAGAAAGTTGGGGTAATCATCTCGCTCTGCTTCGACTACTACCAAGATCCAACGTCTACTCCGAAACAGATGATTACGATACTTCCTCGACTTTTCTCAAGATAAAAAGATACAATAGCTCAAAAAGATTTCAAAGTATAGATGACAGAAGTAGATACGAGATAGTTGATTGGTGTAATCAAGATATAGCTAAACAAGGCAAAGGAAATGACGGTAAGATGAGAAAATCATCATGCGATGGGAGAGAAAATAACGATAAACAAGAAATGATGGTAGGAATTATCTTGCTCAATCGGTAAAAGAAGTGAATTAACTTAAGATACGACCTGATAACCATACAGGTCTATCCAAAATCAGGTTGCCAGAATTTACGCCACGCCAGTAAACATAGCTGCAATAAACGATAGAGTCCATAACTAAGGTATACACCCTATAATCGTGTCATCTAGATTCCTTACCACGCCAACCGGTATGGCTGCAAGAGAATCTAAATGCCATAACTAGGATAGTATATCCAAAATCATGCTCCATGTCCGTGTCAGGCTAGCTAATATGACTGCGGTAAATTCCAAACTCCATAAATAAAGTAGACATTTATCGTTCTCATCGTCCTCATCAAATATGTTTATCAGAATATTGTTGGCCCATTCCACGGTCACACCCGATTTCGATAATCAACATATACTTTAGTCAATACACAAAATATAGAAAATGCTGCTAACTATTTCAGGATGCATGAAATCATATTCAACGGACGATGTACTGCATAAATCAAAGCGTCAAAGTCATCAAAATCTTCTGAAGACTATTTTCTACTTTTATTCTGTATTTTACATTTTATTGAGTCTAGGAATTACTTTGTGAAATCAATTATGGTCATACTGGCTTAGGGTTAAAATTGTTCTCCTTTCTAGAATCCTATTTTTACCCTTTCCTATTTTCGGTTACAAATATTTCAAAAACATATTTCGAAAATATTCTTTTCAAATGATTTTACAAATAACCAAAAACCAGTTTGAAAACTGTTTTTACAAAAGATTTTTAAAATATCTCCTGACAGAACTCCTAGCCGAGTTCGGCCCGAGTTCGGTCCGAACTCTGACCGAGTTCGGTCAGTTTGTATTCAAACTTCAGTTGCCTCCAAATCTGTGAGCAACATCTATTTTGCGAGATATTTGCACCCGAACTCTGCCCGAGTTCTGCCCGAGTTCGGTTGGTGAAAACACCTATAAATAGAGAAGAACTTTTTACTTCAAATCATCAATTCATTCTTCATCTTCTCTTCTCTACTATTCAAGTGTTTTCTAAACGATCTAAGATTTTCAAATCTCACCTACACATCTCTTAGCCAAAAGCCAGTACTATCAGAGTTGATTTAGAGTCTTTTGGTTACTCAAGAGTTGTAAGAGGTTGTTCAAGTTTCAACAATTTTTCTGTTGTGGAGCTGGTCGTGCGCTCGCCACCAAGCACGGTGTTGTGAAGCCGGTCGTGCGCTTGTCACCAAGCACGGTGTTGTAAGAGATTGCAAGCTCTCAGTTAAAGCTTGTGCCATAGTGGATTAACATCGAACAAGAGTACTCGAGACTGGATTAGTCCTCTCAGAGGGATACCAGTATACATCGCTGTGTCACTGAGTTTGATTCTCCTATCTTTATTTACTGTCTCTTACATATCTGCCATAGTTTAATTTTTTAATTGGTGATTATATTTCCGCTGCACACACGCACTCTATTCACCCCCCCTCTAGAGGTGCTCAACGATCCTACAATTGGTATCAGAGCAGGTTATATTCTTATATAACATACCCTAGAGAGTATATATATGGCAGCCGTGAAATCTATATTCAACGGTGAAGGGCAATCCACAAATAGACCTCCCCTATTTGATGGAACAAATTACACTTACTGGAAAACACGTATGACTTTCTTTCTTAAGTCTCTAGATTTTGATCTTTGGTCAATAGTCATTGATGGGTATAAGAAACCACCACCTACAGTGGTTGAAGGTATTCTTATGGAAAAGCCGCATGACAAGTACACCGATGCTGAAAAAGCAAAGGCTAGTCTTGATGCTCGAGCCATCAATGCACTATTCTGTGCAATTGACAAAACCGAGTTCAACAGAGTTTTAACCTGCAAGACGTCTCACGAAATTTGGAAACTTCTCGAGATAACCCATGAAGGGACTTCCCAAGTGAAAGAATCCAAAATTAGTAGACTGACTCAGGAATATGAATCTTTTAAGATGAAACCCGGTGAGTCAATTACACAGATGTTTACTCGTTTCCTTGATATAACTAATCCTCTGCAATCTCTTGGTAAAGATTACAGCAATCACGAGAAGATTAGAAAGGTGCTGCGGGCTCTAACAAAGAATTGGAATCCAAAGGCCACAACAATTATTGAAGGAAACGACCTCACCACAATGTCGTTGGAAACTTTGATGGGCAAGCTCATGACCCACGAACTCGACTTGCAAGATTTTGAAGAAGCAACACCAAAGGAGAAAACCATCGCCTTCAAAGCTCATGCAAGAAAGCCGACATACAATGATTCCGATGAAGAATCCTCAAGTGGTGATGAACAAGCCCTACTTGTGAAGAACTTCAGAAAGTACCTAAAGTTTACAAGCAGAAAGAAGAAAGACGTCCAAGAAAGCAATGAAGATGAAACCATATGCTTTGGATGTAAGAAATCAGGGCACATGAAGAAGGACTGTCCAGCTACCAAGAAGAGCAGTCCATATGACAGATCAAGATCAAGCAGAAAAGCTACAACTGGTCGAAAGTATACCAACACAAGTATCTGGCATGAAAGCGACGCCAGTGATTCTGAAGAAGATGATAGACCCTGCGAAAATGCAAATGTCTGTCTTATGGCATTTGACAAGGTATCTTCAAACCCTCTATATGATTATTTTACTTTCGATGAGTTAGAAAATGCCTTTAGCGATTTACTTGAAGAACACAAAAATGTGCTTGACAAGTATAAGCAATCTCGAAAAGAGATTAAGGCATACACAACCGAGTTAGCTAGACTGTCCAATCTTATTCAAGATATTAAAGAGACGTCTACTACCGGTAACACGAAAGAGATAGCCAAACTCAAGGTAGACTATCATGAGGCTATCCTCACTATTCAAAAGAAAGAAAGAGATTATGGTAAGATGCAAAAACTGTATGACACAGAGAAGAGGATGCACTTAGTAACAGAACAGAGACTCTCTGTTATGACTGCTAAATATGAAGAGTCTATTGCGATTTCTAAAAAGTTAGAAATCAAGTTAGGCAAACAGGAAATGCCTGTGACACAGCCTAATTTTAGTCCTAATGCAAAGCATATACCTAAGAGGACTAAAAACAAGAAAGCACAGAAGAAACATGATTATCATCATGCTTTCACTTATAGGTTCTCCAAGAAACCAAACAAGCATGTGAACACAGTTTCAACCACATCTGGTTCTAAACTGACTTGCACTTATTGTGGCACACACGGACACATATCACAGTATTGTCTTGCAAGAAAGCTTGTTGATAATCATACTTTAGTCTGGAGACCTAAAGCTAATCAGCATGGACCCTTCAGAAAATGGGTACCAAAGGATTCATCTACTTGTTTTGTAGGTGGACCCTCAACCCTCTCATGCTAGAAGCAAATAGATCCTCGATAGCGGATGTTCGCGACACATGACTGGTGATGCATCTTTATTCGCTACGCTATCGATGAAGAAAGAAGGATACGTCTCCTTCGGAAATAACTTGAGAGGTGATATTATAGGTAATGGTACTGTAGGTATTTCTCTTTATCCAATAATAAAGGATGTTTGTCTAGTAACTGAATTGAAACATAACCTATTGAGCATAAGTCATTTGGCAGATAATGGTTATGGTATCAATTTTGTGAAAGATAAATGTACCATATATGATATGTCATCTGGTGATCCCGTATATAAGGGGATTAGAGAAGACAATATTTATGTTTTCTTTTTGGAGAATACTAATAATGCAGGAAGGTGCCTAGTAGCCAATCAAGATGAAAGCTGGCTACGGCACATGAGACTAGGACATGCAAACATGGATACTATCTCACGTCTGAACACAAAGAAGTTGGTAAAAGGACTCCCAAAAATTCCATTCAAGAGAGATATGGTATGTGCTGACTGTGAAAAGAACAAAGCACATAGATCTTCTTTTAAATCCATCAACGCTGTAAGTACTTCGAGACCTTTGCAGTTGATTTATATGGATTTATTTGGTCCAAGTAGAGTCGCTAGTCTTGGCGGTAAACTCTATGCTTTTGTCATTGTTGATGATTTCTCTTGTTTTATATGGGTTTACTTTTTATCAAACAAAAGTGATGCTATTTTTGAATTTCAGATATTTTGTAAAAAGGTACAAAACGAAAAAGGCTTCATGATTACTCGTATCCGAAGTGATCATGGTGGCGAATTCGAAAATTCTGATTTCAAAAAGTTTTGTGATGATAGTGGATATTACCACGAATTTTCTTGTCCTAGAACTCCCCAACAGAATGGTATTGTGGAGCAGAAGAATTGTACTCTAAGCGAAATGGCTAGAGTCATGCTTAATCAGCATAATCTTTCTAAATATTTTTGGGCAGAAGCTGTTAGTACAGCCTGTCATATTTTAAATAGGGTGTTAATTCGACCTACCTCGAAGAAAACACCATATGAGCTTTGGTTTGGAAGAATTCCAAACATTTCTTATTTTAAAGTTTTTGGTTGTCGCTGTTTCATCCTGAACACCAAGGATAACTTGGGTAAGTTCGACTCCAAAGCAGATGACGGGATATTTCTCGGATATGCTGCTAAGAGTAAGGGATATAGAATTTTTAATAAAAGATCTTTGATTGTTGAAGAAAGTATTAATGTTACCTTTGATGAGTTGAATAGTCATAGATCTAGCGACAGTGATGATGAAGATGCACCTACAAAGACAAAGAAGAGTTCTGAGAAAGATCCTACCAAAGAGGCAAGAACTGATAAAAGTTCCGAAGATGCAGGAACTGAGAAGAGCCTTGTGAAAGGTATGGCCCAAAGATTCGAATCATTGAGATTCAAACCAGATCATCCAGAAACTCTCATAATAGGTGATGTATCCAAAGGTGTAAGTACTCGTTCATCTCTTAGAGATTCTGAAGTAGCAGCTAATGTAGCATTTATTTCACAAATAGAACCTAAGAATGTTGATGAGGCTTTTTCTGATGAATTTTAGATTTCTGCCATGCAAGAGGAACTTAATCAATTTGAGAGAAACCAAGTTTGGGAACTTGTTCCTAAACCTATTGGTCAATCGATAATTGGTACCAAATGGGTGTTCCGAAATAAACTTAGTGAAGATGGACAAGTTCTACGCAACAAAGCACGTCTAGTTGCACAAGGTTATAATCAAGAAGAAGGAATTGATTATGATGAGACCTATGCTCCTGTTGCTAGACTAGAAGCCATCCGCATGTTTTGCGCTTTTGCTTGTTTTAATGATTTCAAACTTTTTCAAATGGACGTGAAAAGCGCATTTTTAAATGGTTATTTGAAAGAAGAGGTTTTCGTGAAACAACCTCCTGGTTTTGAAGATTTTCAAAAACCTGATCATGATTTCAAGCTTAAGAAAGCACTTTATGGACTCAAACAAGCACCTCGTGCTTGGTATGAACGCCTAAGCGCCTTCTTACTTGAAAATGGTTTTTCAAAAGGCAAGATTGATACTACTCTTTTTATTAAATCCATGAATAATGATATACTTCTAGTACAAATTTATGTAGATGACATTATCTTTGGTTCTACTAATGAACAACTCTGTCAAGAATTTGCCAAGTGTATGCAGAGTGAATTTGAGATGAGCATGATGGGAGAGCTGAACTTCTTCCTAGGATTGCAAATCAAACAACACTCGAACGGAACATTCATCAACCAAGCCAAGTACACGAAGGACATACTGAAGAAGTACGACTTCGAGAATGTAAAGCCAATTGGGACTCCTATGGCTACATCTACAAAGCTTGATGCTGATGAAAGTAGCAAACCTGTTGATCAGCGTAAGTATCGAGGTATGATTGGTAGTTTATTATATTTAACTGCTAGTCGCCCTGATATTATGTTTAGTGTTTGCATATGTGCACGATATCAGGCAAACCCTAAGGAATCACATCTTAGTGCCGTTAAGCGTATCTTTCGATACCTTAAAGGAACTTCTACAGTTGGCTTATGGTATCCCAAAACCAAATCCTTTGACCTTATAGGTTACGCGGATGCGGATTTTGCTGGATGCAAAGTGGACCGTAAAAGTACCAGTGGCACATGTCATTTCTTAGGAAAGGCCTTAGTCTCTTGGTTTAGCAAGAAATAAAATTCAGTAGCATTATCAACAACTGAGGCTGAGTATATCGCCGCAGGACGTTGTTGTGCTCAAATTTTGTAGATGAAGCAAACCTTAGAGGACTACAATCTGCACTATACAAATGTTCCTATTTATTGTGATAACACTAGTGCAATTAATTTGACTAAGAACCCTATCTGTCATTCACGCACAAAGCACATAGAAGTTAGACATCATTTTTTACGTGATCATCAACAACACGGGGATATTTGCTTAGAATTTATTGATACTGAACATCAACTAGCTGATATTTTTACTAAACCATTGGCTGAAGACCGTTTTAACATCTTGAGGCGTGAGCTCGGCATTCTTGAATTCTCGGATTCTTAAAACATATGATAATTAAAACTGCATTTATAACTTGACAATTTATTATTTAATGAAAATTATTTTTGGGGACAAACTTACAAAGGGTATGTCTGTCACCACGGCTACGGTCGAAGCGAAGCGGTACTTAAGAGTTCCCCGGTGAACCACCGTTAGCTGGGACAACCCCTATAGTTAACCCGAAAATAATAGTAGTTATTTAATAAACTAGTCAAATGTTACTTTTTACAGTCTTTATTTACCTGACTGCTTTGACTGTCTCGGGAATGCAAGTGGCCAAACTCGGCCCGAACTCTGACCGAGTTTGGACCGAATTCGGACCGAGTTCGGTCGGCGCTGTGATGGTTCCAGAACCGAACAGCCGGCCCTAGCACCTTTTTATTTCATCCTTTCTTCCACTTTTTCTCCACACCAAAATGTGGAATACTTCCATCTCCTACTAGAAATCCTTCCTCCTCCTTCTTTGCAAGGAATCGACAAGTTCAAGTGGGCGATCTTCTTCCTCATGGCTCCGAAACGTCAACGAGGAAATTCTTCTCAAGGTGCTTCCTCCTCATCCGACTACACTCCGGCAAGTCTCTTCAGTCCAGCCAAACCTAGAGATCCCGAGGAATATGATAGCACTTTGTTTCCCGACAAAGACTTCTCCGATCTCTGGTTTGATTCTTTCTCTCTTCGTCATATTTGTGCTGGAGCCTTCGTCAATTTTACAACTTTCTTTGAATATGCTCCTGTTTTTGATCAACTTGGATTCCGTGACTTTTTCGAGGTCCAAGATAGCATTTACGACAATGCTTATGATTTTCTCGGCCCTTCTTCCGAAGAAAGGCTCTACCGATGAAGTTACATTTTTGGAACTTTCTGCTCTTTATCATATTCATTTTGGAATTCCTTTCTCCGTTCCAAAAACCATGATGTCTTGGATGCTCAGCTGCAAGAATGCAGGTAGGAACTTAGTCTTTCCTATGCACCTTGCTAGTATTTTTCGACGTTTTGAGATTGATCTTGAAACGTGTGCCATTTCTTCTCCACCTGTTGAGTTGACCCGCTCTCGTCGGTTTCCTCAACCTCCTGGTGCTGCTCCTGCTGTCCCAGCTGCTGATGCTGAGGCCCCTCCAGCTGATGCTCATCCTGCTCCGGCCCCTGCCCCAGGACTTGATCAGGCATTCTACCAGCGATTTGATGATTTCGTTGCCGTTTCCACGCAACGTTATCAGGACTCCGAGTTCCGGCACATTTCTCAGGCCCAGGTGCTGAGAAACAGTATTGCCGATCTCCACTACAGCCTGGTTCAGGATCCAGTCCGTCCACTCACTATCCTTCCACACCCGACTTTCCCTGGTCCTCGTTTTACTGATGAGGTCACTTTTCAGTATTTCGATCCGACCACTGCCTATTTCCCTCATGATCCTCCCGGTGCGGACGACCCAGCGTTGTGATATGGATTCAGCCATGGGATAGTGGATTTAGTTTTGATTTAGTTGATGCAGTTTATGTAGTAGTTTTATTTTTATTTCATGTCTAAACTGTTTCAGTTAGACTTTATCAGTTGTACTTTTTGGATCATTAGTGGAACCTCTATGATATTTCAGTTTATTATAGTTTATTTTATTCCAGCTGTGATTACTTCTTTTTTATTACTTCACTTTGTCGTGTCTATTCTATTGTTGGCTTCATGATTTACGGGGGAGCCTATTCATTTTACTACTTGACAAAGGGGGAGAAAAAGAGTATACCAAACGAACAAAAACAATTCAATTTTTCAGGTATTTTTGTTATTTTGTTCTATTTGATATAAATATATTTTGGTATAGACTCAAGTTTGTCAATTATCAAAATGGGGGAGATTGTTGGCCCATTCCACGGTCACGCCCGATTTCGATAATCAACATATACTTTAGTCAATACACAAAATATAGAAAATGCTGCTAACTATTTCAGGATGCATGAAATCATATTCAACGGACGATGTACTGCATAAATCAAAGCGTCAAAGTCATCAAAATCTTCTGAAGACTCTTTTCTACTTTTATTCTGTATTTTACATTTTATTGAGTCTAGGAATTACTTTGTGAAATCAATTATGGTCATACTGGCTTAGGGTTAAAATTGTCCTCCTTTCTAGAATCCTATTTTTACCCTTTCCTATTTTCGGTTACAAATATTTCAAAAATATTCTTTTCAAATGATTTTACAAATAACCAAAAACCAGTTTGAAAACTGTTTTTACAAAAGATTTTTAAAATATCTCCTGACAGAACTCCTAGCCGAGTTCGGCCCGAGTTCGGTCCGAACTCTGACCGAGTTCGGTCAGTTTGTATTCAAACTTCAGTTGCCTCCAAATCTGCGAGCAACGTCTATTTTGTGAGATATTTGCACCCGAACTCTGCCCGAGTTCGGTTGGTGAAAACACCTATAAATAGAGAAGAACTTTTCACTTCAAATCATCAATTCATTCTTCATCTTCTCTTCTCTACTATTCAAGTGTTTTCTAAACGATCTAAGATTTTCAAATCTCACCTACACATCTCTTAGCCAAAAGCCAGTACTATCAGAGTTGATTTAGAGTCTTTTGGTTACTCAAGAGTTGTAAGAGGTTGTTCAAGTTTCAACAACTTTTCTGTTGTGGAGCTGGTCGTGCGCTCGCCACCAAGCACGGTGTTGTGAAGCCGGTCGTGCGCTTGTCACCAAGCACGGTGTTGTAAGAGATTGCAAGCTCTCAGTTAAAGCTTGTGCCATAGTGGATTAACATCGAGCAAGAGTACTCGAGACTGGATTAGTCCTCTCAGAGGGATACCAGTATACATCGCTATGTCACTGAGTTTGATTCTCCTATCTTTATTTACTGTCTCTTACATATCTGCCATAGTTTAATTTTTTTAATTGGTGATTATATTTCCGCTGCACACACGCACTCTATTCACCCCCCCTCTAGAGGTGCTCAACGATCCTACAAATATCTTTACTCAATCCAGAAAAACTTATCTTCAACAAAATCAAAATCGAAGTCAACAACGAACATCAAGATTCAAAATTTTCAGCAACGAATCAAGGATAAGTAGATGGAAACTAGCAGAAACAGATCCCGAGGTAGAGTTTAGAAGAAAATTCTCAAGAGATGTCCAAAGGTACTATCTAGGTCAAGATAAAAGGAAATCATTAGAATATAATCTAAAATAATCTCAACCTGATATGAGATTGGCAAATCATATTCTCGTCTCAACCTAGAAGATATATAAGTCCAACTTATACCTTTCCTCTCGGGTCCATAAACTCAAACCAAAGAAGAATACAGTTGATAACGGACAGATGTTTCAGAAATCAGGACGGACAAGAACAAATGGGAAAAGTTTCAAAAAGTTCAAAATAAGATTCCCAGGGGTCATCCCTGGAATCTACCAAGAGTTCCTAAAATGTGACTGAGTACCAATTTCCTAAAATATTTCATGACTCAACCTAAATCCTAGGACAGGCTCGCTGTAGTACAGAAAAGCTCAAGTACTACCATGACTTCACATTATTTGCAAAGACTGGCCTGTATGGGCCACCACTAAAAATGTGTCACGACCCGCAACCGGATATATGGATACGAATACGTGGGCCACGCCCAGTCTATGCCACAGTATCGGCGGTAGAACGCTGTCTAGTACCCAATAAATATACACTACATCTAGAAGGTCCATGAACTACAAATATACTCAATCACAACCTAACATCTAAAGAAGATAAGACAGAAAAGATAACTAAGGCACAAGAACAACTAGAAACTACTAGAAGGAATTATAAGACAGAAAAATAAGGAAAGAAAAATAAGACAAACTAAGGATAACTACCAGGCGACTCACATAGAAGAATAGTGAGATCCACCTCAGCTTGCAACATCATGAAGTCCAATAATGGTATAACACTCCTAAAATATTATCAACGGTATCCTGCCAGGAAAATGAGCAAGTACAAGCACTAACAGCAGTTCTATGCGAATTGACAAATTTTATAAGAGACAGTATAATGAAATACAAGACAAAGATATAGGAAGACTTGGGAACCGTTCGAAAGCAGAGTTACAACCCTTAAACCAAACAAGGATCGGGGTTGTAACCCTTCTTTCGAGCAAAACTTAGTCTCCCATCAAGGTACAATGTAAGGGCATGTAAAACATGTGAGTAACTATATATCATAGCATGGTGAGAAAGTACTGAATGTAGAACAGAACAGGATATAAGATAAGAAAAAGTAAATATAAAATGTGCCTTGAATTATTAGAGCGTTATGTGATCGGCTTGGGATAAGTGACATGACAGGCTATCCACTTGGCCCGGCAATCCGCGGTGACCGGAACGGAAAGTCATGCCGGCCAACCTGGATAACGAGCATAAGGTAAATAGGATCTCGCTACACCCTATGTGAGGTGAGAGTAGCGTGAGCACAAGAATATAGTGACAGGGTGGCTTTGATCACATAACCCCTAATAAATCCCCATCTCCGAATAGTATAATGGACCTGGACATGATATGTCATGACACGGAATTCTCTAAGAGGATAGCTACTCCCTCTCAGGAATCGGTGTCTATACAAGTACATGGAACAAGACATAAAAGGTACATATATACCAAGAAAATCCAGGAACAACATCTCATGTCATGATCCAACATATACTAGTCCGTAAACTATCGTGACTGGAAATCGAGTAAGACACTACAACTGAATCGGATATAGCAGATATCAAGACAATAAAAATTATCAGTGAATGTACTCGCCTGCGGTCCTGAGCTGTCAAATGGGGTCGATGCTCAGAGTGATGCCACAGACCTAAAGATAAGATACATATAAGCTAATTAGGGTTCAACAGTGTTAGGCTTGATTCTATAGTATAAGCTACGTAATCTAGGTCAGTCTCAGTCAACTAAGTCAAACTAGGCCACATTGAGTCACACTAGGTCAAACTAGGTCACAGAAAATCAAACCAAGTCAACTAGGTCGAACTAGGTCAAAGGTTGACTTACAATTGTCTTTTGGTCAACTTCTAGACATTTCTAGGCCAAGTGTTGACTGATAGTTGACTTTTGGTCAAAGCAGTCAAACTTGGTCAACCAAGGTCAAAACTAGCCTAAGCATACTATTCCTAATATTACCAACCAAGATACCATATATCTTGGTCAAACATGGTCACTCTAAATTAAGAATTAAAATATCAAGTTGTACCTCGTTATTCATACATCGAAACCTACGACACGTAAATCGAGATAAGATAATCAACGTTAAGGTTAATCATCTTATCACAATGATCCACATGATCATCTTGCCAATTTTAGCGATGTGAGATCACCGAAATTAACTGATCTAAGTTCCGTTGTACTACTTCCGAAATATAAACTTAATAAGAATTAATTATAATAAAAGGTAATACACAGAGAAATATCTACAAACATTGTCGGATGATAAAATAAACATCACCAACGTGTCCAGAATGGTCAAATCAGCTAGGATAGCCTATCCATAAGTCCAATTTGGACACAGGAGCAAAAAGGTAATTTTGGGTCAAAATGGTGTCCGTGTCAGAATGACGATATGAACTCAAGGTATGTCCAGAATTGTATTCCGTTGACCCGATCTCAAATTGGTCCGTTGATCAGGACATTAAAATTCCAATTTATACAGAAAAGTGTGTCGGAGCCAATGTCCTCAAAACTCAGCAAATTATATGTCAACGAGTCCAGAATGACGATACGAACTTAACGGTATATCCGGAATTGGATTCCGATGAGCCGATCTCAAAATAACCCGTTGACCCGGATATTGGTATCCGACTTGTACCTAAATGCGTGCCGGAACCAATGTCCACTAAAACCTAGCAAATTATATGCCAACGAGTCCAGAATGATGATACCAACTCAACAGTATATCCGGGATTGGATTCCGATGAGCCGGCATCAAAAAGTCATGTTGACCCGGACTGTGGGGCTCGCTTTGCACCGAAATACGTGCTAGGGCCCATGTCCTCCAAACTAAGCAAACTTTATATGAAAATATGCCAGAACGATGCCACGGGTCTACTGGGGGTGTCAGAAATTGAATTCGGAGTCCCAATTTCAAAAATAGAATTTAACAACTTAGAAATTACGAATTCGGACGGCCAACTTTGGCGTCGAATTTAACCAATCAAACGTGCTCATAATGAAATAAAATTAAAATAGCAGGAAGAGGGTTATACCAGCTACGCACAGGAACTGGTGGTACCCCAGATGGAGCTGCGACTGCGGAGTTACGAGCTGACGAAGTCGGCTCCACGAAACTGTCCAAAAATAGTTCAAATTAAAACGTCAACTTGGTGGCCGATTTTGATCTATCAAACGACAAAATTAACGGATGAAATTTGAGAAAGATGAAGGGGTATATACCGATATTTTGACGGAGTGAAGAAATTGCCGATCCAACGGTCGGATTTCCTGAAAAATGTGCACGAAGTTGCTGCGACGGAACGCCATTTCCATACCCATTCCGAGCTCGCGCCGACGGAAACCCGTGCCAAACGCACGAATCGGCTATTTAACACATCGGGGAGGACGATGGTGGCCATGGGGCCTGCCTGGGGTGTGCGCCAGGCCTAGGGGGACCGGCCACGGCGGCCATGCGACGGTGCGGCGGCGTACAACGGCGGCCCGCACACACGTGCGCGCTGCTGCTGCACCTAGCTCTGGTGCTGCTGCGCCTAGCTCTGCTGCTGCTGCTGTTGGCCGCACGGGGGCACGGCGGCGGCGAGCGATGCAACTAGGTGCGGCGAAGGTGGTGGCCGAGGTGAACTGGTGAAGGTGGTGGCGGTGTGATGATGGTGGTGGTGGCGTGTGGCTTGGTGGAAGGGAGTGGTGGTTCGGTGGTGAAGGAGAGGGCTGTGATGGTGGTCCGAGTGGTCGGCCAGGGAGAGTGAGGAGGAGGAGATGACGAGAAAGAAGGTGGTAGAGGTGGCTCGGTCGGCCATGGGTCGGCCAATGGAGGGGGTCGGCTGGTGAGAGTTGGAGAGAGAGAGTTGGAAAGAATTGTGTATGTGTGTGTATATTAATATATATAAGAGATTGGGATATTTAGAGAGAGAGAGATATTTAGAGAGAGAGAAGGAGAAAAGTAGAGAGTGAGGGGTGAGGGGTTCGGCCACATGATGGGGGGTGTTGCTGATGTGAGAGGGAAGGAGAGAGAGTGAGGTGATGGGTGAGAGGAGAGAGAGAGATTTAATATATATGTATTTATTTTATATATATATATATGTGTATATATATATACAAGGAAAGAGAAATAGATATTTTGAGTAGGATAGAAGGCAAATACAATAGTGGGGTATATGGGTAGTCACGACAGGGGTCACACCAATTTGGGTTGGGTGTTGGGTCAAGTTTGGACAGGCTCGGGACCAAGATTTAATTAAAATAATAATTTAAACCAATTAAAATTATGGATGAAATGGGAGCACAAGGGAGATCAATTCGGTGGCACGCAAGTGGCACGTGCATAGTAGACTCAAAACAGGACAGGGCCATATATTGGGTCGACTGGATTGGATCGATGTCGGGCCCAAAAATTAAGTTGAAAATTAAATCACAAATTACGACTGTCGATAAATTGGTCTAAATTGACCTGACAGTTGCGCGAAGCAAATGGAGCACAAGGGAACAAGTTCGAGTGGGACATGAAATATCAATATGAAGATAATCTCGTCTACTACAAACTTCAAGAAAAAAGTTTCCAGAGACTGGCATCCCTGATGCTCTAGAATTCCAAGTCATGGTAAAGAGCATTTAATGATCAAAATTAATTAAATTAAAATTAATTATTAAGAATAAATTATTTAGAAAATTTGAAAATAAATCCCAGAAATTCAGGGGGCTTACAGTGCGCATTCGGTTAATTCGGTTCAATCGTAGCCAAATAAGCAAAAAAATAAATTGGACCGAAAATCGAATAAGTAAAACCGAACTGAATTAGCCCATAACCAAATCAAACCAAACCGAATTAAATTGGTTTGGTTTTCAGTTTATTCGGTCTATTTTGGTTTATTCAATTTTTAAGTTTATTTGCACTTTTTTTAATATATATAGTAATTAAATATACCTAAATTTATTTAGTATATACCTATAGTATACTCTCTCTCACACACAAACACACATATTGTATATATATATATATATATATATATATATATATATATATATATATATATATATATATATATAAACTAATTTTTCTGTTTTCGGTTTGGGACCGAAATTGAAATCCAAAACCGAAACCAAATAAGAACATTTAGTATTTTCAAAATCGAAAAGAATTTTTTTAAAATCGATCCGAATATCTTATTCGGTTCAATTTTTTGTCCAAAACCGAATAATTCTCACTCATATCTGCAGTGACAGGTAACTGCTCGCTCGAGGCGGAGCTCGCTTGGACGCACTGAG
This sequence comes from Iris pallida, assembly GCA_029216955.1. Lineage (NCBI taxonomy): Eukaryota > Viridiplantae > Streptophyta > Magnoliopsida > Asparagales > Iridaceae > Iris > Iris pallida. Next base: position 68,040 of record JANAVB010043771.1, on the reverse strand, counting down.
GCATGAAGTCCTTGGCATTTCGAGGCGTACAACTGCGTTGAAGTCTTCATCTATGCGGGACATAATGTATGAACATCACCTTCCAAAGCACCGTCAAGTTGCAAGCCGAAGGGGCATCTATGTTTCATTGTAATTGAGAAGAGAGGTGAGTTGAGTGTGAGACTCGTCTCACAGTATCGGTATTTATATACCGATACATATTTTTGTACTGTATTTCGTATTTTCTTGGTTTTTAGAACACTTTAAATTTTTTTTTCCACTTATAGATTTTTTTTCTTGATCGACATATCGCTAGTATACCAGTGTATACCGACGGCATACTGTCCAAAAAGATTTTCTATATTTTAGATATTTTCGATTTTAGATATTTTCATGAATAGTATTTTTGATATTTTCGTAAGTAGTGTTTTGGATATTTTGATAAATAGTGTTTAGATATTTTCGTGAATAGTGTAGATGCATTCTATTATCCAATGGATACTTGATTTTCTTTGGATGGCTAGGATTGACTTAGACCTTCACATGGATCACCATCCAATGGTTATGATTAAATCTCCTTCTATATATACCCTTTTACTTTCTCTCACCTCTCTCTTTTCATTCTCTTCACTCTCTCTTTATTTTTTTCTCTTCTCTCCCCTTGGAGCTTGCCAAGAGCTTGGCCTTGAGGCCTAGAGTGCGATCTTGCACCCCTCTTGGAGGTGGAGTAGAAGATTAGGCTTGGTGCTTAACCTAGGCAAGTACATCTTGCCAAATCTTGATTAATATTATTTTGTTATCATTTTTGTTTATTCTATTCTCTTCCTTGCATGATTCTAAGCCTCTTTAGAACTTGAAGCTTTTGGTTTTAATTGTTATATTTTTGTAGATCTAAGTTTTAAGATTTTTTCTTGTTTTCTTGGTTTTAATCTCTAAAAGTTTGGTATTTCTGAAATCTTATGGTCCTATATTGTGGAAAATTTTGTTCTATCCAATTTTGGTTTTTGAACCGTTTTATTTTGACTTATTTGAAAAAGTTATGTCATTTTGAGTTCATGGGTTCCTTATGCACTTTGGTTCTGATTTTGGGAAAGATGAGCAAACTTCCTACACCAACCTGCGATTGTGTGTACTTCAAAATCGCAAGCTGTGCTTCTTGCACCTACCTGCGCTTTTGTGCACTTCAAAAGCGCAAGCTGTGCTTCCTGCACCAACCTGCGCTTCTGTGTACTTCAAAAGCGCAATCTGTGCTTCCTGCACCTACCTGTGCTTCCTGCACACTTCAGGAGTGCAAGCTGTGCATTTTGTACTTCCTGTGCGCTTCCTGTGCACTTTCTGCGCGCTTCCTACGCACCTTCCTGCACTTGTCATTTTTGCCTGTCTAAGCTGTTTTGTAGTTAGAACCTTGTAAAACTCGAAACATAAAAGTTGTAGATCTCCATCTTGACTTCAAGAATCTTTTTTTCACCTCAATTAGAGTTCATATGCGACTGATAATTTCAATTATAGTTTTGATCTTTTTGACATATTTTCTGTACTTGGCCCTTTTTTTTATATTTTTCTTCGACTGTAATAAATTCTTAACATGATTAGATGATCCCGTATAGTTAGAGAATGATTGTACACCCTATATATACACTTGACACTAGCACATGTTCAATTATTATTCTATGTCATGTACTTACTTTTATTTATTCCTTATCACATATTATGATATTTCTTTCCTTTCGATTCTTTCTTATATGCTATGATATGTATTGCCACGCCTTCCGAAATTTATTGTACTTTACAGTCTAGTCATGTCTAGAATTTTTTTGTTATGACCCATCGTGGCGCACCCGTGTTACAAGTCTTTTCTTTGCTTACTAGATAGTGATTCGTCGTGGTGCACTCTTGTACATGTCTTTCCTTGCTTACGAGATAGTGGCCCTTCGTGGCGTACTAATATTATATGTCTTCTTTGCTTACTAGGTAGTGACCCGTCGTGATGCACTCTTGTACATGTATTTCCTTGTTTACATGATAGTGGCCTGTCATGGCGCACTCCCTATTTTCTCTATAGTGGCTCGTCGTAGCGCACTTCTAGCTTCTAGCTTATTATATTTTCTTGTTGTGGCTTATTATAGTGCACTTTCTTGTATTGTTCAGTCTTGCATATCATGTCTAGGATGGATTTTGTGAAATGCCACACCCAGAATCTAACAAGAAAATGTTAAGGACTAATAACTAGCTTGATTATCTAGATCATTGGTGTAACACCCAATTTTCCATAAGAGTGTAATTTTGAAATTTTGTAATTATAATTATTATTTAATAATATTTATTTCATGTTATGATTTTTAGTGATTTTTAATTATTTTTAAACTATTTAAATTCATGACTTGTGATTTTTGGTATTTTGCTAGTGAACTGTAGAGACTGCCTATCCTAGAGCCTAGCCATGTGATTAGGGTATTTTTGACATTTTTAGGATCATTTGGATTTATTAGAATTTATTTGAAATTATGGGAATTTTTAGGGATTATTTTGGAATTGTTTAGACTAGGTTGACTTTGACTAGTTTTGACCCTTGTAGACCAACCTAGAAGCTAACCCTAGTTAGTATGGGCTTGGTTAGGATATATGACTCTAGTCTAACCTAAGCTAATCCTTGGTTTGGTCATTAGACTCTAGTTAGCAATAAGAATTAGAAAGTCATAAGTCATGGCTTATGATTTAGAACCTTTATTAAATCATTTAGCTCATAGCCTTGTAGGTTGGCCCAAAGCCCAAAGAAATTACCAAACCCTAATCCCTAGACATAGTGGCCAGCCACCATATCATCATTGGGAACATCACCCTATAAATACTCTCCTAATTTTAGGGTTGCCTCTTTCTTAGGAAAGCTCAAAGTTTAAGAAAGGTTTGTTTCCTATTTCATTTAATCCCTAGAATTCCATTCCTTTTTCTTTTTTTATTCAAATCTCCTCCATTAGGTTTTAATACACCTATTCTGCTGTTATTGAAGTTTTATTTCAGTTTGTTGTGATTTGAGTGGATTGGGACATCAAGGAGAAGAGCTATAGAAAGGAGTTTCTTCTTGAAAGTTCAAGTATAGGTAACTTCTCCATTTCTCCATGAAATTTTGATTTCTTTTCATATTTAGGAAGCCCTAGGAGTCCCCTAAGTGTCTGCATTAGTTTCGTGTCGGGTTTCAATAGTTTCGTGTCCGTTTGGACACGTATTAGACCTGTCCCCAAACTGTTTGTCGAAATGCCTCAGTGAGCTTTTCGACCTAAATTCCAGGATGTTTTTAAATAGAAATTTAGGTTTTGCTATTGCTTATGAATTTCTGTTCATCTGAGTGGATCTTTGTGTCGTGTCGTGTCGGAATCGATGCGTGCACACATGGGTGCACACGCGCGCGCACTGTGGTTCGATCCCCTGCTGTTCGGGGCTTGGTGTGCAGTGTACACGCCACTTCACCAAACGAAATTCGACATAAGGACTCCCTACATGACTGACACGAGGCCTATAAAGTTTCGTAGGACCTCGTGGAATGGTTTGGGAGCAATCGATCCCGCACTGCACACGCACGGTCGTGCACAGGATTTTTCCAGTCTAAATTCTCGCACTGACACGGGTCTCGTACTCCTGACACGACTCATGTGGACACGATACAGACACATGTACACGTCCTCCTAGTCTAGGAGTACATGTGTGCACACCCACGTGTTGTGTCGTGTCGTGTGTCGTGTTCTACAGACACGTGCACGCGTGCACGACACTGTTTGTACACAGTTTTGAGTCTGTGTTCGTGTAGTGTTTTGGACACGATTTGTGTCCATTTTCCTGGACACGAAGACACCTCTGACACCTACTACTATGTGACATGATTTACCAACCTTTTGTTTTGCAATATATTTGATTTTTAATGTATTTTGGGTTTGAAATTGGGGTTCACTGATATGCAGTATTTATTTCTGTTAATTCCATAGCTCTTCCCAATTTTAACCGATTAAATGATGTTTAAATTGATATGTTTAATCCCTACTTGTGTATTAGTCTACTACAAGACTGTTTACAGATTTAGATTTATTTTTTTTTTGAATTTCAAATGGAATTCGAACATTTGGAAATGAGCTGTTAACTGGTATAGACTGAGTGTTTTAAATGAATGCATGTTTCAGGAATTCATCCTGAATTTAATCACTATTTTCAACTGAATTTTGATCCTTCAAATTTCATGTTTTATTCCTGGGCATGGTATTAGTTCACTTGGATTGTGTTAGTGATAGGAAATCACTGATAATGGGTTCCTTCTTTTTCCCTGTAAACTAAATTGAATGCATATATGTTGAACTGAGAATTGATTCCTATTTTACTCTCTAGTCTACTAAGTCTTGAGTGTTGATTAATATGTATTAAACTGGGATTAGTTCCCTTTTTCATTAACCTGTGAATGAAGGTTTAGTTAACTCTTAAATTCCTGAAATGTAAACCAACTGGGACTAATTCTTCTAACTGAGTTCATGATCAAATACCTGAGTGTTCTGATTGAATTTACCATGGTTGTCTGAACTGGATTGTTTCCCTTTTTGCTTTACATGTGTTAAAATATGAGACTGGGATATTAATTCCCTTTTATTTTCAAACAAAACCTGAGATTGATTCTTAAATCAAATTGAATTGATTCCTTTCCTTTTCGAATTGGCAAATAACCTGAGATTCACTGTATATACTGTAAATGAATGATTTGTTTGATTCAGTCCATGATACTTTTTAACCCTGAGTTTATGAATTGAATTCCCATTCTCTATTAACTGTGTTAGTATCACGAGTTATTTCACTGTTAGCAATAGGTTCTATTTTTCTGAAATCTGGGTGTTGTGAACATGGGACTGAATACTGAGTTTTCCTCTTCAATTTACTGAATGCCTGAGATTGGTTTGCATTTACATTGAGTTGCTTCCTATGTGTAGTTAAACTGAGATTTGGGTAGGGACTTAGAGGAAATGTAGATTTTATTGGACTGAATTCCCATTCCTTTTTGCCTTGTATGTTGACACACACACACACATTGACACATTATGTTCACTCACTTATCTACATCGCTGTCCTGAATTCAGGATGTTGTATCCTCAAATTTCACATCCTGAACAGCATGTTTCTGCTGCATACATGACCCCCTGTGCACACACAAATGACACATTGACACTCCACTGTTAGAAACTTGAGAATTGATGTGGTTTCTTTTCTTGCATTCTCTGAGAACTGCCTTTGAGTTCACTATTTTCCCTCACAAGCACACACTTCCTTGTTTGCTGTTTCTGAACACACAAGTTCCTCCCTCACTCTCACATACACACACATGTATTAGCCCTTAACCCCCTCTCTATATCTCTATGTGTATATATATGAAATATGTATGAATGTATATATGTAAATATGTTAATGTGATGAATAGAGATTTCCTATGTTATATACATATAGGTGTATATAGATAGGTATATATGTGGGTTCAAGATATATGGCCTTGTGTTGGTTTCTCTTTTCATGTGCACCTCCATGTTCACACACACATATAGCCTTACATGCTAGTTCCCTCTCTAACTTTCTCTTATTGTATAATGTTGTAAATATATAAAATCCTATATACATATAGCTATATATAAATACCATGATAAATAGCTAAATGTGAATGTGCCTTGATATGTGCTTGTGTTGGCTTGTATAGCCTTGTGATTGGTGTGTGATTGCTAGACTAGGCTTGGTTAGGCCTAATGAGACTTGCTGGGGTTAGGAGTGGCCTGGTTGACCTAGTTTGACTAGTGTAATTGACTAGAGTTGACCAAGTGTTGACTTTAGTCTAGTTTGACCTAAACAGCATGCAGATGTATTGTAGATTACATTTATCATCCCCTGTATACATCTTGACTTGTGTTGCTCTAACTAGGAGTCAGGTACCTCATCTCGGATAGTACATTTAATTCAGACATTCAGATACGAGGCGAGTACATTCTCTGACCATTTTATACTTGTCTGGATTTATATTCTTGCTCTAGATTACTGTACTTGATGCTGACACGATCATTATCACGGATTGGTACTATGTGGATCTTCTTCTGAGATGTTATCTCCTTGTATCCACTAAATACATATTGTGATGTGCGTTTTACTTACATATTGTATTTATTGAATACCCTTATCATTGTACACTCATTGAGCATATTGTACTCTCATTATCACATTGAGCCATTGTACAAGCCATTGTATAAGCCATTGTACAAGCCATTGTATAAGGTAACGTAACTGAATTGGATCCTTGTGTATTGATTGGGGAGGGAGAGTAGAATTGGTTATGTGATCAATCCTATTGTATAAGAAATTGTATATGTCCATTGTACACCCACGTACGAAGGAGTCCCATTTTATTGTATAACCTAACCCGTTTACATAACCATATTGTGCTCTAAATCACATGTTGCTTACAGTTCTTACTTATCATATATAGATATTTCCCATTATCAAATCTTTGCTGTTTTCATATACATTCTTCTTTCAGTATTTTATGTACCTTACTCTATTGCATGCTTTATATTTCCTAACATGATATGAACTGCGTGAGATGTTTTGTGCTCGCTCCCATCCTGACTGGACCTGTTAAAAATTTTACAGAGGATGATGAGGAACCCTGCACCCTTACTTGGAGCTTGCCTAGTTGACACTCGCGACCTGGACCCCTGGGGAGGTTCAGGCAGCTGCTCAGGATGATACCTTGTATAGTGTAGATAGCTTAGACTGTTCCTTCTTTTCATGCTTAGCTGTTGTCTTTATTTTCAGAGTTGTATATTTTAGAGTTGATGAGACTTTATTATTTTATTCTGTTGTACCCTAGTTGAGGATTTCTTATCTATTTCCATCGTGTTACATTCTACCTTAGATTGTGATTGAGTTGTACCTCTGTGTTGGCCTCCTTTTGGAGAGTATATTTCATGTTATGTAGTTATAGTTCATGACCTAGAACAGCGTTCTACCGCCGACACTGCGGCATAGGCTGGACGTTGTTACGTACTCGTACCCTCACGGTGGGTGCGGGTCGTGACACGTTTTTAGTGGTGGCCCATGCAGGTCGAGTTTATGTAGTGGTATTCGAAGTAGAGTATCACTACAGCCTGCAGCAGGATTAGGATTATTTTTGGAGGTACTCAATCACATTAGGAAAAACTCTTAATCAGATTCCTCTTATCTAAATTTGCTGCTTATTGACTTCCCTTGAATATAAACTGTCCTCATTTGATTTTCGCTTCATTCTCAGAAATTGCTTCTTGTTTTGATCTGTCTTCATGATGGTTATGAAGACACTATCTTATCGTTTCGGTTCGGAGGATACTATCGAGAGGCTGGCCACCTTTCGTCCTGTTCATCAGGGCCTCGAGACCGCAGCTCTTGTTGTGCCGACTCAGGTTGGCATTTCTGCTACATTGGAGGTGCACCTCTATCTGTACAAAGATTTTCTTCCGTCATTTCTGATTTCTCTCAGCAACGGTGATTCATGCAGCATCAGCAGCAGACCAGGGGAAACTAGCAGGACGAGCTATCATCAGGACAGTCAAGGATGTACAGGCCGTTGGAGATCTAGTTGCAGGTTCCGTTCTTTTGATTTCATTTCCGCAATTGCCTATTATAGCTGTCTTGAAATTCGATTATCCTTGTTCCTTGTTGATTTATCAATTTTGTCCTGTTGTTTTTGGTGTTATGTTGATTTTCTTCTGAGATAAATCATATGGGCTAGGTCACCTAAATCATGGGATCTAGAATCTTCGATAGTCATGTTAGTTGGCATAGCGAGGACATGTAGTCAGATTTCGGATGTATTTCTTGGGTATAGGAATTTAAGGTTTTTGCCGTCGCGTACGGCAATACAAAAATTTTAAATACCATGAACCTAGAGGTACGTACCTTAGTCAAGGACTCTGTGATTATCGTAGCCTTGCTCACTAGCATGATGAAGACTCTAGACAACATGATTTTGGGCAGACGCATATGATTAGCAGATTGTATCTTGAGAAAGTTTAAAACATCATACCCTTTTATTGTTATAAATGACTTAGGAGTAGGGATATTTAGTTTGTAGAGCTTGTTCATAGGTAGTTCATTCATAGTATATAGATATGGTGACTTGTAGAGTGTCTGTACCCTAGAGGTGATAGTTAGCATCGGTACTAGAATAGTAACCCATTGCAGATAATTCCCTGTTATTATGATACCAACCAGTTACGTATAGGATGTTAGTATGCCATACAACCTTGATAATTTATTATAGTTTTCCTTTACCCTTCCAGTAAGGCACCCAGTGACCAGAGCCTGCCTTTGAGCATAGTTGTAGTTTCACCTAGGACTAAGAGGCCTATATATATAGATGATATACTTAGGATATATGTGATGGGTTGTTGTTCTTGAGCTTATATATATGTGGTATTTGGGATTGGTGTGCTTAGCTTGTGGGTAATTAGTTATGGGTGACTTGATAGGATTTGAAAGTTAAGAGCTAGTCTATTATAGAGTTTTCTTTGCTAATCCCTAGTTGCCAACACTAGGTAGCTAGCATAAGTAAATCCTAAGAAGTTGACCAGCTGATGACCAAGTACTAGGGTGTTGAGAAAATTGACTAGTGATTGACCCTTGTCTATGTGTGACCTAGAAGGGGTGCGATCATCTTAATTTCAAGGACGAAATTTTTATAAGGTGGGTAGGATTGTAACACCCAGTTTTCCAGAAGAGGGTAATTTTTAAATTTTGTAATTATAATTATTATTTAATGGTATTTATTTCATGTTATGATTTTTAGTTATTTTTAATTATTTTTAAACTATTTAAATTCATGACTTGTGATTTTTGGTGTTTTGCTAGTGAACAGTAGAGACTACCTAGCCATGTGATTAGGGTTTTTTGACATTTTTAGGATCATTTGGATTTATTAGAATTTATTTGAAATTATGGGAATTTTTAGGGATTATTTTGGAATTGTTTAGACTAGGTTGACTTTGACTAGTTTTGACCCTTGTAGACCAACCTAGAAGCTAACCCTAGTTAGTATGGGCTTGGTTAGGATATATGACTCTAGTCTAACCTAAGCTAATCCTTGGTTTGGTCATTAGACTCTAGTTAGCAATAAGAATTAGAAAGTCATAAGTCATGGCTTATGATTTAGAACCTTTATTAAATCATTTAGCTCATAGCCTTGTAGGTTGGCCCAAAGCCCAAAGAAATTACCAAACCCTAATCCCTAGACATAGTGGCCAGCCACCATATCATCATTGGGAACATCACCCTATAAATACTCTCCTAATTTTAGGGTTGCCTCTTTCTTAGGAAAGCTCAAAGTTTAAGAAAGGTTTGTTTCCTATTTCATTTAATCCCTAGAATTCCATTCCTTTTCCTTTTTCATTCAAATCTCCTCCATTATGTTTTAATACACCTATTCTTGTTGTCATTAGAGTTTCATTTCAGTTTGTTGTGATTTGAGTGGATTGGGACATCAAGGAGAAGAGCTATAGAAAGGGGGTTTTTCTTAAAAGTTCAAGTATAGGTAACTTCTCCATTTCTCCATGAAATTTCGATTTTTTTTCATATTTAGGAAGTCCTAGGAGTCACCTAAGTGTCTGTATTAGTTTCGTGTCGGGTTTCAATAGTTTCGTGTTCGTTTGGACACGTATCAGACCTGTCCCCAAACTTTTTGTCGAAATACCTCAGTGAGCTTTTCGACCTAAATTCCAGGATATTTTTAAATAGAAATTTAGGTTTTGCTATTGCTTATGCATTTCTGTTCATCTGAGTGGATCTCTGTGTCGTGTCGTGTCAGAATCGACGCGAGCACACACGGGTGCACACGCGCGCGCACTGTGGTTCGATCCCCTGCTGTTCAGGATTTGGTGTGCAGTGTACACGCCACTTCACCACACGAAATTCGACATGATGACTCCCTACATGACTGACACGAGGCCTACAAAGTTTCGTAGGACCTCGTAGAATGGTTTGGGAGCAATCGAGCCCGCACTGCACACGCACAGTCGTGTACGGGATTTTTCCAGTCTAAATTCTCGCACTGACACGGGTCTCGTACTCCTAACATGACTCACATGGACACGATACAGACACATGTACACGTCCCCCTAGTCTAGGCGTACACGTGTGCACACCCACGTGTTGTGTCGTGTCGTGTGTCGTGTTCTACAGACACGTGCACGCGTGCACGACACTGTTTGTACACAGTTTCGAGTCTGTGTTCGTGTAGTGTTTTAGACACGATTCGTGTCCATTTTCCTGGACACGATGACACCTTTGACACCTACTACTATGTGACATGATTTACCAACCTTTTGTTTTGCAATATATTTGATTTTCAATGTATTTTGGGTTTGAAATTGGGGTTCACTGATACGCAGTGTTTATTTCTGTTAATTCCATTGCTCTTCCCAATTTTAACCGATTAAATGATGTTTAAATTAATATGTTTAATCCCTACTTGTGTATTAGTCTACTACAAGACTGTTTACAGATTTAGATTTGGTTTTTTTTTTGAATTTCAAATGGAATTCGAACATTTGGAAATGAGCTGTTAACTGGTATAGACTGAGTGTTTTAAATGAATGCATGTTTTAGGAATTCATCCTGAATTTAATCACTGTTTTCAACTGAATTTTGATCCTTGAAATTTTATGTTTTATTCATGGGCATGGTATTAGTTCACTTGGATTGTGTTAATGATAGGAAATCACTGATAATGTGTTCCTTCTTTTTCCCTGTAAACTAAATTGAATGCATATATGTTGAACTGAGAATTGATTCCTGTTTTACGCTCTAATCTACTGAGTCTTGAGTGTTGATTAATATGTATTAAACTGGGATTAGTTTCCTTTTTCATTAACCTGTGAATGAAGGTTTAGTTAACTCTTAAATTCCTGAACTGTAAACCAACTGGGACTAATTCTTCTAACTGAGTTCATGATCAAATACCTGAGTGTTCTGATTGAATTTACCATGGTTGTCTGAACTGGATTGTTTCCCTTTTTGCTTTACATGTGTTAAAATCTAAGACTGGGATATTAATTCCCTTTCATTTTCAAACAAAACCTGAGATTGATTCTTAAATCAAATTGAATTGATTCCTTTCCTTTTCGAATTGGCAAATAACCTGAGATTTACTGTATATACTGTAAATGAATGATTTGTTTGATTCAGTCCATGATACTTCTTAACCCTGAGTTTATGAATTGAATTCCCATTCTCTATTAACTGTGTTAGTATCACGAGTTGTTTCACTGTTAGCAATAGGTTCTGTTTTCCTGAAATCTGGGTGTTGTGAACATGGGACTGAATACTGATTTTCCCTCTTCAATTTACTGAATGCCTGAGATTGGTTTACATTCACATTGACTTGCTTCCTATGTGTAGTTAAACTGAGATTTGGGTAGGGACTTAGAGGAAATGTAGATTTTATTGGACTGAATTCCCATTCCTTTTTGCCTTGTATGTTGACACGCACACACACACATTGACACATTATGTTCACTCACTTATCTACATTGCTGTCCTGAATTCAGGATGTTGTATCCTCATATTTTACATCCTGAACAGCATGTTCCTGCTGCATACATGACCCCCTGTGCACACACAAATGACATATTGACACTCCACTGTTAGAAACTTGAGAATTGATGTGGTTTCCTTTCTTGCATTCTCTGAGAACTGCCTTTGAGTTCACTATTTTCCCTCACAAGCACACACTTCCCTGTTTGCAGTTTCTGAACACACAAGTTCCTCCCTCACTCTCACATACACACACATGTATTAGCCCTTAACCCCCTCTCTATATCTCTATGTGTATATATATGAAATATGTATGAATGTATATATGTAAATATGTTAATGTGATGAATAGAGATTTCCTATGTTATATATATATAGGTGTATATAGATATGTATATATGTGGGTTCAAGATATATGGCCTTGTGTTGCTTTCTCTTTTCATGTACACCTCCATGTTCACACACACACATAGCCTTACATGCTAGTTCCCTCTCTAACTTTCTCTTATTGTATAATGTTATAAATATATGAAATCCTATATACATATAGCTATATATAAATACCATGATAAATAGCTAAATATGAATGTGTCCTGATGTGTGCTTGTGTTGGCTTGTATAGCCTTGTGATTGGTGTGTGATTGCTAGACTAGGCTTGGTTAGGCCTAATGAGACTTGCTGGGGTTAGGAGTGGCCTAGTTGACATAATTTGACTAGTGTAGTTGACTGGAGTTGACCAAGTGTTGACTCTAGTCTAGTTTGACCTAGACAGCATGCAGATGCATTGTAGATTACATTTATCATCCCTTGTATACATCTTGACTTGTGTTGCTCTAACTAGGAGTCAGGTACCTCATCTCGGACAGTACATTTACTTCAGACATTCAGATACGAGGCGAGTACATTCTCTGACCGTTTCATACTTGTCTGGATTTACATTCTTGCTCTAGATTACTGTACTTGATGCTGACACGATCATTATCACGGATTGGTACTATGTGGATCTTCTTCTGAGATATTATCTTCTTGTATTCACTAAATACATATTGTGATGTGCGTTTCACTTACATATTGTATTTATTGAATACCCTTATCATTGTACACTCATTGTGCATATTGTACTCTCATTATCACATTGAGCCATTGTACAAGCCATTGTATAAGCCATTGTACAAGCCATTGTATAAGGTAACGTAACTGAATTGGATCATTGTGTATTGATTGGGGAGGGAGAGTAGAATTGGTTATGTGATCAATCCTATTGTATAAGAAATTGTATATGTCCATTGTACATCCACGTACAAAGGAGTCCCATTTTATTGTATAACCTAACCCGTTTATATAACCATATTGTGCTCTAAATCACATGTTGCTTACAGTTCTTACTTATCATATATAGATATTTCCCATTATCAAATCTCTGTTGTTTTCATATACATTCTTCTTTCAGCGTTTCATGTACCTTACTCTATTGCATGCTTTATATTTCCTAACATGATATGAACTGCGTGAGATGTTTTGTGCTCGCTCCCGTCCTGACTGGACCTGTTGAAAATTTTACAGAGGATGATGAGGAACCCTGTACCCTTACTTGGAGCTTGCTTAGTTTACACTCGCGACCTAGACCCCTGGGGAGGTTCAGGCAGTTGCTCAGGATGATACCTTGTATCACGCCCCAGAACCGGAATACTGGAGAGCGGGGGAATGACTCAGCCAGCTACGTATTATGGGTAGATGAATACCGTATAATACGATCAATGCTGTCTAACCAGACGAGGGGGTGCATACTACATGAAAGTCTTACTATGGTCACTTCACATCTATTGTCTCAATCGTTCAAACAAGAAACAGTAATAGAGAACATGTAAGATAAAGCAGTAAGGCGTCCCAAACGCTTAAATCAAAATGTTCTTGAGATCTGGCTTTACAAAACATAGCCAGATGATGTAGCAAGTATACACAATTGTTAGCAGCTGCAGTCTGACTTAGTTACAATTATGTAAAAGTGAGTGCAAGACAATCCGACTAACATGTCGGTGCCAAACGGCTAAGTATAAATAAATAACAAAACGAGCGGTGGAGTAAGGAACCCACTCGAGTCCTCCTGCGATCATTCCTCTTGTATTGACCATCTTGGAGGTAGAAGTAAGCTGGATCCTCGGGGACCGGCTCTAAATCTGGCCATGCAAAACCAGAGAGGTTAGACCTCTAATAGCAAGTACCACAAGGGAGCACGATATGAAGGATTAAACCAGTAAGTAAGAGGATATAATAATAGATCTCTACTTCCACTAGGATTCACATCACATCACGACACTTCGAACCAACCTCCCAACTAAATAAGGACAAAAGTTGGCCCGTCATGTCCTGACATTCTGATCATCTCAGTTAGGCAACAGAATAGGTACAGTACACAAACAAATCATCTTGAACGGCCAATAAACTCCTACGGCTTGCGATTGTGAGTCCCAAGTTATCCTGGAATTATGCGAATAGGGATTCCTCAGTTCTTACTATGTGCAAGCAAGGCTAGTCTATCCAGTCAATCAATTGCGCCAATCATGTAATTAGACGAGTCCCAGTGGGATGCCCGCCGTTAATATACCATGTACAATTTAATAATATAAGCAGGTACCATTCCCTGCCCGTGTGACAGATTTACAGTATCTGTTGGAACCAGCCGGCCTGTCGGGCACTACTAGTCCCAAGAGGGCTGCCATGTAAGAACTCGGGAATCCATTATCTCCATGCCATCATTATTTTATTTAACTTAACGCCTCTATGTTAAGCGAAATCCCATGCCATGGATCATGGTCATTCAAATGAGTACTTTCGTACGGGGTACGATATGCGCAACTCTACAACGATACCCGTACGGCTAGGTTGTAGGTCTTACCTAGCGTAATGCAACAATCAAATCTGACCACGGAATAATCATGCCTTGACCATAAAGTACACATGCTGTTTTTGTAAGATAAATAAATAACTAAATAATAAATAAATAATTTGAAGCCTGCATGTGCCTGTATGCCAATATTCGGGATCGGCTAATCGATTACAATAGTTCATTACATGAACGTGTCTCATTCAATCAATTCAATAAGACGACTAGCCAGTCTCTTAGTTCCAACTAGGAACGCATGATCAATTTTAGTCAAGATAACCATTATTATCAATGGTAACAAGGCATGAAAGTCAATGAGCATTAAATGGGGTCGAGTCTATAACTCTCACGGTCAAGTTCCAGCCTTACTGGGTATCCATAAACCAGTCAAGACACAAGGCATGTCCTACACAACCATATGTATCAAAATATTAACATGCTAAGATTATCGAGTTCATGCAAAAAGCATAAGGATATAATAGGAGAACTATCATGTCACCATTTAAATGAATAAATTATAGAACAAATAAAAACCCCCAGGTCAGTAAGTCACGACAACAAGTCTATGCTAAGGCCAACAAGTCACGCCAACAAGTCTAGTAGGAGTGAGCGTGAAAAGTGGTTCACGTTGGCACGCACAGCGTGAGCGTGAAAAGTGAGCGTGATAAGAAATTCACGCACGCACAGCGTGAGCGTGACTAAAAATCCACGCACGCACGCAAAGACGTGGGCGTGAAAAGTGACTCACGCACGCACAGCGTGAGCGTAACTCAAAATTCAGGCTGGCACGTAGAGACATGAGTGTGACTAAAAATTCACGCTAACACGTAAAGACGTGTGCGTGACTAAAAATTCAAGCACGCACGTAAGAACGTGAGCGTGACTGAAAATTCACGTACGCACGTAAGAACGTAAGCGTGACTGAAAATTCACGCACGCACGTAAGAACGTGAGCGTGACTGAAAATTCACGCACGCACGTAAGAACGTGAGCGTGACTGAAAATTCACGCACGCACGTAAGAACGTGAGCGTGACTGAACCTTCGTTCCAATCCAGAAATGAAGTTTCCATGGTTCAGAATGGTGTGGAAGGAGAAGCTCTACAACATGAACCATCTACTCCGAAAAGCACGCCAGGTTGGGAGATCAAACCCATGAACAACCGAGAATATCACAACTTAGATCTAGGAGAAACCAGCCAAAGAAATCAAAATTGCTAAGTACTAAACTCTCTTAAAATCACAAGAGGAAGACAAATGAACCATAAAAATGGTTCTCCAAGCAAGAAGCAAGATTGCACTTGCCTGCTGTTGGTTGGTGGAGAGAGTGATGAGGAAGAAGAAGAAGTAATGATGAAAGAGAGTTATGAGAAAAGAGAAGGAGATGGAGGCTTTAAATAGGAAGGGTGGTGGTAGGTGGGGTTATTGGGTCGAGTTTGTTCGGGTCCATCCAAGGCCAACCCGAAAGCAAAGCAGAGAGGTTAAAAGTAGAAAATAAAATACAGGAATAAAATTGCAGGAAATAAAATGCAGACAATTAATTAACATAAAATTAAAGGAATTTAAATACAGGATGATACATGATAAATACTAAATAAATATACATGATTTGTACATGCATAAAAATACGAATTCTGGAAACGGGGAGTGACATCTCTATCCACCTTAGAAAAATTTCTTCCTCGAAATTTCAAATCCAAGCAGGTAGAAATATCGGAGCTAAACTAATACAAGCAATTCTAGTGAGCAAGCAATCATTTTACCATATCAAAAGCAAGTACTATATATGTAAATCCATCATTCCATGATATCAAGTAGCTCTACCCATAAGGTGATAAGCATGAAGAATCAAGACAATCAAGGTATACAGAAAGAGATATACCTTGTGAGTCGAACAGGTGTGGATACCGTGATCGGATATCATCCTCACGTTCCCACGTTGACTCTCCCAAGGAGTGATGACCCCAAGCAACACGGACCAGACTAATTGTTCGGTTCTTGAGTATCTTCTCTCTTCGGTTCAAAATGGACACAGGCTGTTCCTCGTAAGACAGGTTGGTACCAACAACCAGCTCAGAAAGATCGAGGATATGGCTTGGGTCCGATACATACCTATGTAATTGAGATACATGAAACACGTCATGCACCTCTCTTAACGAAGGTGGAAGGGATAAACGATAAGCAACATCGCCTACCCGATCAAGGATAACAAACGGGCCCACGTACCGCGGACTCAATTTCCTGCGAACGCCAAATCTAATGACCCCATGAGTAGGTGAGATCCGCAAGAATATGTGGTCCCCAACAGAGAACTCTAACGGCCTACGATACTGGTCCGCCCAATGACGATGCGGGTTCTGCGCAACTCGAAGTCGTTCTCTAATTCCCTTAACCACTTCAACCGTCTGAACAATCATTTCTGGGCCTAACATCTTCCTCTCCCCGATATCATCCCATGCAAGCGGTGACCTGTACTTCTTACCATATAGTGCTTCGAATGGCGCCATCTGGATACTGGCTTGATAACTATTGTTGTATGAGAACTCGACTAAGTACAGGTGACTCTCCCAAGACCCTCCAAAATCTAGAGTGCAAGCTCGCAACATATCTTCCAAAGTCTGAATCGTTCTTTCTGATTGCCCATCCGTCTGCGGATGGTAGGCCGTGCTAAATCTTAACTTGGTATCCAGACTATGATGTAAGCTCTTCCAGAAATGTGATGTAAAGCGGGTATCTCGATCCGACACAATACTGACAGGGACTCCATGCTGTCTGACTATCTGTTGCATATACAACTCTGCCAACTTTTCTGTAGATTGTCCTTCTCTGAAAGGAAGAAAGTGTGCTACCTTTGTAAGTCGATCCACTATCACCCAAATGGCGTCCTTACCACTTGGTGATCTCGGTAAACCGGTCACAAAGTCCATTGTAATATGCTCCCATTTCCATTCCGGAATAGGAAGTGGTTGCAATAACCCAGCTGGCCTCTGTTGTTCTGTCTTCACTTACTGACATACCAAGCAACGGGAAACAAATCTAGCTATCTCCCTCTTCATTCTGTTCCACCAGAAATGTTGCTTGATATCTTGGTACATCTTGGTCCCTCCAGGGTGAATAGAATACTGAGAACTGTGAGCTTCTGCCATAACCTCCTGTCTGATATCTCCATTAGGCACACATAGACGTGATCCAAACCTAAGTGTACCATCTTCATGAATTCTCATCTCCTTCCTGAGTCCTGACTCACATTCTGCCCTAAGCTTCTGAATCCTTGGGTCTTGTGCCTGAGCTGCCTTGATCCTGCCTACCAAGTCGGATTGAACTTGCAGACTTGTTAGAACTCCTACATCACTAGGAAGTATAACTTCGATGTCCATCTCCTGAAGGTCTTCTAAGATATGCCTCTGTGTTGTCAACATAAATGCGCCGTCTCTCCTGCTAAGAGCGTCTGCTACTACATTAGCCTTGCCTGGATGATACTGAAGCTCCACGTCATAATCCTTAATCAACTCCAACCATCTTCTCTACCTCATGTTTAGTTCCTTCTGAGTAAAGATGTACTTCAGACTTTTATGATCTGTGTACATCTCCACTCGGTCACCATATAAGTAATGCCTCCATAGCTTCAGAGCAAACACTACGGCCGCTAACTCCAAATCATGAGTTGGGTAATTCTTCTCGTGGTCCCGAAGCTGCCTAGATGCATATGCTATCACCTTCCCATGTTGCATAAGGACACATCCAAGTCCTTTACCTGACGCATCACAATATACTGTAAAACCTCCGGGTCCAACTGGCAATGTAAGAATAGGTGCTGATATCAATTTCTGCTTCAAAGTCTCGAATGATGCCTGACATTCTGCCGTCCAAACGAATGGTACATCCTTCCGGGTCAAGCGGGTCATGGGTGCTGAAAGCCTTGCAAAGTCTGACACAAACCTTCTGTAATATCCTGCCAATCCCAAGAAGCTCCGTACATCTGCTACGGTCTTGGGTACTGGCCAACTTTCTACTGCTTCTACCTTCTTGGGATCTACTGCGACTCCAGCTCCTGATATGATGTGACCCAAAAATAAAATATGATCTGACCAAAACTCACACTTGCTGAGCTTGGCATACAACTGGTTCACTCTCAGAACCTGTAACACTTTCCTGAGGTGGTCCTCATGCTCCTCTTTACTAGCAGAGTATACGAGAATGTCGTCAAGAAACACAACGACAAACTGGTCTAAGTATGGCATAAAGATGCGATTCATCAAATCCATGAATATTGCTGGAGCATTGGTCAAACCAAACGGCATTACTAAGAATTCATAATGCCCATACTTCGACCTGAATACTGTCTTGGAAATATCTTCCTTCCGAACCCTCACCTGATGGTACCCTGAACGAAGATCTATCTTGGAGAAAACTCTAGCTTTGCTCAACTGATCAAATAAGTCGTCGATCCTGGGTAATGGGTGCTTGTTCTTCACTGTTGCCGCGTTAAGTTTTCTGTAATCGATGCACAATCTGGATGACCCATCCTTCTTTCCCACAAGTACTACTGGTGCTGCCCACGGTGATACGCTAGCTTGGATGAACTTCTTCTCCTTCAGTTCCTCTATATGCTGATATACCTTGGCCTGCTCAAAATCCGCCATTCTGTAAACCCGATCTGATATCGGTTTAGTTCCTGGTGCCAATTCTATACTGAACTCAATATCTCTAACCGGTGGTAGACTTGGAAGTTCTTCAGAAAATACGTCTAAAAACTCTTCAACTACCTTCGAAATCTGAACTTCTTCCATTGCCGTTATTACTCCCTGCTCTTATTGAGTTGCTCCTGATCTGACTAAGGTGAATCTCTTCATGCCTGGAATATCAAAAGATACACTCCCTCTACGATAATCTATTATCGCATGACTATCTTTCAGCCAGTCCATGCCTAAGATAACGTCGAAATTTCCAACAGGAAATTCTATCAACCGGGCGGGTAAGGAATGCCCGCAAACTACAACGCTACATGCTAAAATAACTCTACTAACTCCTACGAGCCCATTACCAGTGAGTATATTCAACCTCCCTGGCAATGCCTCGAACTCCATTCCTAGTCGTGTCGCAAATTGTACATATATAAATGAATGGGATGCTCCCGAATCAAACAATGCTACTGCGAGATATGAGGCGACGAGAATGTTACCTGCCACAACATCTCCCGATGCCAATGCCTCCTCCAAGGACAGAGTGAATGCTTGCCCTCGACCTCCTTGTTGGTTTCCATGCTGCGGCCTAGCCTGGTGTTGTTGCTGGCCCCTTCCTTGATGATGCTGGGGTGGTCTATGCTGGTGTTGCTGCATCGGCGGCCCCTGCTGCCGAAATATCTGAGCCTGCGGTATAAACGGACGCTGTGCCAACGGCCTTACTGCCACCGCTGGTCCTCGATACTGGCCTGCCCCTGGTGCTGGCAGAGCAGGAAACTGCTGCCCTAGTCCTCCTGACCTCGAATTCATGGGACATGTGGTAACCCGATGGTCTAGATTTCCACATATCAGACACAGTCCATTCAATGTCTGACACACATCTCTAGTGTGCCCCATCTTTCCACAATAAGTGCAGCCCGCCGGGGTTGCTGGTTCTTCTTCTGTTGCTGTTGCTGCTGCCTGGGTGGTGCTGGCCCTCGTATCGCCACATCGTAGATACGAATGCCAATGGATGGTGCTGTTGTTCGGGGCGCTGCTCCCCCTCCTCCTTCAATCTGACTGTGGGATCTCTTCTGACCCCCAGTCCTCGTCGTAAGCCTCTGAATGGTGATCTCATGCCTTCGAGTTGCCGTCAATACTTCGTCAAAAGTTTGGTAATTGTGCCCCTCTATCAATTGCAAGAGTTCAAGATGAAACCCTTGCTGAAACCTCATAGCCCTCTGGCTCTCTGTTGCTACCATCTCTGGGGCGAATCTACTCAATCTGCAGAACTCCGCTGCATAAGCATCTACAGTCTTGCCGGCCTGCCTGAGGCTGATAAACTTCTGTTGTAGCTCAAACCGTGCCACAACTCCATAGTACTTGGTCTTGAATCTTATAGTGAAATCGTCCCAAGCTACAGGACGTATGATGCCCACTTCCTCTGATTCCCACCAATCACGTGCGAGATCCTGAAGTAACAACTTCACTAGATCCACACGTTCTTCTGCCGACACCTTAGCTGTTGTCAGAATAGCCTCAATATTCTTAAGCCATGCATCTGCTGATATGGCATCCTCCGTGCCCTCGAAACGACGGGGGGTGTAATTGCAAAACCTGGCTGATGCTCCTGAATCAGTCCTCACTCCTCTTTCCAAAGCCGTCTGCAATACTTGGTTGAGCAACACATTATGCTCTTGTAGCTGAGTGTGCATGCGCTGCTGGGCTAACATCTGGTGTTGCTGAGTAGCCATCATTCCTCTCATGATCTCCAGAAGAGCCGTTGTGTCCACTTGGTTAGGTAGAACTGTTGGTGGTGGTGGAACATCCGGATACTGCGGTCCAGCTGCTGGTTCTACTATCACTTCTTCTTGGATAGTCTCCTGAGGTGAGACTGGCCCTTGTTGCTGACCAGTCTGGTCATGTTGCCCATGTTGCTCTTGTTGTTGTCCAGCTCTGACTGATGCGGACGAAGTGCCCCTAAGAAAAGGGACAAGAAAACAATCAAACAACCGGACATGAAGGATCATGAAGTCAAAGGATACCGGAATGTCAAGCAAGGGTTGAGAATAACGAATCATGAGATCAAGGGGGAAACACTTGTGATTGAGACATCCTATAAATCAAAAACACCCCACAAGTCTAAAATCAGACCTGTATGGGCCACTACTAAAACCTTGTCACGCCCCAGAACCAGAATACTGGAGAGCGGGGGAATGACTCAGCCAGCTACGTATTACGGGTAGATGAATACCGTATAATATGATCAATGTTGTCTAACCAGATGAGGGGGTGCATACTACATGAAAGTGTTACTATGGTCACTTCACATCTATTGTCTCAATCGTTCAAACAAGAAACAGTAATAGAGAACATGTAAGATAAAGCAGTAAGGCGTCCCAAACGCTTAAATCAAAATGTTCTTGAGATCTGGCTTTACAAAACATAGCCAGATAATGTAGCAAGTATACACAATTGTTAGAAGCTGCAGTCTGACTTAGTTACAATTATGTAAAAGTGAGTGCAAGACAATCCGACTAATATGTCGGTGCCAAACGGCTAAGTATAAAGTAAATAACAAAACGAGCGGTGGAGTAAGGAACCCACTCGAGTCCTTCTGCGATCATTCCTCTAGTATTGACCATCTTGGAGGTAGAAGTAAGCTGGATCCTCGGAGACCGGCTCTAAATCTGGCCATGCAAAACCAGAGAGATTAGACCTCTAATAGCAAGTACCACAAGGGAGCACGATATGAAGGATTAAACCAGTAAGTAAGAGGATATAATAATAGATCTCTGCTTCCACTAGGATTTACATCACATCACGACACTTCGAACCAACCTCCCAACCAAATAAGGACAGAAGTTGGCCCGTCATGTTCTGACATTCTGATCGTCTCAGTTAGGCAACAGAGTAGGCACAGTACACAAACAAATCATCTTGAACGACCAATCAACTCCTATGGCTTGCTATTGTGAGTCCCAAGTTATCCTGGAATTATGCGAATAGGGATTCCTCAGTTCTTACTATGTGCAAGCAAGGCTAGTCTATCCAGTCAATCAATTGCGCCAATCATGTAATTAGACGAGTCCCAGCGGGACGCCCGCCGTTAATATACCATGTACAATTTAATAATATAAGCAGATACCGTTCCCTGTCCGTGTGACAGATTTACAGTATCTGTGGAAACCAGTCGGCCTGTCGGGCACTACTAGTCCCAAAAGGGCTGCCATGTAAGAACTCGGGAATCCATTCTCTCCATGCCATCATTATTTTATTTAACTTAGAGCCTCTATGTTAAGCGAAATCCCATGCCGTGGATCATGGTCATTCAAATGAGTACTTTCATACGGGGTACGATATGCGCAACTCTACAACGATACCCGTGCGGCTAGGTTGTAGGTCTTACATAGCATAATACAACAATCAAATCTGACCACGGAATAATCATGCCTTGACCATAAAGTACACATGCTATTTTTGTAAGTTAAATAAATAACTAAATAATAAATAAATAATTTGAAGCCTGCATGTGCCTGTATGCCAATATTCGGGATCGGCTAATCGATTACAATAGTTTATTACATGAACGTGTCTCATTCAATCAATTCAATAAGACGACTAGCCAGTCTCTTAGTTCCAACTAGGAACGCATGATCAATTTTAGTCAAGATAACCATTATTATCAATGGTAACAAGGCATGAAAGTCAATGAGCATTAAATGGGGTCGAGTCTATAACTCTCACGGTTAAGTTCCAGCCTTACTGGGTATCCATAAACCAGTCAAGACACAAGGCATGTCCTACACAACCATATGTATCAAAATATTAACATGCTAAGATTATCGAGTTTATGCAAAAAGCACAAGGATATAATAGGAGAACTATCATGTCACCATTTAAATGAATAAATTATAGAACAAATAAAAACCCCCAGGTCAGGAAGTCACGCCAACAAGTCTATACTAAGGCCAACAAGTCACGCCAACAAGTCTAGTAGGAGTGAGCGTGAAAAGTGGTTCACGTTGGCACGCACAGCGTGAGCGTGAAGGAAAATTCACGTACACACAGCGTGAGCGTGAAAAGTGAGCGTGAAAAGTGAGCGTGAAAAGCGAGCGTGAAAAGTGAGCGTGAAAAGCGTGATAAGAAATTCACGCACTGACAGCATGAGCGTGACTAAAAATCCACGCACGCACGCAAAGACGTGAGCGTGAAAAGTGACTCACGCACGAACAGCGTGAGCGTAACTTAAAATTCACGCTGGCACGTAGAGACATGAGCGCGACTAAAAATTCACGCTAACACGTAAAGACGTGTGCGTGACTAAAAATTCACGCAAGCACGTAAGAACGTGAGCGTGACTGAAAATTCACGCACGCACGTAAGAACGTGAGCGTGACTGAACCTTCGTTCCAATCCAGAAATGAAGTTCCCATGGTTCAGAATGGTGTGGAAGGAGAAGCTCTACAACATGAACCATCTACTCCGAAAAGCACGCCAGGTTGGGAGATCAAACCCATGAACAACCGAGAATTTTACAACTTAGATCTAGGAGAAACCAGCCAAAGAAATCAAAAATGCTAAGTACTAAACTCTCTTAAAATCATAAGAGAAAGACAAATAAACCATAAAAATGGTTCTCCAAGCAAGAAGCAAGATTGCACTTGCCTGCTGTTGGTTGGTAGAGAGAGTGATGAGGAAGAAGAAGAAGTAATGGTGAAGGAGAGTTATGAGGAGAGAGAAGGAGATGGAGGCTTTAAATAGGAAGGGTGGTGGTAGGTGGGGTTATTGGGTCGGGTTTGTTCGGGTCCATCCAAGGCCAACCCGAAAGCAAAGCAGAGAGGTTAAAAGCAGAAAATAAAATGCAGGAATAAAATTGCAGGAAATAAAATACAGACAATTAATTAACATAAAATTAAAGGAATTTAAATACAGGATGATACATGATAAATACTAAATAAATATACATGAGTTGTACATGTATAAAAATATGCATTCTGGGAACGGGGAGTGACACTTTGTATAGTATAGATAGCTTAGACTGTTCCTTCTTTTCATGCTTAGATGTTGTCTTTATTTTCAGAGTTGTATATTTTAGAGTTGATGAGACTTTATCATTTCATTCTGTTGTACCTCAGTTGAGGATTTCTTATCTATTTCCAACGTGTTATATTCTATCTTAGATTGTGATTGAGTTGTACCTCTGTGTTGGCCTCGTTTTAGAGAGTATATTTCATGTTATGTAGTTATAGTTCATGTCCTAGAACAGCGTTCTACTGCCGACACTGCGGCGTAGGCTGGGCGCTGTTACGTACTCGTACCCTCACGGTGGGTGCGGGTCGTGACAATTGGGATAGGAGAATTTCCCAGTTACCTATAGCCCTTCGTGTTCTGGTATATATATATATATATATATATATATATATATATATATATATATATATATATATATATATATATGGGATTTGGAGCTATCTGTCATGATGAGCACACTTCCAGCACACCGTCGAGTGGGACATCTCTTTAGGACACACGTATCTTACTGCGATGTGTCTGCTATACTTATTTTTTTTTGGTCTGGATGAGTCGGGTAGTCTGCATGGCAGGTTACTGGATTAGATTTCTCAAAAGTGCATTTTATTAGTAATTAAGACTGTGATAACCCTAGTTAGCTAATATATAAAGCCGTACTCATTGCTTAGCCGTGATTGTTGTATTGAGTCCAATCTAGTCTAGTTCTGTCTAGACAGTGTCCGAATTTATTTATTTCAGTACATCATTGTTTATGCTTTGCTTTTGCTGATAAATGATTAGAGACTAAGTTCTCTTCAGGAGAAGGGTTACAACCCCGGTCCTTATTTGGTTTACGGGTTATAACTTGGGTTTCGAAATAGTTCCTAAGTTATCTTATCATTTGTCGTTCTATATGGTTCTTACATACTCACATGTCCCAGTTATCTTATATACTCACACGTTCCAGTTATCTAACATGCTCACACGTTCCAGTTATCTTAAACACATAACCCAGTTATCTTACATACTCATATGTCCCAGTTATCTAACACGCTCACATGTCTCAGTTATCTAACATGCTCACATGTCCCAGTTATCTTACAAGCTCACATGTACCGTTTCTCTTACATTGTTCAGTTCATTTCACATGCTTCCATTTAATTCACATCTCCATAGTTTACTTTAGGTCACATTATTTACTGTATGCTCCATGTTGTTTGCTTATTGTCTTTTCTATTTTCGAGATAAGTGCATTAGTAGTGCACAAGTCTCGATCCATATTTACTTATTTTTGTCTCTATCCATTTCTGTGTTAGTTATTGCTGGTTTTAGTTCATAGTTTGGTTTCCTTTGTGGAACTTGCTATTGGGAATCTTACCCTACTGGTTTTGTTTGGCCAGATCTGATAGGGGAGCCTGAAAGATCTTTCGTACCATCTACTTGACGGTGAGTACCCGGAGCACCAGAGTACCTTGGTGGGTTTTTCTATATCATTCTTCCACCAGTTATGAACATTATTCTTTTGTGGTGTTTAGCCTCCGAGCACGTGTTTAGCTCATTTTTTGGATCTTGATATTTAGCCTACGGGCCTAAACAGGATTTGCGTGTTCTAGACTATAGCTAGAGCTTATCATGTATGACTATTACTCTTGCTAGTTCTCTTTTTTGTATTACTAGCCTCATGATCATCCATGTATATAATTGGGACGCTTTACTATTTTATGTATGATGATCATACTTCTTGTACTTTGTATATTTTCCTGTGATTGAGATACCTAGGATTGCTTGACTTAGGATCGATTATTAGTTTGTAGTAGTAACTCTCATGTCTCTACAACTTATATATTATTTCGGGGTACTGGAGTACTTTGGAATACGTAGCTGGCCTGGTCCGTCCCTACTTGTCAGTATTTTCGTTATGGGGCGTGATACTGAGTGACTTGTATTGTGAGGAAAAGTGAGACAGAGTGTTGTAATCATGGCCTCATGCCATATTTGTATCTTGGCATCGTGCCACATATGTAATCTTTGTTTCAAAATCAATAAAGAGCTATTTGCATGATTTGTGTTTGTTTTAACTTTTCTCATGTGACATGCTGATTATTCAATATTTCTGCTTTAGGACTTTTGTACGACGACCACGTCGCTTAGCCTATAATCCGCCATTATGGATTTGTCTTGTGCGGACGCAACTTAGGCTCGTACGGCATCACGCCCTAGCGAGGACGATTTTATGTCCTTGGACTCTCAATAATTCTTTAAGTCAGATACTTTTTGTCGAACCCCGATTCGGAGAATCGTTCGTCCTCACTTTGATTCACGCCGAATTATTCGTTCTCGCTTGGGCGTGATGCCGAGTCTGGTATTGCACTTGTATAAGGTAAAGATGGTACATAATTGATAATCTTCAAATATGAACACATCCCAGCGGCAAAAACAGACAAATTGAAGTTAATGAGGACATACTTTCTTATCGAATAGAAACACATCACTGATTTATAGCAGCGGAGATAAGCAGATAACGTGAAGTCGCACAGAGATTTACAAAAAATGTATTCACTTTATTGATAATTGAAGTAGAGTACATGATTTGTAATAGAATACAAAGTTTACAACACTTCTCACTTTACATTGATAGCCAACTGAGCAAATGCTATCAAGCTTATATTTAATACTTAGATACATTGGATTATAATTCGATATACCGACTTGGCTTATAACTCATTGGTACAACTGATTACAATACTCCATACATTATGTCCTTTATAAACAGAAGATATTATTTTTTGTAATGAGAGCTTCTGCATGCCCAACAAATCTTCGATGCTGCAGGATCGATCAAGCCAATCTTCGTGTACAATACTTCCCAAGCACGAGCACCAAAAAAGAGTGCCCACAACGTGGGTCAGTACATCATCTATGTACTGGCGAGCAGAACTAGTCCACTCGCCTAAACCGACATTAAGTGGTCAATTTTAGGAAGCATTTATTAGAGTGATCTTTTTAGTTGGGGCCTAGCATCAGTTTACAGTTCAAGCAGTATTCATTGAAAAGACATATAAACTTGCAGTAGTATTGTTCTTGAGCAACAGTGATTGAGGGACAATATGTGTTCTCACATTCCTCTTTTCTATCAATATTAACATGTATGTCATGATTAAGCGACGTTCATAGCAAGGCATCTCTCTAGTACATTTGGTGTTATCAAGTTCTAACAGTGTTCATGTAGAGGCATCTTTTAAGCATCATTTGAGTTAACATGTATTGAACATGTTATATTGATTCTCTTAGCAAGGTAACACTTTAGCATACTATATTTAACATGTTAGGCAGATTCTCATTTGAAAGGCAACATCACAATATTATTTTGTTTAACATGTTAAGCAGGCAAGTTGAACCAACATATATAATGAATATACTACATTTAATTGATTTCTTACCGATAGCCGACTCCTCGTATCTGCATCAAATATATGTTAGCAGATATACTTACTCTGCCTGCATAAAACATTCATTAGCGCGTATCATGACTACATGGCCACTGGTGTTGTTAAACCGTACAGACTCTTTTCATTTTCATATAGGACTTCAAGATAATGCGATGACACCATAGTAGGTAGCGAGCCTCTGTGCTGCCCCGCATTGTAATGCCCCAGTCCCAAAATACGTAGGACTAGGCATATGAAACATGTCAGCTGCATGCATACGAAGAATACTCCAATATGTGGAGTCCTCGTACGCATACATAAGCTGTAAATACTAAATCACAGGCCAATCACAGATAACTATATCTCATCCACAAAATCACAAGAGAAAATAATAGTCCAGATAGTATCAAATAAAAGAGTCAAAAGATAGATAACCGGGTGGAAACAAATTCACTACCAAACAGCTATGAATATAATCTAAGATACTAGTCCAACCACCAAAATAAATGAAAGATACAAGTAAGAAAAGGATCAGGCATCATCAGAGGGTAAGATATCCTCGGTACGAAACGAAAGAGCTAAACAGAGTCCGTACTCCTTGGGCAATCCTGACCATCTACACATGGAAAGATCACCAGGTCCTCAGTGGGACATAACAAGATACAAAAAAAACATGTCGTATAAACTAAATATAAACTGCTCACAATAATCCGGATCATAACATGGTTCAACACTTTATCATCGAAGCAGTAAACCACACCTACAACCAAACAAGGACAAGGTGTGGCACACTAGTTCGTGACAAAATACTGTTCAAAGCCATGAGCGATATAGTACACAACCATATGGAAAAGTACATACACCTACGGATGAAGGTCGCCTAACCATTCTAAGTGGAATGCATTTTAAGAACAGTTCATGGTCGCATGACTACTGGGTCAAGTCAGAAAAATACCAATGTAGTACATCACCTCAGTAGCGAGTCACAACACCATATACTATTCCTCAGTATCGAGCGAGTCTATAGCATATAGTCTACCTATCGTTCCTCAGTAGTGAACGAGTCTACGATAGGTAGGGTGGTAGTCAACTTTCAAACATGTTCTCTCCGTCCAATGCCAACTCATAACTGCTAAGTCTTCTAGCATGCCACTCTATTAGCAGTTATTTCCTAACGCACGTCCTCATGTATCAGTGGCCAGCCAACTATGCAAGTCCGAGACCTATATCAGACTCGTGAATCGTGTAGCACATGTGTCAAGGCCAATGAATGCATCACAACATAGGGTAGTCTTCTTAACTTTAAGTCGATACATAATATTAAAGTAATAGGAAAAAACTAAACAGTTAATTGCATAAAATATATCAAGACATAAAAATGACAATAAGTAAGAAAATAAAACTAAATCAGCATGCTAAATGACAGTAAATAAGCATAATATAATGGCAAAGTATTTTGCCTGAGGGTGGAGCTAGATGTAGCAAAATCCAACAGTCAGAATCGTCAACACGAAAGTCAAAATCCACAAAGAGCTCTGGATGCTGAAACAAACATCAAGAACGTGTTTGGTATAAAAGATATGTCTAGAAAATGCCTGTCCAAAAGTTCAATTCTAAAACAGGGGCAAAATTATAATTTCGGGTCACAACGATATCCGAAGTTAGACCCGTTTTGCACCGAAAAGCGTGCCAGTATCTACGGTCTCTAAAGTCATCAAACTATATGTCTACAAATTTGATTTGAGAAGACGAACCCAACCGTATGTCCAAAGTTGGATTCCGGCGGGCCGTATAAAATTTTGCCCGTTGGATCGGGTCGCAGGCGCGCCAAATAGGCGTTACAGTCAACCCTCTCAGAATCGGAATAAACTTGGCACACAAGACCAGAAAAACGATACGGTCCTGTTGGAACAAGTTTTGTCTCGATAAGACGAACGTGCACAAAGTAATTAAAAAATTTGTAAAGGGGCCGATACGGTAAATTTTGACGGATACGCATCAAATTCGTCGCACACACGCAACCAATTCGAATTTCGTCAAAGCCCACACGTCCGCGAAGTCGATAAGGACCTTTCGATGTTTTCGATTCGCGACCATGTCGCCCGATTTGACGGGACGCACGGAGTATCGGTTAATTTTTCCAAAAATTTCTATTTTGAAAAACTGTTTTTCTTTAACTTTGGGTTCGAAAATCTTTAAATATAAGGAAGGGAAAATTAAAATAAAAGAAGGGATTTGAAGTGCTATGTGTTGTCTAAAATATTGTTCAATTAGTACTCTTAGACAGTTACTAGGTTGTCCACAATTTAACCTCAAACATAGGTAATTGGAATATTTATAAACTGCTTTCGAAGCAGTTTTGCCTCAAAGTTCGCATCGAGATTCGGGTTCGATGACTCGTCCCCGTCGAATCCTATTCACAGGAACTTGTAGGGGGTTATGTGTCATGCCCCGCTCCCGTAGGAGCGATCGTCCTCGCTAAGGCGTGATGCCGCACGGGCCTAGGTTGCGCCCGTGAAAGGCTAAGTCCAGAAACGGCCGATTTGAGCTAGGCCACAGAGTCGCACAGAGTGTCCCCATTTGCAGCAGAAAGTAAATGAACACAAATTGAAGTCCAATTCAACTCTTTATTGATATTCAAGAAATTTACAAGCGGTGCTAGGCCGAGTTTACAAGTCTCTCAAGCTCTCTCTCTCTCTCTCTCTGAAACATAAAAATCGTGCCAAGTGGCTTACAAGATGGAATGATTCATGGCGATGTTCCGATACATTATGTCCTGTATATGGTGCTCCAGCTCCTTGCAACACTCCAAGGCTCCAGAGATAGCTCCGCGCCTTAGCACGTTCGAGAAAAGCTCCACACCCGCCGACGTTTCCTGCTTCCTGCAAGCAGACTGTGGGGTTATCGGTACATTGTTATGCATTGGTGGGGAGGCTAGCTCGCCCACAATGCTATCATTACCAAACACGTTTTATTTACTTTTGTGCATCTCTATCATTCATTGTCTTTCTAATCTTGCCTTAGGATCAATTTCATGGCATATTTTATAGCCTATCTCGTGTTGCCAATTTCAAGTGTCGCATGGAAATACATACATGACTTACCCATACTTACCGTCCGGCCTTCCCTGTCCAATGTAAACCAAGTTAGTCAACAATTTATATATTTCAACGTAACATGATTCACATAAACATTTAGTGCCAATGGTGTGTTTCTGCCTTAGATTTTAACGCTTTGTATGCGTGTTTTCTAACTCACTTGCATGAAGTACTTTTTGATCAATTGTATGTTACAGTAAACGTCTGTTCAGAGGGCGCTTCATTCAGTTAACTTAGATTACTTTGATTTCAATGCAAGGACTTGCACGTGGATTGCCACTAGCAAAGTCTACTTAAATCTATATGCACCGGTCGCTGGCATGTCAGCCATTTTGGACATTTTCCCCTGTGGCATTCTCATCTATCAAGCGTGATGGCTGGTACACCTTGATAGACTATTGAATAACCGGCCCTATGTTTGGTTATGTGCCTAACCCCGCACACCTGTCCGCCCGTAGGCTATGATTTTGCCTAGGTCGGCCACGAAAACGTCGTTCGTTGCCCTTAGAATCCCTTTTCACTCGTACACGAGCCGTCCACGACCATTTCATATTTTATTATCATTTTAACTTAATGGCTGTCTTCGAGCCGTAGGCTAACCCTTAGCCACAATGCGTTATCGACCAGGTTGGCGTCCGTGCAGCGCGGGCAGCGAGCCCCGTTGCACGTGCCCGTCATACCTGTCGCTAAACATCCCTTTTCTTCCTTATCTTTTATTCATTCATTCTTTTCTTTCTTTCACTTGTCCGTTTGTTCATTGATTCATTCATTCACTTATTCATTCATTCATTCATTTATATATTTTGCAACTCCCTATACGGGAGTCGCCTTGGCGACCTATCGGTCCCGTGACCTTTCAATGTTGCTATACTCTACTCGGAACGACTATGTCGATAGTCTTCCCGTTTTATTGTTGTAAACCATTCATTGTTTCATTGTTTGAACGCATAAGGGACTCGAACGTAAGCTTGTGCCGTAGCATGAGCATAGAGGACGGTGCGAGAGTTCTCATATTTTCCATGTTTCTTTCCATATTCTATACGAGCATGCAAGATAGGATTATTCCCTTAGCTAGGTGCGTTGAGTCATTTATTAGCATGCGCGGGGTTATCGCCTAGCGATTCTCGTGATAGTGTCCGCATTGTTATGTGTCTAGGCTAAGCAAAGACGGGTTCATCGGAGCCACCCACCTTAGCGCTGTTCGCATCGGCCGAGCGATACTCCGAGCGCGCCTTTGAAAGTCTAAGTCTGGATTCAACTTGATGGCCATTGTAAGCCTTGTATCGATTCTTCAGCAGGTCGATGCCAACTCTTTGGGTCGACGGCTCGTTTGAGTCGTTGCACTTGCCGTTTGAATCGGCGTTCCGCTAGGGCGGAGCGGGTCATTACATAATACACCACTCAAAACAAGTCTCGTCCTCGAGACTTCTTGAGTGCAGGTCATCCTACTATTCCTTTACTCATCGCCGTGTGCATACCTTAGACAATTCCTATCGAATGGCTTTACCGTTCGATGGCATCGAACTTATACTCGATACCTTTCCAAGTTCCGTGTCGTATACGTTTGGTCGATTTTATTGAATGGCTTTTCATTTATTTCAGAGTTGATAGTGCTTATTCAATTGTTGTGTTTCTTCGACTGGTTGTTATTTCGACGTATCATGGGATTGAAACGGTCGCACGAGGTGCGTTGTAATTCGTCAAATACGAGAGTCGTAGGTTGAGGTTAACTCACTTATTCGTTCATGTGCATCGTAACACCCACTTACAGCTGCATTCGAGTTCATCATATCGCTGAGTTTGGATCGTGCACATATTCAAGACGTCCCCCGAATACGTACATTTCAACCAAGCTTAGCGATTAGCAAAGTCGGACAAGCTACTCGTGATAGTTTTGATTTGCCGATCGTTTTGCTAACTTCGATTTAAAACCGAACTTGTATGCATCTCACTATCGTTTATCTCGGTCATCGAGATGATTCGATTCGCTTCTCAAGCACTCTTGTCAATAAAATCAATACGATTTTTTCTTAGCGGGGTCGACCAAGTTTAAGTAATTTTCGTCTGATTCGAGACCAAGTATTGCAACATCATCGAGTATGTCTTCCAATCAATGATTCAATTCTTTATCCCAACTTTACTTACGCATCATCCATTCCTATTTTTTCCTTCGTTTGGGGCCAATCTCGCCGCCATTCACGCACACTCCCAGTTCCCCGTCCTACTCTAAGTCTTATTGTCCAAGTCTATCGTCCGTCCAGACGATACTGTAAATTCCATCGCACAGGTTCAATCACTTGGCATAGGTTCGTCCGCCTATCCGCTAGGTCAGCTCACAAGGTCATAGTTACACGTCAAGTCCATTGCTCATCGTGCAAGGTCGTTACACGACGCTCGCCCCAAATCCTATGGTCAAACCATTTGTTTGCTTGTACAGAAGTTTCTACCCAAGTTCGTTTTACTCAAATTCCTAAACATCAAGCAGTATTCCTCCTATTCGCATCAACACACTCTTCGCTCCAAGTCCGAGCGCGCTTAGGAAAGTCATCCTACGATAGTTTATCCTCAATCAAATCCTCGACATGTTAATATCGTGCGTCCTTACTAGCAATTATCATAATCTATCTCTTCAAGTATATTTTGATACAGTTCACCTATCCAATTCACGTAGTCGATCACAAGGTCGTCTAGCCTTGCAATATGTCGTGCCCCGATCTCACGCAAGTCTGATTATCCACGATGGACATGAATCACCACGTCAACGTTCCCGCAGAATAATCGTTCTCGTCGGGACGTAACTCTTGCGTTGCGTCTAGACTTGCTCATTTTCGATACGCGGATTGGGTCTACTCAATCCTCAAGTTTTTTCATTTTTCAATCGCAAGTCCTAACAATCCTCGAATTCACCTTCGCTTCAAACCACAAGTCGAAGCAATAAAAATTGCCATGTCAAGGCATTTCGAGTTCGATCATTCCCGCTGGACATGAATCACTATGCCAACGCTCACGCGGAACGATCGTCCCAAATTCGACATGACGTATGTGTGAGGCTGGAGTTACGCTCGCGCAAGACAAGATCGTTGTCGTTGTGGTTATCACCGAACAATCAAGTCACTTCCCTTCTTCATCCAAACATTCATTCCTATCAAAATCTCCAACATAGAATTCTTCAAAACAATAACTTCTAACACGATCGTCATTCATCGAATTAGAGTACCCCCGAGTTATTGTACATCGATCTTTGATACTCCTCAATACCATCGATGATGTACATAACCCGACGATCTTCCTTTTACAACGAATTTCAAGTCGTGCAACTTAATTTCCTCAATTCACGTTGTTTTGTGCTAACTCTTCATTGAGCAACATCTATTCCAAATCCTTAGTCATCCTCGTATCTTCAAATCAACGTTTCCTATGCACGCTATCTTCTGATCGTGCTATGTTCGATCTCGTTCATGGGTATTTCACCTCAACTCAAGTTTCAATCCCTTCGACTAAATTCAAAATTGCATGCACGATCTTCTATGTTTCCTCGACCAAGACCTCCATTCGTTTCATCGTTCCGACTCTCTATTCAATCGTTTTGTAATTCGCACTACGCATTCTTAATTCGTCCGAACGATATCTCATTTGAGACTATCGAAGTCAAAACCAACTAAGCGTCACTCGTTCTAAGGCTTGCGCGATATCATCGCTTGCCAACATACTCGTTCTATCCGTAAATCCTTTAGTCTCGCTCGAACAAATTTCTATAACGTCCATACACCACTCAGGGTTTGAGCCATTCGACTAGTCATCGACACTCGTTATTTTTCTTCTTCGAAGCTATCACATACACCACTCGGAGTCAAGTTATTCTACAAATCCTCAAAAGATCATTCGATTCCCAATCGATGTGTTCAATCGCGCGTTCGCCCATTCCTCGAAGTCTAAGAACCATCTCTCGTGCTCGCTTTAGCGTGGTTCAAATAGCGTCTCTATCAACATACGTTCTAAGTCTCACTTATTCTCGTCCGAGCGATAGTTGGTCTCGCTTGTAAATATTTTGTACCATAGAATCTAGGTACGCGATACTCGGCACAACTTAGCCAAAAGGCTGCGTGCATAACCATCCCGTTTGAACTATACTTTGGTCTCGTGTACTCGTTTGCTGTCAGCGTAAGGTCATTCAAGCACGTACTGCGTTTGCTAACTCTTAGCATCGGTTCCTTCCAACTCAAGTATGTCGTGGTTTGGCACAAAGGCCTTCGCCTATCGATCCCTTCAACCGAGCACTTTTACGAGCTTTTAAAAATATTAGACTTATTGTATGGAACATCCCAAGGTACAACGAGAGAGAGCGTACACTTCTTCTATTTCCAAACGAGCTTTCAAAACTGAGAAAATCAAAATAAAGTCCAAGGATGTAGAGCCGTGCTCTGATACCACTATGTCACGCCCCGCTCCCGTAGGAGCGATCGTCCTCGCTAAGGCATGATGCCGCACGGGCCTAGGTTGCGCCCGTACAAGGCTAAGTCCAGAAACGGCCGATTTGAGCTAGGCTACAGAGTCGCACAGAGTGTCCCCATTTGCAGCAGAAAGTAAATGAACACAAATTGAAGTCCAATTCAACTCTTTATTGATATTCAAGAAATTTACAAGCGGCGCTAGGCCGAGTTTACAAGTCTCTCAAGCTCTCTCTCTCTCTGAAACATAAAAATCGTGCCAAGTGGCTTACAAGATGGAATGATTCATGGCGATGTTCCGATACATTATGTCCTGTATATGGTGCTCCAGCTCCTTGCAATGCTCCAAGGCTCCAGAGATAGCTTCGTACCTTAGCACGTTCGAGGAAAGCTCTGCATCCGCCGACGTTTCCTGCTTCCTGCAAGCAGACTGTGGGGTTATCAGTACATTGTTATGCACTGGTGGGGAGGCTAGCTCGCCCACAATACTATCATTACCAAACACGTTCTATTTACTTTTGTGCATCTCTATCATTTATTGTCTTTCTAATCTTTCCTTAGGATCAATTTCATGGCATATTTCATAGCCTATCTCGTGTTGCCAATTTCAAGTGTCGCATGGAAATACATACATGACTTACCCATACTTACCGTCCGGCCTTCCCTGTCCAATGTAAACCAAGTTAGCCAACAATTCATATATTTTAACTTAACATGATTCACATAAACATTTAGTGCCAAGGGCGTGTTTCTGCCTTAGATTTTAACGCTTTGTAGGCGTGTTTTCTAACTCACTTGCACGAAGTACTTTTTGATCAATTGTATGTTACAGTAAACGTCTGTTCAGAGGGCGCTTCATTCAGTTAACTTAGATTACTTTGATTTCAATACAAGGACTTGCACGTAGATTGCCACCAGCAAAGCCCACTTAAATCTATATGCACCGGTCGCTGGCATGTCAGCCATTTTGGACATTTTCCCCTGTGGCATTCTCATCTATCAAGCGTGATGGCTGGTACACCTTGATAGACTATTGAATAACCGGCCCTATGTTTGGTTATGTGCCCAAGTCCGCACACCTGTCCGCCCGTAGGCTATGATTTTGCCTAGGCCGGCCACGAAAACGTCGTTCGTTGCCCTTGGAATCCCTTTTCACTCATGCACGAGCCGTCCATGACCATTTCGTATTTTATTGTTATTTTAACTTAATGGCTGTCTCCGAGCCGTAGGCTAACCCTTAGCCACAATGCGTTATCGACCAGGTTGGCGTCCGTGCAGCGCGGGTAGCGAGCCCCGTTGCACGTGCCCGTCATACCTGTCGCTAACCATCCCTTTTCTTCCTTATCTTTTATTCATTCATTCTTTTCTTTCTTTCACTTGTCCATTTTTTCATTGATTCATTAATTCACTTATTCATTCATTCATTTATATATTTTGCAACTCCCTGTACGGGAGTCGCCTTGGCGACCTATCGGTCCCGTGGCCTTTCAATGTTGCTATACTCTACTCGGAACGACTATGTCGATAGTC
Organism: Iris pallida; assembly: GCA_029216955.1. Taxonomy (NCBI): domain Eukaryota; kingdom Viridiplantae; phylum Streptophyta; class Magnoliopsida; order Asparagales; family Iridaceae; genus Iris; species Iris pallida. Next base: position 31,429 of record JANAVB010043771.1, on the reverse strand, counting down.
TTCCCGTTTCATTGTTTTAAACCATTCATTGTTTCATTGTTTAAACGCATAAGGGACTCGAACGTAAGCTTGTGCCGTAGCACGAGCATGGAGCGCGGTGCGAGAGTTCTTATATTTTTTATGTTTCTTTCCATATTCTATACAAGCATGGAAGATGGGATTATTCCCTTAGCTAGGTGCGTTGAGTCATTTATTAGCATGCACGGGGTTATCACCGAGCGATTCTCGTGATAGTGTCCGCATTGTTATGTGTTTAGGCTAAGCAAAGACGGGTTTATCGGAGCCACCCACCTTAGCGATGTTCGCATCGGGCGAGCGATACTCCGAGCGCGCCTTTGAAAGTCTAAGTCTGGATTCATCTTGATGGCCAATGTAAGCCTTGTATCGATTCTTCATCAGGTCGATGCCAACTCTTTGGGTCGACGGCTCGTTTGAGTCGTCGTACTTGCCGTTTGAATCGACGTTTCGCTAGGACGGAGCGGGTCATTACATTATATGGGTGTAGAAGCATGAAAAATGAGGGATATTACTTTTAATCCCACATCGAAAAGGAGAAGAAGAGAGGTCTCATTCCACTCTATATATAGAGCCCTCTTGTCTCCTTTGAAAAGGGCACCAAAATAAAAAAAGAAAAGGGAGCCCGTTATCCAGGGAGCCCGTTCGAGCCACAAAAAGTTGCAGTAGTTTTTTCTCTTCTTCTGGGTTGGCTGCAAGTTCTTCACTCGCTGTCATAGCGAGGATAATTTGGACTATGAGTACTATGCGTCCCAGCGGACTGGTACGAAGAAGTCCAAGGCGGCACGGGCCATGCGCCCCAAACGTGCTATGCCAACGGCAAAGCAGAAGCATGCGCTCACAATCATGCGCGCTGCTGATGGTAAGCTGTACAAGGTTGACTCGGGTGCTTCTGCGCCAGAAACGAGCCAACCTTCAAAGTCCTTGTCTCACTTGGGCGCATCTGCTGCGTTCGTAACCAAGTCGAGCAGGGCAAACTCTGTGGTCTTGAACTCCCGCGCCTCCATTGGTTGTGCGTCTTAGGCTCGTTCAAGTCACTTTAAATGTTGTACTCCCATTACTGATCTGAGCGCTTATTTGGCGTTGGATCAGGGGGCGCAGCATTCACTTGACCACCCAGGCGCTTGGCCTTGTCCTGCGCCTGATGGGGGTGTAAAGGTGGCACTCTCACTTGACCACCTTGGCGCTTGGCCTTGCCATACGCCTGATGGGGGTGTGAAGGTGGCACTCTCCTCTAACGATTTGCATAATATGATCATTCACAAACGTCGATCAGGAGAGCCGACCGACAAGCATAATACGCCCTTCACAGGGCAAACTTGTGCTACTGTCGCCATCAACTGCTGCTGTCGCAGTGGCTCCACCACCAAGGCAGTCTGTGTTCCAGCAGTTGCAACATGCTGTGCCTGTCTCCTAACGCATCACTCCGCCCCGTCAGAGTGAATCACTTCATTGTCAACGCACAGGCGCATCTGCCATCATGGGACTCTTCCATCATCAAACCCAAATCATGCATTCAACTTGGCACTCGATGTCGTACCAGCAAGCAGCTCGAACATAAACTGCTATGTCCATTCCAACTTGGCGAATCTCAGTCTTCTGAAGGAGTTCACCGTCAAAGCTTCTTCGAATAAGGAGAACCATCATCCACAGTACAACGTCTTGCCAAGGAGGAGGATCAGTCGAATCCATCTTCGTCGAGAAGTCAAGGGAAAGACAACAAAACTCTCTCAAACTGTTGCTATTCATAGGCCAGGGCAAATCAAACCCATGAGCCAAGTGGCAACCTTCCCGAAGTCAGTGCAATGAACTTGAACTAAACAGATGGACCAATGAAGATACCGCACATCATACTGACGCGTCCACCAGCACCAAGCACCTTATATGGATGCGCCCATGGGTCCCCATGCGCCTAGTGGAACGTAGATCAACGTGCCCACTCAATAGCCCAACACCCATCAAATAACATTAAATGCTGAAGTCTGACACAACAGTAGCCAGTCCCGGAGGACTTAACATTTGACAACTTTTTCAGAAGACGAAGTGTCACTGACGTCGGCATCAACATTACTTCCCTCCGGCGGTTACAAGCCACGTGGCCACCCAACTATTTCGTATGCACCTCCGCAGTCATGCGCCCAAATCTCTGCATACGCCTCAAAAGCCATGCACCTCAGACTTTTCTCTGATCCCGAAAGATAGAAGTCAAAGTCACTACTGAAGCCTCATATGTGCCTCAAAAGCCGTGCGCCCAGACTGGTTTGTGACTCCTAAAGGTTACAAGCCAAAGTCTCTTCATGTGTCCAATCCCAGGCGCATCCTATCAGATCACTCCCTACCAAATTCGAGATCGCCGAGCCTTGGACCTACGACACGTGTCCTTTGACTCGATTCAGCCTAAGAAAGGGTGCTAATCACCCAAGATCTCAGCAACTGAAAGATCCTCCCCATTGCTACGTGTCAGCTTGGCCGCAGCCCACAAAGGCAACAGGAAGGGTTCAACTCCTCAATCAGAGTGCATCGTCCATGCGCTTCCATCAGCAATCACCACGTAGAATCCCCACAAACCGGCGCATCCAACATATGCGCGCATGAGCAGCCAGCCTGCAGACTATAAATAGAGGGATCATTTCCTTCTGACAAAGGGGGACGGACCTACGAACACACACACAGAGAGGCAGATACAGACACTCAACGTCTTCTTCCTCTCCGTAAGATCCAGCACCCAGAGCAACTCAGACCTTCAGAGAATCGAGAACCGTCGTCAGATCGTCAACGGAGTCAACGCATTACCACTCGCTCCATCGGCACAAGGGACCCAGATAAACAAAAGTGTTCTCCTAGGACTACGTCTAAGTTCTATATTGTAACACTGTTCTGTTTGTATTGAAATTACATCAAAAGATTTTAATGGCAAACAGTGGGGTTTCTAGAGGTCTTTACGAAATCGAGAATAGTCGAGTATCGCAGGAGAATTTCATTTAGAAAGAAGGTACCTGAAGTTGCTTTGAAACAGAGCAAGCTCTGTTAGCTGTCGGTTTAGGACAGCGCGACGGCGATACAGTGGCCGACGATGGCTCGCCGGCGTACGGGAAGGCTCGCCCTGCCTCGAGAAGTTCTCTGGAACAACTTTCGAGAGATGGTTGCACAGATGGATGAAGTTTTGTTCTATCAATTATACCTAGTATAGGGAAATCTCGAAACCAAAATTCCCTTTATATTGAGTGTTTTAAATCTCGGTTTATGATCGAATTTGAATTCAAATTCGAATTGGTTTGATCTTGATCGATGAAGAATCAGATAGGGACTAGTTTGGATTTGGTTTCATCCAATTTGGATGGAAATTGGACTCAAACAAAAATAGTGAAGGAAGAAGTTTTTGCGTGGAGTTACAGGGGTCGGGTTCGAGCCTCTAGGGAGGGGCTGAAGGAATAGTGCATAGCACTGTTCCAAGTCTGTATTTTTTGTTATTTTTTTCTTTTAAAACAACCATTTATAATTATATTCTAATAAACTAAAAATCCAAGTAATTTTATAAAAATTTCTATATTCACAAAATATAATGATTTTATAGATGGAATATTATATTCCTTACAAACTATTTATTCATGAAAGAATTTAATAAGTATATATTATATTTTCATTACTATAATTCAAATAATTAGCCTTATATGTATAACACTTATATTAAGTGTAATAATTCTATAAAATCATTCTACACTCAAAGATATTTTAATAGGGAATAACAACAAGAATACTTGCAATATTATTATTATTATTATTTAAAAATAGAAGTATAGATGGCCTTATTAAAAGCTTTTACGATAACAATAATAACCATAATAACAATAATAATATTAGTAATCAAAATTAATAATTTTAACAACAAATTAGTAGGTGTCGTGAATTGGTGTGTGTTCATATTACTATTAGTATTTATTTATTAATTTTTTTACAAACCAATATAAAATTCCAAATTTCCAAAAATAATAAATAATTCAATTATAAAAAGAAAGGGATAGCCATAATTTGATTTAGTAAAGGTAAACAACTAAAATTTTCAACTAAATTAAAGGTAATGGCACCTACAGTAAATGTACTAGTCAAGGCACTCGACTACAATGGTCGTGCCATATTGGCTAGTTAGCGTGCATAACAAAATTTAGGCATGACTAAGACTATATCTATAAATAAATAAATAACAAATAATTTAAAATTAACTTATTTATGCAAATAAAATAAAAAAATCCTCCAAAATTTTGGGGGATTACACGCATTATCCGTGCTCCCAAAGCACTCCAATATTTCCTCCCAGACCGAATCGGTCCCCTAACGTTCTGGGTACTGTTTTGAGAAATTTTTTCTCAAATCTTGTGCACAAGTTGTCCATGACCATGCGAATGCGTGTCCGACCCGATTGTGAACATAAAGGCATGGTAAAATAATAAAAGGAAGTAAAGGCAACAGTGCATCATTAAGTCATGTTCGATGACTTAAACACTTTCAACATTACCATCATTTCACTTGGTGATCTCAACGATCCCAAGACTCGTCATTTCTCAAGGGACCTGTAGAATTTTATTCATTTCCTTGGGACAATTATCATTCATGTCATTGCTTATAAGAAAACATGCAGCATCTCATTTCTTTGCAACAATTATACAGAGTGTACATGATTCAAGTGTTTCATTCGGTCCATTGGGTCGATATCATAGCCAGTTCATTTCTCATTCTATCATTCACAAAGCATCATATTACTCAAGTGTTTCATTGTTTCGGCAACATTAAACATAAGGGATGTTATCAATTCATTTCAAAAGGGCATTAGCATTTATTTTATTTAGCAGTTCAATGTTCATGTCTTGTTCATTCCAGCAAATTTTAGCATAAGCATCTATATCAATTTAGCAACTAAGCATCATAGTTTAAGGATAATAACATAGGGACACATTACTCCATCTTATTAGGCATGAAGGAGTAGAGAGGAAGGACAGTTCCACTCACTTGCATAAAGGGTCTTCTTGTTCCGGTCGCACACATTTTCGCTAAGCGTAGCTCTACCAGCGAGCCATTTTCCAATAACATTTTCGTGTAGCCAGCTAAAAGAGACTGTATCAGTCTCAATTCTCTTAATTTTCAACCCAAGTCACGGTCCAACATTCTGATCGCATCCAAAAAGCCATCCAAATGCCTCGCATGGTGCAGGGCATTACACTTTCTTCGTGCTAAATGTCGTTTTCATAAATCGATATCGTTGGTGCGCTCTCTCTCAATGTTCCACGGGACGTTCCATACAATAAGTTTATATATTTTGTAAAAATTCTCATAAAAAAATTTGCTTGAACAAAAGATGGTTCGTAAGGCACAGTTAGCTAAGTCAGGCTGGACATATATACCAAAATTTACGTTGATAATAGCAAGTTCTGTGCGAGATTCGAATCTTTTTGAAATGGAAATGAGTTTGACTTGATTCATAGAATAAAAAATAACTATCTATAGGGGTGCCATCAGACGATGTTATTGTCAATGCGATATAGATGGACGTTCTTAAAATTTGAAGAATAGTTCAAATGAAGATTTAAAGCGATCGGTCATTATTAGAATAATTATTTCAAGGATTTTTCCAGTAACTTCATTCCTGAGTAGTGTATGGGATAGCCTTGGGGATGTTGATCGACTGAGAATCGGGGTGCCAGTACGTTTTACAAAAACTTGGATTAATTTGTGCACACTCATCACATCATGAAAAAACTTGTGCCACTGGACTCGTATCATTTTTCTAGTCATGTGAACCAACTTTGGTTCGATTCTGAGAAGTTCAACCGAAACGCTATTTTGATGGGCCCATGATCCGACTTAACGGACAATTATGTTCATGGCTGTCACGACCCGATACCCAAATTGTTGGGCCGGGCCGAGCCATGTCCAGTCTACGCTTGGTTAAAGCGTAGTAAGCTGTTCTAAGAATAGACAATAAAGGATCTAAGCAGCTAACAGTTCTAAAATCACATTTAAGGGTTCATCACAACACAGCATCTATAAGCGAAGGTAAACAAGTACAGACTTAATAATACACTTTATAAGTATCTAACTGGAGACAAAGTCCAGTATCCAAATATAAGTACAAACAAAGTCTAAGTCTCAAAACACAAGAAAGATAACTAAGCAAGGTTCCCCGCTGGGACCTCTTCTGGAGCTAAGGCCAGGTCCTCAAAATCAGTACCATAATATCAATCACATAGCATTTCCTTCTCGAAAAGTGAACCTACAACGTTATCCTGTCAGGACGGGAGCAAGTACAACCTCTACAACTAAAGCACTGAATATATAATGAAAGAGATGTACAATAAGAAACATGGTGTGATAAGTCTATAAAACATGAAATACTTGGGAACATGGCCTCATGGTACAACTGGGATCACAGTATCATAGTAACATATGGAACATGACATCTCATAGTCTATCATGGCATGGACACATATATCATATAGACATATGTATATGTAATGTTTAAAACTGGAGCAGGTACGTGATCGTCAATAGGTGTAAAATGTACTGTGGTACAAGTATCTAAAATATACTTTCGTACAAGTAAAACAAGCGATAGTTGTACATACGTACAAATACAGCTGGTGCGCCTACGACAAGGTATACATAAAATTTCAACCTTGTTCGGTACGTACGTACGAGTAGGGGGGCATGATCACGTACTCAACTATCAGTTTTCCCATAACCCATATTCTATCATGTGAGAGATACGAGAACAGTAAAAACATGTGAGAGATACTGGGAGTAATATAAGCATGGCCGGTACTGGAAACAGTATGAAAACATGTGAATACTCCGAGTAGTATAAAGCATAGTGAAACATGTACCGAGAACCAGTAAGAAACATGTGAAGATATAAGAACTGTCCTAAGCATGTCAGGTACTGTAAGTAATACAACATGTGAAGACATAGCTTGCTACCTCAAGGATCAGTATTTCAACAGGATTAATACATGTTCTAGCATTAAAAGACAGTAAATGAGTTTGTAGATGTACTTGCCTCAAGCAAAGCAAGAATACTAGTACGAAGATATAGATGTCCAGTGTCCTGTCAATAATGATATACAACTCAGTTCTAAGCTATGATTAAGATTACACTAGTGGTGTGACACGACTCCTAACTGGATACTAGCCAAGTGGGGACCTAGCATAAAAGTCTAATGTGGAGTGCCACTATATCCAAACTAACTTCCTAGGGTCTTTACACTAGTGCGGGGTGAGGTCCAATATGTCTATAACTCAAAACAACACAAAACTTGCAAGTCGTAACTATTAAATAAATAAATCAAACTGTACACTATGTTCCAATAATTTTTGAGATAGACAAAAAGGTCAAATATATATAAAATAAAGTACCAAAATAATACTTGTTAATTATAGAAATTTATATTAATTTTTCTGGAATTTATAAACCCTCATAAATAATTATTAAAAATCAGCAAACATAAATATACTGAAAATGAGTTCTGTTTTCCCATTTTTATAAAATACCAAAAGTACTTATTAAATGCTTGAAAAATTATAATAAATTATCTAAATTGACATAGTATTTAAATACAATCTTTCCCAGATTTTTACAGAAATTAAAATATATATAAAAATTCAAAAACAGAAAGTAACAATTTCTGGAAAAATAATTAATTACAAATTAAGGATAATACATAAACAAAATCTACAGATGTTGTCGGATGATAAAATAAATATCACCAACGTGTCCAAAATGGTCAAATTAGCTTGGATAGCCTATCAATAAGTCCAATTTGGACACAGGGGCAAAACGGTAATTTTGGGTCAAAATAATGTCCGCCGTTGGACACACTTTGCACCGAAAAACGTGTTAGGATAGAAGTCTACAAAACCTAGCAAATTATATGTCCACGAATCCAGAATAATGATCCGAACCCAACGGTATGTCCGAAATAGGATTTCGATGTGCCGATATCAAAATGATACGTTGACACAGACACTTGGATCCAGTTTGCAACGAAATGCGTGTCGGAGCAAATGTCTTCAAAACTCAGCAAATTATATGTCAACGAGTCCAGAATGACGATACAAACTCAACGGTATATCCGGAATTGGATTCCGATGAGCCGATCTCAAAGTGACCCGTTGACTCGAAAAGTGGGACCCACTTTGTACCGAAATGCGTGCCAGGGCCCACGTTCTCCAAATCAAGCAAATTTTATATGAAAAGATGCCAGAATGATGCCACGAGTCTACTGGTGGTGTCAAAAATTGAATCCGGAGTCCCGGGTTAAAAAATAGAATTTTACAAGTGCAAATTAAAGAATTTGGACGGCCAACTTTGGCGTCGAATTCGACCAACCGAACGTGCTTAAAATGAAACGAAACCTAAATGAGGCAGGAAGAGGGTTATACCAGCTACGCACAGGAATTGGTAGCGCACCAACCGGAGCTACGACGGCGAAGATACGAACCCGCGAAATTGGCGTCACGAAACTGTCAAAAAATAGTTCAATTTAAAACGTCAACTTGTGGCCAGTTTTGAGGTATCAAACGACATAATTAACGGACAAAAATTGACAGGACAGAAGATGAATATACCGAGATTGAGATGGAGTAAGGAGTTTATCGATCCAACGGTCGGATCTCTCGAAAAATGCACGCTAAGTTGCTGTCCCGAGACGTGAATTCTGAAGTTTGAAATCGTGCGTCACGGCGGGATTTCGACGTAAATGCATAAAAAGCCTATTTGGCTCGTCGGGGAAGGTGGTGGTGGACAGGGGGTGTTCGTCGGAGGCTCACGCCCGAGGGGGGCCGGCCACAGCGGCCGTGCGACGGCGCGACGGTGCATAACGGCGGCCCGCACGCGCGCGCACGCGCACTGCTGCTGCTGCTGTTGTCGCTTGCTGTTGCAGCAACCGCTGCATGCTGGTCGCGTGGGAGGGCTCGCCGGCCTGGCACAACGGCTGCTCGGTGGGGCACGACGGCGGAGTGGTGGTGGCTCGGGTGAAGGTGGTGGAGGTGCATGGTGGTGATGGTGGAAGTGGTATTGATGGAGATGATGATGGTGAAGAATGGAGGAGGAGGAGAAGGAGGAGGTGGTGGTGTTTCTCATGGTGGTGGTGGTGGCGCAGGTGATGTTCGGCCAGGGTGGTGGTCGGCTGACGAGGAGTGGGGGCTGTGGTGGTGGTGTTGTGTGTGTTGTGTTGAGAGAGTGGGAGAGAAATATATGTGTGTGTATATACATAATATAAAAAGAGAGAGAGAGAGTGGGATATTATTTGAATGAGAGGGAGGAAAAAGGAGGTCGGTCCAAGGGGGGTTCGGCTGTGAGGTGGAGGGGGGTGTAGGTCTAAAGTGAGGGAGAGAGAGTTGTGTATATATATATATATATATATATATATATATATATATATATATATATATATATATATATATATATTTATATATATATATATATATATATATGTGTGTGTGTGTGTGTGTGTATGTACATGAGATATTTGTAAAATAGAGAGAGAAAGAGATATTTTCAAAATAGGAGAAATAGAAAAATTATGTAGGATATTTGGGTAGTCATGAAAGAACAATATGGAGCTTGGGTTTGGGTTCGGTCGAGCCGGGTCGGGTCAAAATCGGACAGGGTACAATAATTAAATTAAATATGTATTTAAAATTATGGGTAAATAAATAATATGCAGGGACTCCAATAAATGGGACACAAGTTTCATGTGGGTAGTAGGCTTCATATAGGCCACGTCCATACTTTGGGTCGACTAGGTTGGATTGATGTCGGGTCCCAAAATTAAATTAGAAATTAAATCAGATTTTAGGTAGAAAATAAATTGGCCTAAATTGACCCGAAAGTTGTGCGAAGGAAATGAAGCACAAAATGGATCGTGTCTGAGTGGGACACGAAGGTCATGGGTGAAGAGCGTCTCGAGTAGATCATTCATGAAAAGTTGGTTCTGAGAAAACGACCGGTCTGGTGCTCCTAAATTAAAAGTCACGGTAACGTGCAAACGAAGATCAAAAATAAAAGTGGAAATAATTATTCAACGATTAATTGGTCTAAGTTGACCCGAAGTTGTGCGATACAAAAATAGCACAAGGGAACGAGTTCAAGTGGGACATGATATATCAAAACGAAGATAGTCTTGTCTACTTCAAAATCCATGAAGAGAGTTTACAGATATTGGCATCCCTGACGCTCCAGAAGTCAAAGTCACGGAAAGGAACATTAATGATCAACACAATTAAATAATAAAATATTTATCAAAATTAATTCATTCAGAAAAATAAAAATAAACCCTGAAAATTCAGGGGGCTTACAATGGCTCATTAGAATCCATATCTGGACCTAACTTTATGTTCGTATCGAAAAACTGGACTTATAGGTATATAATTTGTCGACTTTAGAGACCATAGATTCTGACACGTTTTCGGTACAAAGCAGATCCAATGGTGGACATTATTTTGACCCAAAATTACCGTTTTGCTTCTGTGTCCAAAATTGGATTTATGGGTAGTCAAATTTAGACATTTTTCTTATACCAAACACATTGGTAATGTTTATTTTAGCATCCTAAGACGTTTGTCGGAGTTTGACTTTTGTGGCTCACTTAGTAATTGGATATTATTGGTTCTACGTGCTACTATCAGAAAAGTATACCTTGCCAACTCGTACAGTATATTTTATATGTATGTGTTTTGCTTTGTTGATGTTCCTTTTTCTCATACTTTTATATTCATGTTGTTTATCTTGTCTCTGGTTTCGTTATATCATGTTTCTAGTTTACTTTATCATACTTCTAGTTTACATACATGTTCTTGATTTTTATTATATGTTTATTATCTGTTATACTGCCTTCGTGTTTATATATGTCCCCTAATGTAGTTGTCTGGTCCTACACCACTCTTTTCTTGATTTATTTGACATGACTTGAGTAGGACTTGACTTGTGACATTCTATAGATTATGAGTGCTTACCTTGACTATGGTCTATAGGATTATTTGAACTTGATACTAGGAATGGCTACAATCTCGATTGGGAGTGCTTGCCTTGACAACGATTGAGATATTATAGATTCTGAGTGCTTGTCTTGACTATATTTCATAGAATTGACTTGTTAGCCACGACTAGTATGGCATGGCAGTGTCTTAGGTTCCTCGTGTCTTAGTTTCTTGGTGTCTTGGTTCCTCGTGCTTTAGTTGATTTTTTTTATTATTTATTACTTCTCTGTATACTTTGTACTATTACATTTGACATGTTTATATGTATCTTACTAGTCCTCCGAGGACCTGGTGTCACGATCTGCTACCCAAATTGTTGGACCGGGCCGAGTCATGTCTAGCCTAAGCGTAGTAAGCTGTTCTAAAGACAAACAATATATGATCAAATTATGGTAATAGTTCTATATGTCATATTGAGTCAGAAATGTTCCAAACACAAAAGCCATCTCGTATATAAATATGTTCCGAAATACAAAGTCGAGACATAAAACTGGATACAGGACCAGTATCAAAATACATAGTCTAACAACATGACTACTATCAAAAGTTCCGAGCAACTACACAAACTAGACGAGTTTCTCCGCAGGTACATCCTCGTAAGGTAAAGTCTGATCCTCGATGGCAACCCCATAATAAGAATCACAAAGCAACTCCTCATCGGTAAGTATACCTACAACGTTATCCTGTCAGGATGGGAGCAAGTATTGTTTCTAACAAACTAAATATACGTAGCATAAAATGAACTGAAATGTAATAAACAGGAATCATGGCATATCTTGATTTATTCAGTTTTAGGTATATTTCATCAAGGCATTATATGTTTGTTTTAAAGTTTAAAACTGTAGCATGTACGTGATCGGTCAATAGGTAAATAGGATGTACAGTGGTATATATCAAATTTTTTCTGAAGTGCACATACGTACACTAACGACATCGGTGTATATCCACACACAAATGCGGGATCAGACCTACGATAAAGTTACATATAGAATGTACCCGTGCTCGGTAAATACATACGAAGAAGGGGGCATGATCACATACTCTACTAACAGTTTTTCCTTAACCCGTTTTATAACATGTGAGTGATACGAGAACAGTATAAAGCATGGTGGATACTGAGACCAGTATAAAGCATATGGAACATAGAGATATGTGATTTGCAGTTTAGGTATCGGTATTCGACATGGTTTTTACACAATTCATTGTATGTAGTAAATAAAGTTTATAGAGGTAGTTGCCTTGTGCAAAGCAAGTATATGTATATGAAGCTATAGATATCCAGGTGTCTCGTCACTGAAACAATAATACATAAACTTAGTTTTTATACTAAGTTAAACACTAGGACACTAATTGTGCGACACGACTTTCTAATTAGACACCTAGCCAAATGATGACTTTAACATAGGAGATCAATGTGGGGTGACACAATACCTAAACCAACTTTCTAGGGCCCTTACACTATGGTATGGTGAGGTCAAATGCTACAATAACCCAAAATCACACAATACATCGCAAGTCGTAATTATTCAATAAATAAATCAGACTGTACACTATATTCCAATAATTTTTAAGATAGGCAAAATGCTCAAATATATATAAAATAAAGTACCAGAATGATCCTTGTTAATTATAGAAATTTATACTAATTTTTTTGGAATTTATAAACCCTCATAGATATTTATTAAAAATCAGTAAACATAAGTACCCTTAAAAAGAGTTCTGTTTTCCTATTTTTATAAAATGCAAAAGTTACTTATTAAATGCTGAAAAAATTATCTAAATTAATATATTATTTAAGTATAATTTTTTCCAGATTTTTACAGCAATTAATATATATATAAAAATTCAAAAACAGTAAGTTACAAATCCTGAAAAATAAATAATTACTTATTTAGTATTTTATCCACGTATACGAAATTGAACCGAAGTCCAGATACGGGACCCAAAGTCATGAATCAAGTCCAATATGACTTGTACAGACTTTGAATGTATTTAGACACATTTGGGCCAAAAAACCCATGCTAGGTTTGGACTCTAAATGGCCATGATTAATAAAATACAATAATTCATATATTAATATATATATATATATATATATATATATATATATATATATATATATATGACTATTAAAGTATTTTAATAATATATATATTAAAGTAGTGAAATATACAAGTTATAAAATTATATAATAAATAACTTGTAAATTTATACATAATAACATATAGGGCAAAAATATTATTTACATAGAAGTATATACATATATAACAAATATGTGTGTGTATATATATATATATATATATATATATATATATATATATATATATATATATATATATATATATATATATATATATATATATATATAACATGTATATATATAGAAAATACTTAATATAGTAATATATATATACAAATACAGTATATATATATATTAAGTATTTTATATATATATACATGTTATATATATATTACATGTTATATATATACATGTTATATATATATATATATATATATATATATATATATATATATATATATATATATATATATATATATATATATATATATATATATATATATAACAATATATATATAATGCATATACATATACATAAATACATATATACATATATAAAATAAAATAAATAAAACCAAAAAAACACAAATGGGGGCTTGAACTCGGCCCGCTGGAACAAGGGGGCGTTCTCGAGCGCCACTCGGTTGACCAGGGGGGGTCGGCCAAGCTTGCTATTAGGGTTGGTTTCCAAAATAATAAAAACCAACCCAACAGTTCTAAACCCATAAAAAAAAGAAAAATCCGTTAACCCATTATTCTGTGTCTTCGTGTCCTGACAGTTAGGGACACGAAGACAAACGAGTCTCGTGTCTAAGGCGTGTACGACACACACGACACGAGCTGGCCGTGTCCAAGTATACCCCGAAGCTCGTCGTTGCTTGGCGAGTCACATAGGTGGAAACGAGACGCGAACACGAAGGGGACACGAAGTGGTACGTACGTGTCCGGTCGAACTTTGTCATTTGGGCTGCTGGCGGCGGTTGTAGGCGTTGGGGTCATCGGAGAAAAATAGCAGGGGGTCGTCTCGTTGTGGCGAAGAGCTTGGCGGTGGTCGGAGGCGGTGGCGTGGTCTACAGTGGTGGTGGTAGTAGATCTAGGTTTTTAGGGTTTCGGCGAGCGGTGGTCGGAGAAGAACGGGGCTGCGGCAGAGCTGTGGTGGTCGGGAATAGAATAGGGTTAGATTTTCGGGGCGGGAGGTATTTATAGGGTGGGTTTGACGGTGGAATTGGGGTTAGGTCGGCCGGGTTGTCGGGGCGATGGTCGGGCTGGTCGTCGGTCGTGGGTGAGAGAGGAGAGAGAAAGATCGTTGGGGGGTGATGGGTAGTTTACACTTAGGTCCCCAAATTCTGGGGTTTTACAAATAACCCTACTGCCTCACAGTTTGCAAATAGCCTTTGCAAACTAAATTTTAAACAATTCAATAAATTACAAATTGATAATAAAATAATTTAATAAATTGTAAAATCGATATTTAATAATTGTAGATTGATATTTTTAAGCTATAAAATTATTTAAAAATTATTTAAAAATCCTAGAAAATTTATAATAATTATAATAATTTATTTTAAGGATATAAATGCTATTTTAAAATTATAAATCCTTATTAAAAATAATAAAAATATTTAGGGGCTTACACCTGGTGATCTCTCCAAGCTTAGATAGATATGAGGTCTACCCGGAGGTTTACGGTTCTGGAGTCGAAACATATGACACACATGAGGACGAGATAGTTCCAGAGAATTTCTCTTGATCCATGTCGTCCCTTACTTGGACTTGCTACTTTACTTTGTTTTAGTTCAGCAAACTTGTAGTTAACTATTTACTCTACTTCTCTTTTCTGTGGTTTCGGGATGTCTTTTCCCGCACAGTTATTATTTTTATTTCCTACTAGACAGATATGTCTTCATTATCATTTTATTGCACTTGGGTATCTTGTGTCTTATTATTTCTGCGTGGATGAGATTAGCTGGGAACCTGTGACTTGTATTATATTTATGGGTTGTTATCATGATTTACTGCTTAAACATTAGCTAATGGACTTGATAGGTAGTTCTGGCCCATTAGCAAAGTGTTACTGGCATGTACAGTATTTCTGGTCCTACATATTTTGGGACAGGACGTTACACATCCAAAAGTGGACGTGACATCATTTGTACTCTAGGGTTTTACACTGAATTACTATCAGTGGATCTCACTCGTAGAATGTGCCTTTAGCAACGGAGCCAGAGCCTTATGTGGAGTCGTATATGGATGTCCACGACCATACTAATTATGATGACGGGTGGGTGAGCATAATTTTTAATATTGTAGGATCTAGTTTCAATCCGGACCATCATGATGCAGCTGAGGAGACAACAAATGCCGATGTGTGAGGTTCATGGAGTTACTGGAGAATGCAATGAGTCTATTATTTCACGGTTGTGAGGATCATTCACCTTTGGAGGTGGTTACAAGATTGTTGAGCATCAAGTCTAATTTTAAGATGTTGTAAGAATGCTACAACCGACTGGTGTATTTGATTATAAAGATCTTGCCAGCGGGTGTTAATTAAGTTACCTACATATTTCTACCTATCTAAGAGAATGGTGAGATCGCTCTGGATGAGATATGAGAAAATCGATGCATGTCGCAACGGGTGCATGTTGTACTACCAAGATGTCATGGATGAAGACATGAGCAAATTTTGTGGTGCTAATCGCTATAAGACAACTGGTACAAGAATGTCTGTTGGACAAGAAAGCCGACCGATTCGATGCACCACTTGTCTTTGACACCGTGGTTCCAAAGGTTGTTTACGATGAAGAAGATTGCAGAAAACATAACTTGGTACATAAGGGAACAGATCGAAGGAGTGTTGGATGATCCATCTGATGGAGAAGCATGCATGGAAACACTTCGATCGTGTGTACCCAATTTTTTTTGGAACCGTATAATGTAAAATTGGGACTCTGCTCCGACGGTACCCCATTCGAATTTTCGGGCTCCCAGTATTCGTGCTGGCCTGTGATCATCACTCCGTACAACCTACTATCTTGGATGTGCATAAAGACTCTGTATATATTTCTTTACCGTCATCATTTCGAGTCCGAACAATTCGAAGAGAAACATCGATGCGTACTTACAGCCATAGATAGATGAGTTAAATCAGCTGTGAGAACATCCAAAATTACATGTATCAAAGGGACAACACTACTTATCATTTCGCCTCTTCGTACGCCGTTCTCTGTTTTTCAAGAAGGGAAATCTATAAAGTTGTCGATGTTTAGCAACTCCTCAATGATTTTAATGTAGTTTTGTCCTTGCGCCATATGTGACTTTTTTTCAACCCCTTTGCTATTTTACCCTGCTCACGACACGACAAAAATTAAGTTAGTTTCTAAACATTTACTAATCTTTCAAGTCTATAAATTATTTCATCACCATCTTCATCAGTGCAACGTACAAGACGTGTTTGGCGGGAAAAGGTGCTAGTACTGTAAAGAAATTCTAAAGTCCTGCTTATATACAGGACTGTAGGAAATTATAGAGTCCATATATAATCCAGGACTGTAGGATTTCCTACAGTCCTACAGACACTATAGGAATATAGGAATATTATACAATCCTACATATACGATAGGACTGTTGAATTTGTATACATTCATGTTGGTTTGAAGTCCGACTGTCGACTCTGTTCGATTTTTTGAAACCTTAAATTTGATTTTGTTTTTTATAGTTCGAAAGTTCGTATATCAACCCTAAATTAGTTCTAAAACTATTTTAGGCATTGCCAAGGATTCACGAAAATTAAATCAAATTTACAAATAAATATTTCAAAACTACAATGGACGAAGAATATTGATACCTAGATTATGAAGAAGTTTTGGATTTATGTGTCATTGCTTGGAATTGGAAGAGTTGGTGGAAAAGAGAAAATGTAATTTGAATAAGAAAAGAGAAAGGGGTTTGAGAATGTGAAAGTATAACGTCCGTATTTCGAAATACGTATTTTAATTAGGCATATACGTATTTTGGACCTGTATTTTATTTTCTCAGATTATGGCCTGTAATTGTGTTTTGGCTTAACTTGCGAATTTTGATTTTCTCGTAAAACGGGTTTTGGACCTGGCTTGGTTTTATTTTGTGGAGAAGGAACTGCTTTGGTTTGGTTTAGTATGCATTGGAACACCCTAGTTAATCTCCACCCTCAACACAACATACCCTCCCTCACTAAAATCCCACCTAACTTTCTCTCTCCTCATAACTTCCATTAATTTTCTTCATCTTCTTCTTCCTTCCTCCACCAACACCATAGGCAAGTGCACCTTGCCACCAAATAAGCACCCATTTTACTTGTCCATTAGCTAGATTAGGCCATGATGAACAACATTAGAACTTGGCATTTTGTGATTTGGAGTCTCCATTTTTTTAGATCTAAGTTTTAACCATTTTCGAATTTTTTTGGTTTTGATCTATTAGACTTAGATTTTTGCTTGTTTTGAGGCTTCCATGTGGAAGAGAATTCAATTTTACACAAGTTAGAACTTTGAAAATCTAAATTTTGTTTTGATTTGGCTAAGTTATGAGATTTGGAAATTTTGGTGATTCTTGGGTTTTTCCTCGGCCTGATGGAGAAGAAGACCCTCGGCCAGCGCTCTTTAGCGCAAGGCCATGAACAGTTCAACTGTGCGCAGTTCATCTGTGCGCAGTTCAACTGTGCGCAGTTCATCTGTGCACAGTTCATTTCATGCGCAGTTCAACTGTGCGCAGTTCATTTCTTGCGCAGTTCATCTGTACGCAGTTCATTCATGCGCAGTTCAACTGTACGCAGTTCATTTCCTGCGCAGTTCAACTCATGCGCAGTTCGACCCTAGCGTAATCTAACCCCAGCGCAACCTATTTGTCCATGATGGTTTGGATTTTATTCCTTGGACTTGGCTCCTCTTTTGTGGGTTGGAGTTTTGAGATCTTGTTCCACACAACACGACTGTCTCGACCCTACACGACCTGACACGGTTTTTTTGGTGTTTTGCTTATGACTAGTACGATTTTTTGGTGATTTCTGTGAAGTATGATTCTAGTACTTTCTGATCTTCTTGATAGTGACCCGATGGGGGTGCGCCCTTAACTTTTAACCTGTAATTCATGATTAATCTTGATACTGGATAACTTGATAGTGGCCCGTGGCGGCGTACTCCTGACTTGTAACTTGTAAACATGTGACTTGTAACTTGACTTGACTTGATGTTGTTGCGATGGCTAACTTGACTCGTATAATCAACTCTGACGCCGTGGGTGTTCATTCTTGCTGCCTTGTATAATCCACTTGTCTTGTCTTGCATCATGTCTAGGACGTGACTCCCTGGTTACCACGGTCAGGGATTCACACTGAATATGGATTAGGCTAATGACTAGATCAAACTATAGTTCATAGAGAAATTCCAGTCACAGGCGATCTCGTTATCTGGGCGCTTTAAACGGACTTGTAGCCTGCCGACGAGTAGGGCACATTTCCAGCACACTGTCATGTGTTGCACCCTCTAAGTCACCTAAGGGTATATCGTCTCCTGGGCGATGTACCCAACCATACTCTCAACCCGCGGAAGGATAACTAGATAGTCTGCAGGGCTTGGGACTGGAAATTTCTCATTTGCATCTTGTTAGTAATTAGGCTTGTGATAACCCTAGTTAGTTAAGTAGTAAGCCGTAGTAATTGCTTGGCCGTTTGTGAATGGATGGTGTCCAGCCTTGTCTAAGTCTCGTCTAGTCCCTGTACCTGGTACCCCTGATCATCATTGTTTTTACTTATCTTTAACAATAAATGGGTAGAGACAAAGTGCTATTCAGGCGAAGGGTTACGACCCCGGTCCTTGATTGGTTTAAGGGTTGTAACCTGGCTCCCGGAATGGCCCACGTCCCTAGTCGTTTATTGTCCTGTTGTACTCTTTATTACTTGTACTTTTCTTCTATTTCTTATGCTCTGATATGCTGGCTTTTGTTCTTATTTCGTGGCCTCCTTTGTGGCACTTGCTCTTTATGGGGTTTGATCCAGCTGGTTTTGTGTGGTCAGATTTCGGAGCAGCACCCGAGGATCTACCGAACCTCCAGCCCAATGGTGACGACTAGAAGGAACCCGGGCTACGAGTGGGTTTTCCATTTTGTTTCTCTCACTACACTGTAAAATTATTCTTTTGAGACGTTTAGCCGACGAGCACCTGTTAGCTCGATGCATATTTACTTATTGTCTGCCTACGAGCTGTAAACATGATTAACAAATCCTAGGGTTGATTATGTATGACTAAACTCTTGCTAGTCTTGACATTTTGTACGACTAGCTTCATGATCATCCAATATGTAATATTTGGGACGCCTTTTATTGTATATTTGGTGGTCTAACATCTTGTAA
The DNA here is from genome assembly GCA_029216955.1 of Iris pallida. Taxonomy (NCBI): domain Eukaryota; kingdom Viridiplantae; phylum Streptophyta; class Magnoliopsida; order Asparagales; family Iridaceae; genus Iris; species Iris pallida. The sequence continues at coordinate 11,921 of JANAVB010043771.1, read as the reverse complement.
CTATATTACTTGCTTGAGATTGAGATAATAGGCTTGACCTTAAGAGACCGTTGGCTTGTAGTAAACCCTCATATCTAGACAGCCGTGACCGTATAGCGAGGTGGATTCCATTTCAATATACGTAGCTGGCTATGTACGCCCCCGCTCTCCAGTATTCTGGTTCTGGGGCGTCACAGAAAGGGGGAATATAAATTTAAAATAAAAGATTTCGGGAATATTTGGAAGAGTTAAGCATCCCAAAGTAAATTTAGAGCATCTCCAACCATATTGTGAGTTTAGAAAAAATGGTTGCCACATATGAATGACAAGCTTTCATTTAAAAAAAAATTCTTCAATGAAAATATAGAATGTCATGAAGTTGACAAGGCAATGACATGACAAGAACAATGTGAAGTTAGTTGTCTATATCTACACAATGCACTTCACAATGACTTTGTTTTCACATCATCAATTATAAATATAAATATTTATTAAAAAATAAAGAAGTAGAGGAGTTGTCTTGTAAGTTGTAAAAAAAATATTTTTTATCGTCTTCTTAATATTTTTGTATTGGAGAACACTTTTTTATCTTATTATCTTGTATAAATATCACCTTACCATATAGAAAAAATATTGTCTTGTGTCGAATGTCACATAGGAATCACAACACCAAAAACAATAGGGCAGGAGATGCTCGTAGGTCTGTTCTGAATAAAAGTTATTAAAATCTGGATTGTTCTGTAATAGACTCTTCTAAGAGCATCTCCAATCCTATTGTCTTGTTAAGTGTTGTGAGTCTTAGGTGGCTCCTATGTGGCATGAGCCACAAGACAATGTCTTGTTTATGTGGCAAAATTATATTTCAAAAGACAATGAGATAGAAAAACTCTCTCCAATGCAAAAGTATTGAGAAGACAATAAGAGCATCTCCAACCCTATTGTCTTGTTTTGTGTTGTGAATCCTATGTGGCATAAGGCACAAGACAATGTCTTGTATATGTAGCAAAATTATATTCACAAATGACAATGAGTTTAAAAAGTCATCTCCAATGCAAAAGTATTGAGAAGGCAATATAAAGTAATTTTTTACAACTTCCAAGACAACTTTTACTCTTCTACTTCTTTTTATAAATATTTTTATTCACAAATGATGATGTGGACATAAAGACATTGTGAAGTGCATTGTCTAGATCTAGACAACCAACTTCACATTGTCTTTGCCATGTCATTGCCATGTCAACTCCACACTTTATTTTACATATGCATTGGAGAAGTACTTTTGGAAAAAATGGTTGTCATTCCTATGTGGCAACCATTTTTTTCAAACTCACAATAGGGTTGGAGATGCTCTAAGAAGTATTTTTTCCAACTTCCAATGTAACTTTTAAGACAACTACTCTTTTTCTTTCTTTTTTCTAATATTTTTTATTCATAATTGATGACATAGAAGAGAAGACATTGTCAAGTGCTTTGTCTAGAACAAGACAATCAACTTCACAGTTTCTTCTTTAATTTTTGTTACATAAATTTTACAATTGACTTGACAATTACATTAGAGAATAATTTTTGAATAAAATTTTGTCATTCCTATGTGGTATTAACTTTTTTTCAAAGTCACAATAGGGTTGGAGATGCTCTATGCAATTTTTGAAGTGGTTGTATAATTTGCCTATATTTATGGCTATGCAAATGGTTAAGCTCCGACATCAATGCAAGTCCTATCAAATGACATACTAAATATAAACGAGCCCATGCTTCATTCATTCTGCAATGCCAAAGATCATCTCCAGAGCTGCACCAGTGGCAAGCATTTCTTTGATCATCACTCGGAGTATTAATCATCTCATTCTCTCTTCAATGTCTTCATCATCAATTCATCCCTCGTGTCTGTGTTCCTCTGTCACCATGAAGACTTGAGAGAGTGTGTGTGAAGAAGAAAAAGAAGAGAGAGAGAGGAGAGAGAGAGAGAGAGGGGGAGACAGCGATAGATAGTGACATTCCCCAGACCCCACCGCGCAACTTTTTCCCTGGCCGCAAGTGCTTTTTATGCAAAGGGGAACAACATAAAATCATGCATACATATGCTACTATGTAGGGCTGTACACAATTAAGTCAAATCGACCAAATCGAACCAAGTCAAACCGAATCGATTGGTTTTAAACCGAATCGATGGTTCAATTAGTTTGGTTCGGCTTCAAATTTTTTAAAATCGACCGATTCGATTCGGTTCACGGTTTGGTTATGCCAAAAATCGACTAAACCGAACCGAACCAAACCAAAGCCTTGTTAAATAATTAGGGTTAGCCAGTTGGGTATGGGTTTATTGGATTGTATTATACCGGTTTGGTTCATTTATTCATATCACATCCATTTATCAAGTTGAAGTTGAAAGAGCTCTCTCTCTAGTCTCAAAGATGAGTGCTTAAAGCTGGTTTAAGTCTTTCCGATCTCTTCCCTTCCGTGTCCTTCCGGTCCCTTTTCTTCTTTCCGTTCGGTTCGGTAAAGCTTGTTGAAATCTATCATATCCTATTCGTTCAGTTTTGTTCCGAAAGTCCGGTGGATCAATCTATACTTTCAGTAAGCGGTTGAAGTCTATAGAGAGCGAAGCGACAAAACTCCTCTTCTTGTTGCGGGAAGCGTACCATACCATGTACCGCTTTTCTATAAGCCGACTTTGCAGATCAGATCTCTTTCCGGTAGCAGTAGCAGGTTTGAGACCGGGTGAATCTAATTGCTCCTGTGCACATGGAAGGGACTTTTGGTCGAATGTATATAATTTTTTTATATGTATAATTGGCATTTTTCTCCACCTGCAAAGCGCAAGTTGAATTGAAGCTGCTGAATTGTATTTACTGTTGCAAAGTACAAGTTGATTGAGGTTTCACAAAAAAAACATACAGTCCATTTTTTCATGTGATCAAAACCGACCAAGTCGAACTAATCCAAACTGAACCAAGTCGGTCGGTTTCAAAACCGAACCGACCATTTGGTTGGTTTGGTTCGGTTTTGTTTATTTTCAAACCGATTAACTTCGATTCGACTTCGGTTGGGACCAAATAGGTCGACCACCAACCGATGCACACTCCTACTACTATGTTGCATTGCTTAGGTTTGAATAAGGGTGGTTCGGTTCGATTTAAACTCAACCGAATATATAAAAATTAAAATAATTATAAACAGTATTTTTTAAAAAATAAAAAATCGAACTGTTTTATAAAAACGAACAAAATCGAATCGTTTAAATTAATTATTATATTATATAGAGTAAAAAATATTAATATATATACATTGAGGGTAGAGAGAGTGTTCAAAAAAGTACCGACAGAGAATATGAGAAAATAGTGCGCTCAATTAAGAGTTATAACATATTAGTATATATAGCTTGAGGGTAGTTTGATAAATTAATCAATCTAATTCTACTTTCGGTTCGGTTCGGTTATTCGGATTAAGAATCGAAAATCGAACCGTTATTTTAAAATTTTAATTTTCAAACCGTAAACGAAAAATTCGAACCGTTTATCTACTTCAGTTCGGTTCGATTCGGTTTGGTTCGATTTACAACCGTTGAATGCTCACTCCTAGGTTTGAATCAAGACCAACCTGGCTACCTAAAGGTTCAATAATGGCAGAGAGAGAGAGAGAGAGAGAGAGACTAATAGTGCATGTTGATCAAATCGAGACAGGAGAGAGAGGGAGAGAATCAAAGCCCCACCCCCACCAGCACCAGAGCACCTGTGGAGAGAGGTCTAGGGAGCACCGAGGAGGTGCAATCCATCCACTTCATGCCTACAATATTCTCTCCCCACCTCGTGCTTTGTCGCGAGTGAGCCTAAGCTAAACCTATCCCCATTATTTACTCCCCCTCTATCTCTCTCTCTCTCTCTCTCAAGTTTTGTTTAGATTATTTAGGTAGGACACATCCAAAATTGATTACGACTATTTATTTCTGACAGTTTTAGATATTTTATAAACTGTCAAAAAAATATAGCAGTCTAAATCAGTAGGTTTAACTGGACTGATATATTTTTTTGACAGTTCTCGTATTTAACTGGACACGCATTTTCTAACAATTCATAAAATATTTAGGACTGCCAAAAATTGTAACAGTCCTAAATTTATCTGGACTGCCAGAAATAGAATAGTATATAATATATATATATATATATATATATATATATATATTCTAGTACTAGTCACTACTACTCTTCTTTACTTTGACTCTGCAGCAGCAGAGTGCAGGTGGCACTGCAAGCTAAGCTAGCCCAACCCACATTAATATTTTCCCTCTCCTCAGTAGTTACATCGGGAAGGAAAGGTTTGCAGCAGTTTAGTCAGTCGATTGTTCATGTCAATAGTGTAAAAAAAAAAAAAAAAAAAAAACACACACGCAGAGTTAGCAGAAAAAATTAACAGTCCCACTGGATTTTCATCAATAATTGAACGCTGCAACATAGGATTTTGCTGCAGAAGAGCCTTGGGCTACAGCGGCCACCCACAGCTTAAAACCCGGGAGTAGAGAAAAGAAAGTCGCTCAAGAGAGAGAGAGAGAGAGAGAGAGACAGGAGTTCATGGAAGCTCGCAATGGCATGTTAGGGTTTGGGGACGGAGGAGCCGCTGGCTGTCTCTCCCCTCTCATGGTCCCGACCGGTTCGACTCTCCTCCCTCCTCTCCCCATGGACTACCACCACGACAACAGCGTCATCAAGTCCAAGATCATGTCGCACCCCCACTTCTCCCGCCTCCTCTCCGCCTACGTCAGCTGCCAGAAGGCAAACACCACCACCAAAACCCTAACCCTAAAAAAAATCAAGTTCTAACCCTTCCCATGCATGCGCGCTGCAGGTGGGCGCTCCTCCGGAAGTGGCGTCGAGGCTCGAGAAGGCGGCGGAGTCGACCATGATGATCGGGAGGGCCGCCTCCTCCTCCTCCTCCACTTCCGACCCAGCTCTCGACCAGTTCATGGAGGCCTACTGCGAGATGCTGACCAAGTACGAGCAGGAGCTCTCCAAGCCCTTCAAGGAGGCCATGCTCTTCCTCTCCCGCGTCGACGCGCAGCTCAACTCCCTCTCCCTCTCCAACCCACCACCGCCACCTCATCCTCCAGGTGTGTGCATATGCATATATATATATATATATATACTAATTAAGTAAACTTTATTATTAGCACCATTATTATTAAATATATGTGTGCATGAAGTGTGTGGCTTAACTATAGTTAATATATGTTAACATTGACTTTAATGGCATGTGGTTACAATAAATACCAAGTACAGAACATCATTCTCTCAAGATCTTCCACTGTTCCAAGAAGCCTGGGGAGTAGTAATTTATATGGGTCTAGGCTGCATTGGAAAGCGACTGTTCTTCTTCTGTCAGCACTGTTGTTCTCTGTATTTTTTATGGGAAGTTCATGGGAAAATGACACCTTTTTTTTTCTTCTTCTTTAATGGGTATCGACTATGAATGCTGCGGAGTTCGAAGTATAGGTAACGAACGGCTGGAATTTTCTATTTCCAGGAATTTATGGTTCTTGAGAATGTAGGCTTTTTTTTTGAGTTTCTATATTTTGATGGTAAATCTATTTCCCGCTTCGTTTTTTTTTTTGGGGGAGAATGCTGCAATTTTATGTATCATGAAAGTAGTTTATTTGCCAATATAAAATTGTATTCATTTACTTCATTATGATAACAATATAAAGGTTAAATCAAACTTGTAAATTAAGCCATTTTCTTTATGAATGCTTATTTCAAGTATTTTTTTATTTAAATCTCAACCTCTTTTAATATTCACTTGCTTAAATCAAACTTGTAAATTAAGCCATTTTTTATGAATGTTTATTTCAAGTATTTTTTAATTTTAATCTCAACCTCTTTTAATATTCACTTGCTTAACTTCATATTTAGATCTGTTGCCATTCGTGGGGAATAGCCCTTTTTTTAAAATATTGGATTAATGAAAGTTCCAATATCTGCCCATCCTTGTCTTAAAGATTATCATTTTGACTTCTAGATATGGTCACTATTGGAAGTATATAGTTCTTAATCATGGACACTAGATAATATTGTTGTTTCCTATTATGTAGTTGTGTAACAAGACTACTATATGTTCTAATGGGAAATGTATAGCATTATATATTGAGATCGACTAAACTCTATGTTTGAGCTTGCATGGATCGATGGCGTACACATAATAATAGTTTTAGTGTGAAATTGGGTCATATTTGAATTAACCACGAAAGCCCAAATTAACATGCAAGGTTGCTTGCTAATATTCTGCTAAGGTGGGTATATAGAAATCTTTCTTTTCTCTTATCCTAGAAAATGTATGTATAAATCGAATTTCATGAACATGACCTTGCAAAAGATTTCTAGTTCCTTGTAATCTTAAAATCTTGCTACTCGTTGCAATATGGTTTGAATATTGAACTAGTATGGTACTACATTGAAATTTAATTTCGTCCATTGCCAAATAATGTTGATATACAAGATGTGGACAATTAGAAGCCATGAATTACGTACACGGGGAGAGAGTGTTCCTAATGGTAGTGTTACCTCTTATGAGGTGTTATCTCCTTGACTTTCAACTCAACTATACAATGATGAAATGCATTAACCATTCGTAACGAAGGTGCTTCTGTGTGTGGAGTGTGTATGCGAGCGTGTTGGTTGTGTGTGGGGGTAATTTGCAAACCTAGTGGAATTCATCCATCTTGAGTTCCTTCGCAAGGTAGTAATTGCTTTCAAGAATTTTGAGTCCTTTGCTACCTTTATTGAATCCATCCTTCCAAAATTTCTTTTGATAGGTAGTAATTGCATTCAAGAATAAAATATTGCAACTAGAAGATCTTTATATTTGCTTCTTGTTGGAATTTTTTAGTTAATCTATATATGTTGGGACTTTAATCTACTTAAAATAAAATATAGAGATGAGGGGTTTTGATGTGTATGTTGATACTTTAATCTACTCAAAATAAAATATAGAGATAGGGGTTTCGACGTGGCCAGGGAACTACAACATGTTTATGCCGCTGTGCTCTAGTTCCTCTTCTTGTTAAATAGGTCTAGAGGATCTTGTTGTATCAGGTCTTTACACTTGTACTCTCAATATACAATCGCAACACCAAACAGTCATATTTTCATGCACAAACAAACAAATACTACAACGACGAAAATAGCGAAACCTTAAACATCAAAAGTTTACCCAATATTCTAGGGATGGCTGCATGAATTTCTTTTTCTTTCCATTCAGCTTTGTTAAGGACCATGTCTCTAACAAAATCTGTCTTCTTTTGTGGTTTCAAACTTTCAATCTATGTTCATTTAGGTGTAGTTTAGTTTTAATCCATGTTCATTACGGCCGTAGTAAATTGGCTCCATCGACTGTTATCTTGTTGACTTGCATTGCAAATGTCTGAATCATCTAAGATGTTTCTTCCCTTCATATTTTGTCCTCAATTGACGTCCCTCCAACTTGCTTTTCATGAATAGATTTTATTTTTAGTCATATCTTCTAATGTAAAACCATTCGTATATCTTAACATTCTCATTTCAACTACATTAATTTTTTGGATGCTGTTTCTTAATTGTCCATCCATCGTGACATTCTTATTTCAACTTCACTTATTTTTTTTTCTTAATTGTGTCCAACATTGCAATCCATAAAGCATAGATGTTGTTTCTAAATTGACAAACAAAGTGATCCAAGCATGGTTAGTTTTATGAATATCTTATAGAATTTTCCTTACAATTTTAATGGTATCCAGCTGCCATCACAAGGTGCTCCAAAAGAACAACATTTTAACCATCATGTTTTAGTTAATTCTATGCAAACATCCTCCTCAATTTCTTCATAACGTGAGATGAGATTCTAAATACAACAAGCTCTCACTCGTACGTATCTCTTGTTCATAACGTGAGATGAGATCCTAAATACAAATAGCACTCAATCGTAGGTATCTCTTGTTCATATATATGTACTCCTTGCTTCTCTTGGGCTTCTGACAGAATTTACATTTCATATACTTTATTTTAGTCCTAATTTTTAAGCCCATAGATTCCACTGTCTGTCTTCACTTTTAGTTTTAACATCCAACCTTTCTTTACTCTCGTGATGATCACAATATCATCTGTGATATATCAGCAGCAAGAATTATACACCATCATGGAGTATGCCTAGCTAGTAATTTCATCCATCTCTAGTGCAACAAGGTAATTAAGGACTTAATGGTGATACTTGATCATGTTATGCAACATGATAGGAAATTTCTTCCTATCACGACCATTGGTTCACGTGATTGTCCTAATTCCATCATATATATATCACAATTCACTTGAAAGAAGAAAATTTGATTGTAGATTCCGAAGAACAAGAGATGTCGAAAAATTATTAGAAGCGGTCTCTTCTTCACAATAGTCTTCAATCCTTTCTCTCTCTCAAAAGTTGTAAAGCACTATTGCTCACTTTTTGATATTATATTATGGTGAGAAAACACCTAGTATATATAGCCTCAAATCCACAACTAATTGAGGTATTCTACTATATGTAGAAATACTCAATTTAAACCATTGATATATTCCTATTATATATAGGAATATTCAATCCAACTTCATTGGGATATTTTTGCTATATAGAAATACCCAATCCAAATCCATTGGAATGTTTCTATTATATATAGGAATACCCAATCCGATTCCAGGATATTTTTCACATAGGTTGGGAACCCCATCCACTCAACATTTCTCTAGGTCAATAAAAACCAAAATAATCCCTCCTTTTAGCTTTAAATCTTTCATTAACACACAACAAATACCGATAACAAACTTTTTTTTTTACAGATAACAAACTTTTGTATTGGTAAAAGCTTTATGTATAATATGTTGGCCTTGAGATTGAAACTAGGAACCAGAGGTGAAAATAGGAAGGATTCGTGGAGAAAGAAATTGAAGCTGTTGTATTATTCATCATTAGTTTGTGCCTTTATATAGGCTTATACAAAGATTGAATATGTGGATAACAACAAATAAAGGGGAGTGCTTCACTCCTGGCCACACATGTCCTATGGACCAGAACAAAGGGAGTAGTTTACTCCTGGCTACACATGTGTCTATGGACCAAGTAAGCAAAAGACTAAGCAAAAGTATTATAATCTAGATTAACTAATATTCTCCTCCTTAATCTAGATTTGATCCAGGTTGATAACTCCAAGCATCTGCTGCATCTCGGCAAATTTCACTCTGGCGAGAGCTTTCGTGAGAATGTCGGCACGTTGCTTTCCAGTGTACACAAACTTCACCTTTATCTGGCCTTTTTCAACACACTCGCGAATGAAGTGAAAGCGAGTGTCAATGTGCTTGCTGTGCCCATGAAATATAGAGTTCTTCATCAACGCAATTGCATTGCAGACTTGTTGTCGACATAGAGTGTGACTGGCTTGGGCTCGCGACCAGTCACTTCACTAAGCAGATTCCTCAACCACAAAGCTTGACATGCTGCACTCGTTGCCGCCATGAACTCAGCTTCACAGGAGGACAACGCGACAGTTTTTTGCTTCTGAGACACCCAAGTGATCAGGTTCTTGTTGAGGTAGAACGCCATTCCAATGGTGCTCCTCCTATCTTCGACATCTTCGGGTAGGTTGCTGTCGGTGAATCCATGCAGTTCATCTTCACCATGTTCTCTTTCATACATGAGTCCATACTCAAGTGTTCCCTTTACATATCTGAGGATCTGTTTCACCGCCTGGTAATGCGTGGTTGTTGGCTTCTCCATGTACCTACTCACCATTCCAACAACATAAGAAATATCCGGGCGAATGTGAGTTAAATACCTGAGACAACCAATAATGCGCCTATATTGTGTCGGATCGATTCGGGTTCCTTCAAGGTCCTTGCTGAGTTGCAGTTTAGCTTCCATGGGATACTTGGTTGGATTGCAATCTTCCATTCCAAACTGCTGCAATACTCTCTTCGCATATGCCGATTGCTTCAGTGTAATGCGATCACCCTGTTGGTCTATCTCTATACCAAGGTAGTAGGAGTAACCCAAGGTCACTCGTCTCAAATTTTTTGCATCACTGCTGCTTGTAAGCCTTTACTGCAGTTGCTTTTGCGCCTGTGACGATCAAGTCCTCAACGTACACTCCGACAATGAGTGCACCCTCTCCATTGTTCCTCGTGTACGCATGCTCTTGAGTGCATCTGACGAATCCCAGCTCCTTTAAGCAGCTGTCCAGGCGTATGTTCCAGGCCCTCGGTGCTTGCCGCAAACCATAGAGAGCCTTGAACAATCTATATACCTTGTGCTCCTGGTTCTTGACGATGAAGCCTTCGAGTTGAGCTACATATACCTTCTCTTTGAGGTCACCATTCAGGAGTGCAGGCAGATTTGACGTCAAAGTGGTGAACCTCCCATCCATGTTGGGCTGCGAGAGCGATAATCAAGCGAACTGTGTCGAGTCTGGCCACTGGAGCAAACACTTCATCAAAATCAACTCCATGCTGCTGGACGTACCCCTTTGCCACAAGTCTAGCTTTGTGCTTGGGGATCTTGCCTTCACGGTCTCTCTTCACCTTGTATACCCATTTTAGACCGATGGGTTTGTGCCCAGATGGTAACTCAGTAAGCACCCAAGTCCCATTCTTCTCGATGGCTTCCAACTCCTTCATAGCTTTCCGCCACTCATGCTCAAGTGCAGTATCTTGAAAGTTTGCCGGTTCTTTAGCCGACAAAAACAGCATCTCTGGATCAAGAGGTGTCTCCTCAGTTTCAGTATATATGTCAGCAATTGAGCGGTATCTCCTTGGCTCGCTCGAGTCTGTCATCGGTGTGGGTGAGCCGCTTGAAGTTCAGGCTGCAGCTTGTGGTGTAGTAGGCTCCCTTGACGCCATCGCTGCTCCGTGCGTCATAGGTGTTGCCGCATCTCCCGTGCCCTCCGGCGTGTGTACAGCCTCGTCCACCGCTCTATGTGGACCGATTATTAGAGCTGTCAAGACGGGCCGACGGAGCGGGCCGGCCCGTAACCCACCATAACCCACCATTTGGCGGGGCGGGGCGGGCCGACCCACCATTTTGGTGAGCTGAAAAAATTCCAACCCAGCCCAACCCACCGGCGAGCCGGCCCGCTTAATTTTTTTAATTTTTTAATTATTGTTTAGTTTCTTAAAAGAAAAAAAAATTATATATATAATAATTTTTACTCACTCTCATATGCATCAAATTACAAGTAAAATACAAGAAACATTATAATAGTAGATATTTCTTTAAAACACCTTCATTCATGTAAATAAATGACCAAATTTATTATTTTATACGTCATTACTTGCATTAAATGAGAATTTTTATCATTTATAATACGTATCTCATATATGTGCTAAATAAAAAAAATTAAAAATTTTAAAAAAAAATAGATGGCGGGCTAACACACTTAGTCCGCGGGCTAGCCCACCGCGGGACGGGCTACTAGCGGGCCAGCCCACCTAGGTCTGCCTGTTTGGCGGGCTCCTAAATGCTCGGCCCAACCCACCTTTTTGGCAGGCGGGGCGGGCCGGCCCAACGGGTTTAGCCCATTTTGACAGCTCTACTGATTATTGTCTCGACAACAGGATCTTCGACTGAGATATCTACCCAGCCTTGTGGTTCGGTACCGTTACCATTGTTCCAGTCCTATCTCCTTTCTTCCTCGAACACGACATCCCTGCTCACTTGGATCTTACTGCGTTGAGGATTATAAAGGCGATGTGCTTTGCAGCGCTCTTCCACGCCAAGGTACACCAACGGCGTGCTTCGGTCATCAAGTTTCTTATGATGAGGACCTGCAGTCTTCATGTGTGCGACGCATCCAAAGATCCTTAAGTGTTTCAGGTTCGATTTCTTACAAGTCCATGCTTCATACGGCGTGAGTGTACCGAGAGCTTTAGTTGGCAACCGGTTGAGTACACACATGT
>JANAVB010043770.1:0-36779 GCA_029216955.1 Iris pallida | reverse complement strand
CTGCACGCATGCAGCGTAAAAAACATTATTGGTAAGGCTTCGATTCTCTACCAACAGCCTTCTTACACTGCTTTACGCAAAGTACCAAACCTACAAATTACGCGTAATGCTGATGGAGTCCTTTGGGCTCAAAAATCTCAGGATTATGCACGCAACTCCAAGCGCGTAAAATTGTACAGTTTGGTTCTGAATACAGCCAGTAATCTTCTTATACACAAGGGACTAAACGTTTCTCTACCCCAAATGTAATAAAAAAGATTGCTCCCTCTACTTCTTCTGATTTACGCGAGTTGCTAGTACAAAAGCGTAAAAATAGACAATCTCCTGTGACACTCCCCCAAGAAAATCATTGTTGTAAATGTCATCAGATTGTAATCAACTATTGCTGTTCGGCTTCTAAACGGTCAGTTTTTGATCGATTAAGCTGCAATGTGCCTCAGCAGCAAACTGATGATCAAGAACATGAGTTGTTATATGCGTCAGTCAACATGGCATCTCATACCAACAGAGGACGACGTCCAAGATACAACTCGTCCCAGACTCCTGGTCAATAATAGTTCAACAGACTTCTTGATTCCTTTGAAGGTGTATATCAGAATACTCGATCAAGAAGACAAAGACAGTTGCAGACTTCTGATTCAGAAGCTGGGGGTACTCAATCTTTTGAGTCCAAAACTGATAGTGTCGATTTTTACCTCTATACCAATTCCTCTGTATCTTCAAGAGAGGTTGAATCCTATGATATTGGAGATGAACCGGAGACGTCATCTGCTAATACAAATAGCGTCTCTCTGTCGTTGAGCAATCATTGAAGGATATACTTACCATGATGCAAAGTATGCATCAAATAATAATTACTCAACAAACTGCTCAACCGGCAGTAGTAACACCAGTGCAGGTAATAGCACAAACTCAAGATAGTCAAGGGATTGATATACCTTTGAATAATCAAGAGCCTGCTATTAATCAAAATTCTGCATCTCCATATCATATCATTCCGGAAGATGTGCCACCTCCGGTAGGGGTTACGGTTCATCGAACAACTATTCAATCGAATGTGCTTCCCTCAAACCAATGAAGCTATTCAAGCAGCACGTGAGCTAAAAGCACAGTTTGAAGTTCTGAAGCACAAGGATCAGCTCCAAAGGTTAGGGATTAAGCAACCTTATCCTCCTCATTGGAATGACGTTCCCTTTCCTTCAAAATTCAAGCCACAATCAATGGTATTATTTGATGGAAAGGCTTCTCCCAGTCAGTATATCAATTATTTTGATATTATACTGTGCATCTACAGAAGAATGATGCTCTTCTCACTCGAGTTTTCATCGGGTGTCTAACGGGTTCAGCTTACGACTGGTATCGTAGTTTACCCGACAACTATATTTCGTCCTTTGACGAATTTAAAACAATATTTCTCTCCCGCTTCTATGAAGGAGGCATGGACATGAACATGTTAATCGAACGTTTTCGACAGGCAACTCTAAAAATGCCTCCTGGTATGCCAGATTTAGCATTAATTGATACATGTAAGATGAATCTGCGACTATCCATTGTTGTCTTTACGGGCTCCCAATTCACATATTGGGCCTCGTTTATTATAGCAGCAGTTTCTTTCGAGATCAATGGTAGGTTGGCTCGTAAACACGGGATAAATTTTTCCTCAGAGGAAAAAAGAAAGAAAGGCTCTTCTGGTAATAATTTCGGCAATCGTAATGGGAAAAGGAAGGAAACCCTTGTGGTTAATCTTTCAAAATCTAAAACGATGCCGAATAGTCAGGACTTCCAAGCCAAAAGAAGAATACTATTTTGATGACAGTGATATTCTAATGTCTGTAAAGAGTGGCAAACTCCAGATTCTGGAGCCAAAACGGCCTAATGAGGTGAATCTGACTGACAATCCCAAGTATTGTATCGATCACAGATACATAAATTATCCTACCAAGGCTTGCTATGTCTTGAAGAAGAAAATCCAGGAGTTGATAAATGCCAATGCCATCGCTTTAACCAACGATGAGCATACTGTCACAACCAATATGATTTCTCTTCAATTTGGAGGTTTTCCTCCACAGCAAGTCCCAGATGGAAATGTCCCAATTCCAAAGACGATGATGAAGATTGTGAATATCTCGCCTACCAGGGAGCAAAATGAAGGACTTTTGCCTCTTACACTGAAACTGGTAAAATCATGTGGGTACACCCTGATTTAGTACCTGAAATGGAAAATGAAGGTAAAACTTCAAAATCAAAAAAAGGTAAAAAAGTCAAAACCTGTAATATGATTACTCATGTTTTATCCCCAGACCATGATAATTTAGATCATTTGTGGGATGGCATTCCTTTGGAGGATAGACTGAGAGGTTTAAATATATGCCCTCCAAGTTTAGCTCCTCCTACCAAGCTCAATCTTACTCATCAGCAGTGGTTAGCTATGAATAGTGTTCCCTTATACAGGACACAACAAGTTTTTGCTGCTTTTGAGAAAGTGTCGGTAGGGATTTTTCCTCTTATCACGAATACTCCTTCTCCGGTGGCTAAAGAGATTTCTATTCCTCTTCCTCCGGTGGCTACAGAAGTCTCTATTCCTTCTTCTCATGTGGTTACAGAGGTCTCTGATTCTTCTTCCTCTAGCAGTCTGCTACCTACTCACTTGTATAGTCAGCAATCAGTCCATTTAATGAAAAAGATAGGCTATGACTTTCAAAAGGCGGAAGGTTTGAATTATGATAAAGGAATGAGACTTCCTTTACAACTTCAAAGTCAAAAATCCACTCTTGGAATAATTCCTCATAAAAATTCTCGAAAGAAGAAGGCTAAGGGAAAGAAGATTAAATCCTGTAATATGGTACTTCATTCTTCTGAAGAAGAAGCCTTTGCTGGTACAAGATCTGGGAAAGAATACCACAAAGATTATGAGGGATCTTCCAAAGAAACAGAGAATATTGTTGAAATAATACCAGCTCAACCATCTCCTGTTCCTGCTAAACCATCTGTGGTTGAAAAGGGGAAACAGAAAATAGTACGCTTTGACGTCCCATTAAAATCTGCTTCAAATCAAGGGGTGGTGGTGAAACCCTACAAGTTTGATATTCTAGCCCAGTTAGCTAATACTCCAGCTAGACTTTCGATCTTTGAGCTGCTTCGCCTTTCGAAAGAAAGCCGCAAAACTTTAAGTGAAGCTTTACTACAAGATAATTCATGCTTAGCTCAACTCAAGACTCCTGGAAATACACCAGTGTCGTGTCCACAATGTCATAGTATAATGGAGGCAATTCCTAACATACCTTCACATAAGAAGATATGATGTTGAAGCATAATAAGCACGACAGGCCTTTGTGCTATACTGGTATATTGAATCCACTGAAATTGACAGGATTTATATTGATCCTGGGTCTTCTATTAGCATTATTCTTTAGAGTATGCTAAAACCTTTGAGGATTCCTAATAGTGATTTGACTTGTACTAGTACCATAATAGTTGGTTTTAACTCTAGCAAGAGTAAACCACTGGGGAAGATTCGTCTGAAAATTCAAATTGGTGATCTTCGAACTATGGCGACATTTTATGTTATCAACTCAGATGTATCTTACAACATCCTTCTCGAAAGACCGTGGATACATGAGCATAACATTGTGCCTTCAACCCTCCACCAATGCTTTAAGTATGTAGATTCCCAAGGGGTTGTGAAGACTGAGTTTGCTGATATCAATCCTTTCAAGGGTGTTGAAGCCTATTTTTTTGACTCAATGCTCTACAAACAAGAGCATGTGAAGAAGATATCATATGGCTGAAGATCGATCACCTGCTAAAGATCAATCTGTCAATGAAGATCCTCCGGAAGAGCAACCATTGAAGATTAAAGTCAAAGGTCGAATCCAACCCCAATCTGTCAATGACCAACCTCTGATGATCCAGGTCAAAGGAAGAACTCGAGCTTCATCTGAGAAATCAGTGAGTATTCCTGCCAAGAGCCAAGTTTAACCTCTCATGATCAAGGTCAAAGGATGTACTTCTCGTACGAATGATCCAGAACCTCCACTGATCATCAACCTTGGCAAGTCTACGCAGAAGACGGATGATGGTCCATTAATGATCAATCCGAAGCGTAGTTGTCAACTTGTAAATGATGTAAATATTGATCATTCTGTACTTTCTAATATCAATGAAGATTTTCTTTTAGAGTATATTGCTGTCAAATTTATTGAAAGAATGACTTTATCTTCTGATGATCAAAGTCATCATAAAAATGACATAAATACAGAGGAAACCTTATACATTGATCATAAGGAAAATCCCTTTCCTCCTCATGTTGATGTTGGACCTTATTCTGAAAGGTTCCTAACATCTTCTCCCTATTTTCTTCATGTAGTCGCTTCATCACAAGCTTGTGTAACTTATAGATGTCACAACGAATCTTATTTTGTGATTCCGTCTGATAAGAAAAACAAATACCAAATTGTGTTTGGTGTGGTTAGAAATATCCCTGTTATTCTGACAGATGATCTTAGAGATAAAGATAAAGAAAAAATTCGAATTGACAAATATAGTCAACAATCTCTCAAGATTATCCAGAATATGGAATATGATTTGAAGACTATACAAGGTCTCAATCAAGGTAAAGGTAGACGACTACCATTATGTGGTGATCCGTTTTACCAGAAAACTCATCATGGGTTGGGATATGATCTGTCCTACATGTTTAATGAAGATATACAAGAAGAATTCTCTTCTAGTTATTTACAATCTTCAAATTTGGAAGAAATCCAATTCATCGAATCAGATATGTACAAAAAATATGGAAGAATATTCTTCTAGTTTTTTACAATCCTCATATCATGGAGGAGATTATTATGATGAATCTGAATGTGTCTTCTCAGTCAACATGGTTCAAACTGATGGTGAATCTGAACCATTTGAGAATGACCCTTGGGCACAACAAATGGACACTCAATGGGAGCTTCGTTTTGAACAACGACAGCCACCTACAGAGGATGAGATTGTCCAGATTGATGTTGGAGACGAAATTACGTCCAAGCCAATATTCATCAGTAAAAACATATCCGAAGATGAAAAGGAAGAGTTGATAAAATTGATTAAAAAATATATTGATATCTTTGTATGGAGTTATGAGGATATGCAGGGTCTAGATCCTAAAGTTTCTACTCATAAACTCAATATTCTTCCTAATGCCAAGCCTGTAAAACAACAGCAGCGACATTTTTGACCAGATATGATGGATGTAATTAAAGCAGAAGTCAAAAAGCTGATCACATGTGGCTTTGGTTCGTGAAGAACAACATCCAGATTAGGTGGCCAACATTGTTTCTGTTATGAAAAAGAACAGAAAAGTCCGAGTTTGCATAGATTTTTGGGATCTTAATGCAGCTTGTCCAAAGGACGAATTTCTACTGCCAATTACCGATGTCATGATAGATAATACCTGTGGTTTTGAACGCATGTCTTTCATGGACGGATTTTCATGATACAATCAAATTAAGATGCATCCAGGAGACGAAAAGCATACCGCTTTCCGTACACCCCTTGGGGTTTACTACTATACGGTTATGCCGTTTGGTCTAAAAAATGCTGGTGTTACGTATCAATGGCCTATGGGCAATATCTTTCAAGAATATCTACGGAAGACAGTTGAATGTTACGTAGATGACATTGCTGTCAAAAGTCGATTAAAATATAATCATATTCAAGACTTAAAAACGGTATTCGAGTTGATGCGCCAACATCAATTGAAGATGAATCCTACTAAGTCTTTCTTAGGGGTTTCGCAAATTTTTGGGATTTGTCATCACTTCTCAAGGTATCCATATTGATCCTGATAAAATTAATATAATTCTCAAAATGTGTGCTCTACGTAATTTAAAAGAACTCCGCGACTTCCAATGTCGTATTGCTTATATCAGGAGATTTATATCCAATCTTTCAGGGAGATGTCGACCTTTCTCCCGTCTATTAAAGAAAGGTGTATCATTTGTCTGGGATGAAGCATGTCAAAAGGCCTTCAATGACATCAAGCAATACCGTATAAATCTACCTATTCTGGTACCTCCAGTGGTAGGGAGACCATTTTTGTTATATGTTCGAGCCTTGGATCATTCACTTGGTGCTCTTCTTGCACAGAAAAGTGACAAGGGTCATAAATAAGAAATTTATTATCTTAGCCAAATGATGGTCGGAGCTGAACACAGGTATACTCTCGTGGAGAAAGAATGTCTGGCCTTGGTTTTTGCTGTTCAAAAGACAAGATATTATGTGTCAGGACAGACTTGTTATCTCCAGAATAAATCCTATTCGGGTATTGATGAGAAAACCAAGTATTCTTAACTCCAGGTTAGCCACCTGGGCGATGTTGCTTACTCCTTATGATATGGTCTATGTACCTCCAAAATCAGTGAAGGGTCAAGCGTTAGCTGATTTCTTAGCAGCTCACCCTATACCTGAAACATCGAAGCTATATGAAGACATTCCAGATGAAGTCGTGGATTACAACATGATTTTAAAGGATGACATTTGGCAACTATATTTTGATGGAGCATCACGGGTTGGACCTAAAGGCAATATTATCTCAAGAGTAGGAATCGTCTTGGTTTCACCTGACAAAATGGTCATATACCGTACTTATTCTCTCAATGAACCATGCTCCAACAATGTGGCAGAATATAATGCTCTACAGATTGGTCTCCAAGTAGCAAAACAATTGGACATCGAGTTCCTAGAATCTTATGGAGATTCTCAACTGATTGTTAATCAGATTAGAGGGACATATGAAGTCAGAAATCCTGACCTCATCCCTTATCATCAAGTGGTAATCGAATTGGTCCTTTCATTCAAAGGATTCTTTATCGAATTCGTACCACGTTTTCAAAATTTGAAAGCTGATGCTCTTGCTAGTTTAGCTGCAGACTTAGCTGTTCCAATTAGAAGACAAAATACCATCACTTTGTTGGATCGAGACTTATTCTGTGTCAGAAATAATCTGCACATTAAACAGAGTTATACTACAGAATCAAGTTCTCAGCAGAGGGATTCGAGAAGTCCATTCATTGATTATACGGTTCATGGGATTTTACCTAAAGATCTAAAAGAAGCTGCATCAATCAAGAGACAATCATTTCGATTCTATTATGATTCTTCTTTACATATGTTATATCGTCGTTCTTATGACGAACTTTTGCTACGCTGTCTCTCAGAGAGTAAAGCTAAGCAAACACTTCATGAAGCTCATGATGGTGTCTGTGGTACCCATCAACCAGGTCCAAAATTATATACCGTATTCGAAGAATGGGATATTATTGGCCTTCTATGATAGCAGATGCTGTAGATTATGCCTGACGGTGTAAAGTATGTCAAATTCATGCTGATTTTATTCATCAACCATCTGAATTCCTACATCCTACAGTAGCTTCTTGGCCCTTTGAAACTTGGGGCATGGATATTATTGGTCCGATTAACCCTCCTTCTGTCAAGGGACATCGGTTTATACTGGCTATAACCGATTACTTTTCTAAATGGACAGAAGCAGTACCCCTTGCTAAAGTGAAAACATCTAATGTGGTTAACTTCATCAAACACCATGTTATTTATCGCTTCGGAATTCCCCGACTGATAATTTATGACAATTGACCATAGTTTGCCAGTCAGGCATTTTATCGATTCTGTGATAAGAATCAGATCCAAAATTTGGCTTCTACGGCTTATAATCCAGCTGCTAATGGTTTGGCCGAAGCTTTCAACAAGACAATCATTAAACTTTTTAAAAAGTTCGTCTCTTCTAATAAACGTGATTGGAATGAGAAACTTGGAGAAAGTTTATGGGCTTACCGAACGACAGTCCGAACTCCGACTGGTTTTACACCATTTTTACTGGTTTACGGATGTGAGGTTATTCTTCCACTGGAAATTCAGATTCCATCTCTTAGAATATCCATTGCTAATAAGCTAACTACAGAAAATAACGATCACTTACGACTCCAAGAACTTGAAGGATTGGACGAAAAGCGTCTTCAAGCGCAACAGCATATTGAGCTATATCAAGCCCGTATATCTCGAACTTTCAATCGTAAAGTTAAAGAGAGAGTATTTAAAGTCGGTGAGCTAGTTCTAGCTGTCCGAAGACCGATGGTGATGACTCATAAGAGCAAAGGAAAATTCCAAGCAAAATAGGAAGGTCCCTGTAGTTGAGTCGGTATTCTCAAATGGTGCCTATAGGTTGTCTAAACCTAATGGAGATCTGCTCATGATGCCGATTAATGGCAAATTCTTGTAGAAATATTATGTATAAATTTTTTCCTTATTCCCTAGCTACCAATGTTTGGTTAAGCTGGTTATTAGTTCTCCTTGAAGAGAATTTTAATCTTCTATCTTACCAGTTGATTAAAAAGTGAGATTTATTATTTATCATGTTCTCATGACCACTGAATAAATATTAAGTCTACTTCTTCTCCTATCTATCATGTCCATTTGACCTCTGAATAGATATTAATATATTTTTCTTTAAGTTGTCATGATCTGTCACGTTCATAATACCTCTGATAGTATCGTATACTCTAAACAGAAAACAAGATTCATTATCTATCATGTCCACATTACCTCTGGATAGATAAAATTTACTGAGTTTAGAAGACTTGTCATGTCCATATTACCTCTGATAAGTGTTTTCTATCTCATACCTATTGTTTAATTTCAAAATAAATGATATGATCACAGAACAAATATTTTATTCATTTCTTGTAAAATATTACAAAATAAAAATAGAAGATTACAAAAGCTCTTTATTTGCCTAAGAAGGGGCAGAGACATCTTGAAGTAATTTATGTAGCTTTGCTAGACGCTTGTTACGAGAGCTCAGTACAGTCTTGGTAGCCACGGCACGTCGAGCTTCAAGAGTGCAGATATGAAAAAGTTCCGCAAAAGTGACTATCATCTGATCTTTGGCTTCGTCAAGAGTTTTGATAGTAGATTCGGCTCCAAAGACTTGTTCTTCCAAGATCGAGCTCTGTGTAAGCTTCTGATCTCGAGCTGTGATCAGCTGATCCCTCTCTGCCTTCAAACGAGCCAACTCGGCCTCAACTTCTCGAATTTTATCATTTTATTGATAAATTCTCATATTCGAGGTTTCATAGGCTTCTCTCTGGTTATCTAGCTCGGGCTTTACTCCTGCCAAAAAAGTTTTTCTTTGGTGACCTTTATGCTATATTCATGGAGGGATTCATTTAATCTCGTCTCCCGAGCGAGGTATTCAGCTGATAAAGCGTCATACTCCTCTTGGATGAGATTTTCAGTGGTTTCACTTGACAGCTTCAGATATTCTTTGATGGGTTGTTCAAGTCCCTCCACGATTTTCTCCAATGTTGCTGCTCTCGTCGTATCGTTAAACATGGCGACATTTCTGATCGTGAGAGAGATAGATGCCTTTAAACTTTCATAATTGAGGCCCTTATTCAAGACCATCTTGATCAGAGCTGCCAGAGTCTTATAAAAAGTTTCAGTATGAATCTCAACTAAGAGATTCATTTCTGCACTTGAACTCGACGTAGCAGCGATGTCTACTAAATCTCTTCTTTGAAGACTAGAAGCAGATGATGTTGCCTTGGTAGCAGGCTGAGATGAAGACATTGTTGTCACTGCTACCATGGCCAACTGATTCCCAGGAGCTTCAAGAACAGCATCTTTAATATTTATTACTCCAGCCGTTTCTGGAGCTGAAACTACTAGAGTTTCGGTAGCGGTGATTAATGTGGAAGGAGTGGTAGTTATGGCAGCTAACTCCGGTTCAGGCATTATCTCTTCGAAAACTTGTACTGGATCGGTAGTAATAGCAGAGGATGCTATTACAACTTCCCCAGCTTCAGTTGGAGACTTGAGTATGCCTTCATCACCTTCTTCAGCTATTGGCTCTACGGGATCTTCAAGTATTTCGGTTGTAGTAAGTCCTTCTACAAATGATTCTTTATTGAAGTCTAATTCTTCTTCCGCAGCCTCTTCATCATCTACAGTAAGTTCTACTATAGTTTCTTCTTTATCCTTTCCCTCAGCAGGAGGGGACACTTCTGGCTGAGCCTGTATTTCTGGCTCTTATTGTACCTCCAGAGATGGAGTACATTCTTCTTGATTCTCCACTTCGGACTCTCGAAATACTTCTTCTTGAGCATCTTCTTCTAAAGAAGAAGAAGTCTCCTCCTCAGATTCCTCGTTTTCTTTATAAATATCTTCTTGAGGAGGAGGAGGAGCCATAAGCTTTGGAGCAATGATAACACCTACAAAAATTAAACAAAATAAGTTAATATACAAAAATCATAGTTTTGTATAGATTTTTGTATAAATTATATTTACCTGGAGTATGTGTAGGATGTGCTAAGTACGCGTCATAATCTCCAGTCCAGTCCTCATCATCAAAATTAATAGCTGGTTCATCGGATGGGATGGGCTCTTGATCAATAGTATGTACTGGGGCGACGTCTTCAACAACTTGTGCCTTTCGTGGCAAAGTTAAATGAAGCGACGAGCTGAGAAGTTCCGGAGATAGGACTACCGCAGGTGCTGCTGGTTGAGATGCTGAAGATCATTCTCCAGGGTAAACTGAAGAAGATGCAACATGTTGCGGCTCATCCACCTGAGTGTCACTCTCCGGGGTAGGGGCTCTTGATCTAGAAGGTCTTTTGGTGGTAACCTTCTTCTTCTTTTCCGGGGTCTTCTCTGGAAGAGTGACAGCTGCACTTTGTTTCCGTTTATGGGACTTCCCAATAATGATTAGTTTTGCAGCTTTTTCTCCAACTCCCGTAGGGATAACCTCCAGATACTGATCTGGAACAGCTGTGTCGTCAGGGATGTCTGATGGTACCCTGATTTGTTCCTCAACATTCCCTTCCTTGGGCCATCTTAGACTATCTCTCATGTTGTAGCCATGGGGGAATGAGCGGATGGAAGCATAAAAGTGATCATAAGTATGAAGTATGCTCGGTGGTGCTGCTAGCGGTTGATACTTTGAATTTGGCACCAGTACGGGCAGTACTAAAATATCTCCAACCTCTTGCACCATCAATCAGTTTTCCATAGTGACGGAAACTGGTAGAGGGATTACCAACATGAAGTTGGTCGTATCCAAATTGGCAAGTGAACCTACTTGGTAGATATGGTTCGAACGCACAACTGTCTTCATTTCTGTATATCAGATGAGAGGGTCTGATGCACTGTAGCCACATGAAGACTGGTGCTGATAATAAAGTTCTTTCTTCAACTTTATCTTCAAATTTAATGCCGAAGCAGTCGGCTGGAACTTGTGGCCTCGTACAGAAAAAGTTCCAACCATAAGAATAATTCAAGACTGTTCGGGTATCTGCCACTGTCGTGGCAATCCATGTAGCTTTACTGAACTTTTGGAGGAAGACCTCCGTATCATCTCATGGGCCTGGTGGCAATAAGCTGCAGTTGTGATGTAACAGCCACCCGTCAAGTAAGTGTAGGGCATTTCTACCCTAGGGAATACGTTTTGATGAGGAGCATTGTTGATTAGCTCCTCACCAAAAGTCCTCAAACCTACGTTTACTCGGCACACCATTGCCGATAACAGGTTGATTCTGGCTTTCAACACCAAATGTACCGCTGGCCATAGCACGCTTCGGTGGATTCTATCAACTGTACCGGTCCCCGGTACAACCCATCTCCTCAACCACAAAGAAAGAAAGCCGGCCAGCAAGGCTCTCTTAGAGATCTTCTGGCTGCCATATCTGAGAAAGCTCAAGGCTTCGGTTCCGACAGAGAACTCCCCAGTCTTGGTGGACAAATATTTGTTCAGAAATTTGTAATTGATCATTATATCTCGTATTTTATCAGCAGGAATTATTGAACCAGTGTTGGTATTTGGAGCTTTGTTCTCCTGGAATCTTTCTTTATCATCTTTGGATATTTTTTCCTTATAGAAAAAGAGATATGTTGTCCACTTATTGATGTATGCTAGATGAGATCCACTCTCATGCATAGTAGTGCATATCATGTAATGGCACATCAACTCTTCATATACCTCAACCAATTAAGGGTTTTTTTCCTGATTTCAGCAAGTTCCCGATTGGAGGGAACATATTCTTCATATGGGGCTTCCTCCATTGGCAGCTTTGAGATGAATTGTATCTCATGGAGTGTGAGACCCATTTCATCTTTTGGGGTCGCAAAAGTTCCAGTTGAACTTATATATATCTCCATCAGGGCCATGAATAAGTTACTGTTCGGTGGTATACCCTGACTAGTGGAGGCCACTGCTTCATACAGGCCGATGTATATCAGCTCCGTCTGGAAGTTCTTCATGATCCAAACACTAATTTGGATCCAGTTCTGGTTAAATGTAGTCAACCATCCAGGTAGCCTAGGGTTTGTTTGGGGATACAACACCGCAGCCCTTATGAACTTATTGATGAATATCTAGGTCTGCACCAGTTAGATTAAAGTCGAATCTTCATTCGGAGTAAATCTTGGCAAGAGATCAGAGAAAGGAACAACAACACCATTGGGAGTACTAGCGTAGTAGCCCATGTCATTGGCTCTCTCCCTCTTGAAAATGATCTTTTTTGGTCTTCCGTGACTGCTGGGAGTCATATTCCACAGCATCTGTCGAGGATGGATGGCATGGATGAATGCGGACAGGGGATAATCTATATCCATGTCAGGAAGATACATTGTTCTATCTCCAGACTTGAACACTCAAGACTCCTTCTTGGGGTGTGTTTGAGACTTGCAGTCTATTGCATCCCCAAATAAGAAAGCTGGTTTTGCAAATTGTTAGCCATCCAGCGAGGTCAACAGTTCTCCATTAATCATGGATAGCAGCATTTTATCCCCCTAGGCAGCTATCAACTGTGCTTTCTCTATAGGGTACTCCGGATTTGATTGGGGAAACTCTACATGAGACAGATTCTCCAAATAATTCGAGCCCACCATACCAACTGATGAACCAAATACTTCTGCAAGAGGGTGAATTTGCAAATGTACTACCAAAAGAAAAAGAAAATTCAAGTTAGTGAAAATCTAATTTGAAATTTTTACGCAAATAAATTACTCTAAGTTTTTACACATAAAGGTTAAAGATTTTGACTATGTAAACTTTACGCTTATTGAAGTTGATAAAAAGTTTTAAAGTGTAAAAATTCTTTGTTTTACACAGAATCTTTCACTTGTGAAATTTTACGCTAGCACATGTTGATGTGAGCGTATTATGAATTTTACGCTGACATATGTTGACATGAGCGTATTCTAAATTTTACGCTGGCACATGTTGATGTGAGCATATTGTGAAATTTACGCTGGCATGTGTAGACATGAGCGTATTTTAGATTTTACGCTGGCGGTGTAGACATGAGCGTATTTTAGATTTTACGCTGGCATGTGTAGACATGAGCGTATTTTAGATTTTACGCTGGCACGTATAAACGTGAGCGTATTTTTTTAATTTTACGCTGACACGTATAAATGTGGGCGTATATTCTTAACTTTATGCTGACACGTATAACGTGGGCGTATTTTGTTATTTCAGTTTCTACGCTGACACGTATGACGTGGGGGTGAAATCTGAAGGTTCGAGTTTTCTTTTTCTTCTCCGACGAACTCATAGCCGAGATTAAGTAGGGCTTTACCCTTCATTGCCGGAGCCGTGGCTGGGTTGCTCTGTTGGGGCGTCGTGGATAGTTGGATGGGGGTTTTCGTACGGTCGGCCGAGGAGATTTTTTCCACCAAACCCAATGTTCGTCGTATAGTGTGAAAATAGGGCTATCTTACGCTCAATAAAACTGCTTCTTTTACGCACGATAGTTATTCGAGCTTTTACGCTCAAAACTATTGTGGGCGTAAAGTCTATTTAGGCTACTTTTTACGCTCAAGGCTATTTTTCTAGCCATTTTATGCTAGGAAGTTTATTTTAGGCTATTTTACGCCCAATTTGCCACATTACGCTAGGAGTGTATTTTGGATCATTTTTACGTCCGATCATTTCTGACCACTTAAGAACGTGGTTTGCCCACGTAGCTTTCATGCCATACTTTTCGAAGAACGTGTGTATGTGCTCTCCCCATTTTATTGAAGTAGTGGGACACGTGTCACAATACGTAGAGATCAAACTCTACATGGGACACATGTCAACGTGCGTAGAGGATGATTTGGATCGTGGGTGACAGTTATTAGCGTTGAGACACAATTTTGTTGCTTTTTTACATACAAAGGGTCAAGTATATAAATAGACTTATTTTTCACATAGACAGAAAAAAGGGATCAATAGAGAGACAGGGAGAGGAGATTCTGAGAAAACTCATATTTTTAGAGTGATATTCCCAAAAGCATTTTTCAACTTTTTTTCTCAAGAATAGGGTGAAGCAAAGCAAGAAAACATTCGATTGTGCCATCAGTGTCGTTGCTCGATACCTTTCCGGTGACTTAGTTCTTCCGATTGTTCGTCTTCTTCAAGCAGTTTTCTTTATCATCATCGTATGGTCCAAGGAACAAAGTGATCGCTCTCAGATCAGACTTCCATAGCAATACTTTCCAGAACAATTTGTACTTTTTGTACTTTTTCTAGTTTTCTTTCAAAAGCCAAATTTTAGGCATTTTGTTAAGTGAAACAAATACATGTGGTTTTGAATACATGTCTTTCATGGACGGATTTTCAGGATACAATCAAATTAAGATACATCCGGGAGATGAGAAGCATACTGCTTTTCGTACACCCCTTGGAGTCTACTGCTATATGGGTATGTCATTTGGTCTGAAAAATGCTGGGGCCACGTATCAACGGGCTATGAGTAACATCTTTCAAGAACATCTACGGAAAACAGTTGAAGGTTATGTGGATGACATTGCTGTCAAAAGTCGATCAAAAGATGATCACATTCAAGAATTGAAGACAGTATATGAGTTGATGCATCAACATCAACTGAAGATGAACCCTACTAAGTCTTTCTTAGGGGTTTCCAGTGGAAAATTTTTGGGATTTGTCATTACTTCGCAAGGTATTCATGTTGATCCTGACAAAATCAAAGTGATTCTAGAAATGCGTCCTCCACGCAATCTAAAAGAACTTCGTGGCTTCCAAGGTCGCATCGCTTATATCAGATAATTTATATACAATCTTTCTGGGAGATGTCAGCCTTTCTCCCGTCTATTAAAGAAAAGTGTATCATTTATCTGGGATGAAGTATGTCAGCAAGCCTTCAATGACCTCAAGCAATACCTTATAAATCCACATGTTATGGTACCTCCAGTGGTAGGGAGACCATTTTTGCTATATGTTCGAGCCTTGGATCATTCACTTGGTGCTCTTCTTGCTCAGAAAAGTGACAAGGGTCATGAACAGGCAATTTATTATCTTAGCCGAATGATGGTTGGAGCTGAACACAGGTATACTCCCGTGGAGAAGGAATGTCTGGCCTTTGTTTTTGTTGTTCAAAAGATACAACATTATGTGTCAGGACAGACTATTCATGTCATATCCAGAATAAATCATATTCGGTATTGATAAGAAAACCGAGCATCCTTAACTCCAGGTTAGCCACCAGGGCGATGTTGCTCACTCCTTATGACATGGTCTATGTACCTTAAAAATCAGTGAAAGGCCAAGCATTAGCTGATTTCCTAGCAGCTCACCCTATACCTGAAACATCTAAGCTATATGAGGACATTCCAGATGAAGTTGTGGATTGCAACATGACTTTAAAGGATGATATTTGGCAACAATATTTTGATGGAGAATCACGGGTTGGACCTAAAGGCAATATCGTCTCCGGAGTAGGCATTGTCCTAGTCTCTCCTGACAATATGGTCATATACCATGCTTATTCTCTCAATGAGTCATGCTCTAACAATATGGCAGAATACAATGCTCTGTTGATTGGTCTCCAAGTACCAAAAAAATTAGACATTGAGTTCTTAGAAGCTTATACAGATTCTCAACTGATTGTTAATCAGGTTAGAGGGACATATGAAGTCAGAAATCTTGACCTCATCCCTTATCATCAAGTGGTAATCGAATTGGTCCTTTCATTCAAAGGATTCTTCATCGAATTCGTGCCACGTTCTCAAAATTTGGAAGCTGATGCTCTTGCTAGTTTAGCTGCAGACTTAGCGGTTCAATTAGAAGACAAAATACCATTACTTTGTTGGATCGAGACTTATTCTGTGTAAAGAATAACTTGCATATTGAACAGAGTTATGCTACAGAATCAAGTTCTCAACAAAGGGATTGGAGAAGTCCATTCATTGATTATACAGTTTATGGAATTTTACCTGAAGATCCAAAAGAAGGTGCATCAATAAAAAGACGAACATTTCGATTCTATTATGATTCTTCTTTACATATGTTATATCGTCATTCTTATGACGGACTTTTGCTACGATGTCTCTCTGAGAGTGAAGCCAAGCAAACACTCCGTGAAGCTCATGATGGTGTCTGTGGTGCCCATCAACCGGGTCCAAAATTAAAGGACCGCATTCGAAGAATGGGATATTATTGGCCTTCTATGATAGCAGATGCTGTAAATTATGCCAGACGGTGTAAAGCATGTCGGATTCATAATGATTTTATTCATCAACCATCTGAGTTCCTACATCCTACAGCAGCTTCTTGGATTTTCGAAGCTTAGGGCATGGATATTATTGGTCCGATTAACCCTCCTTCTGTTAAAGGACATCGGTTTATACTGGCTATAACCGATTACTTTTCTAAATGGACGAAAGTAATTCCTCTTGCCGAAGTAAAAACATCTAATGTGGTTAGCTTCATCAAACACCATGTCATTTATCGTTTTAGGATTCCCCGAAGGATAATCCATGACAACGGACCACAATTTGTCAGTCAGGCATTTTATCGATTCTGTAATAAGAATCGGATTCAAAATCTGGCTTCTACGGCTTATAATCCAGCTGCTAATGGTTTGGCCGAAGCCTTCAACAAGACAATCATCAAACTTCTCAAAAAGTTCGTTTCTTCTAATAAACGTGATTGGAATGAGAAACTTGGAGAATGTTTATGGGCTTACCGAACGACAGTCCGAACTCCGACTAGTTTTACACTATTCTCACTGGTTTACGGATGTGAAGTTGTTCTTCCACTGGAAATCCAGATTCTATCTCTTAGAATAGCTATTGATAATGAGCTAACTATAGATAACAATGATCGCTTACGACTCCAAGAACATGAAGGATTGGACGAGAAGCGTCTTCAAGCGCAACAGCACATTGAGCTATATCAAGCCCGCATATCTCAAACTTTCAATCGTAAAGTTAAAGAATGGGTATTCAAAGTCGGTGAATTAGTTCTAGATGCTCGAAGACCGATGGTGATGACTCATAAGAGCAAATGGAAATTCTAAGCAAAATGGGAAGGTCCCTATGTAGTCGAGACAATGTTCTCCAATGGTGCCTATAGGTTGTCTAAACATAATAGAGATTTGCTCATGATGTCGATCAATGGCAAATTCTCGAAAAAATATTATGTTTGAATTTCTTCTTTATTCCCCAACTACCAATATTTGGTTAAGCTGATTTCTTGTCTCCTTGAAGTGAATTTTAATCTTCTCTCTTACCAGCTGATTAAAAAGTAAGATTTATTATTTATCATGTTCTTATGACCTCTGAATAAATATTAAGTCTACTTCTTTTCCTATCTATCATGTCTATTTGGCCTCTGAATAGATATTTATCTATTTTTTTGAGTAGTTACTATCTGTCACGTTTATATTACCTCTGATACTATCGTATACTCTAAACAGAAAAAGAGATTCATTATCTATCATATCCATATTACCTCTGGATAGATATAATTTATTGAGTTTAAAAGACTTGTCATGTCCATATTACCTTTGATAAGTGTTTATTATCTCATACCTATTGTTTAATTTCAAAATAAATGATAAGATCACAAAACAAATATTTTATTCATTTTCTGTAAATATTATAGAATATAAAAAAAGATGGAAGATTACAAAAGCTCTTTATTTGCCTAAGGCGGATCAGATAAGTCTTTTAGCAGTTTCTGCAGCTCTGCTAGACGCTTTTCACGAGAGCTTAATATATTCTTAGTAGCTAAAGAGCGTCGAGCTTCAGGAGAGCAGATATGAAAAAGTTCAGCAAAAGTGACTATCATCTGATCCTTGGCTTCGTCAAGGGTTTTGATAGTAGATTCTGCTCCAAAGACATTATTTCAAGATCGAGCTCTGTGTAAGCTACTGGTCTCGAGTTATGATCAGTTGATCCCTCTCTGCCTTCAAGCGAGCCAACTCGGCCTCAACTTCTCGAATTTTATTATTTTGTTGATGAATTCTCATATTCGAGATTTCATAGGCTTCTCTCTGGCTATCCAGCTCGGGCTTTGCTTCTGCCAAAAAAATCTTTTTTTTGGCGACCTTTATGCTGTATTCGTGGAGGGCTTTATTGAAAGTCATTTCCCGAGCCAGGTATTCAGCCGATAAAGTGTCATACTCCTCTTGGATGAGATTTTTAGTGGTTTTACTTGATAGCTTCAGATATTCTTTGAGGGGCTGTTCAAGTCCCTCCACTATTTTCTCCAATGTCGATGCTCTTGCTACATCGTTAAACATGGTGACATTTTTATTGTAAGAGAGATGGATGCCTTCAAACTCTCATAATTAAGGCCCTTATTCAAGACCATTTTGATTAGAGCCGCTAAAGTCTTGTAAAAAGTCTCAGTATGAATCTCAACTAAGAGATTCATTTCTGCACTCGAGCTTGGCGTTGCGGTGATGTCTATCAAATCTTTTCTTTGAAGACTATGAGCAGATGTTATCTTGGTAGCAGGCTGATAAGAAGACATTGTTGTCACTTCTACCACAGCCAACTGATTCTCAGGAGCTTCAGGAACAGTATCTTCAACAATTGTTACTTCAGCCATTTCTGGAGCTGAAACTACTTTAGTTTCGGTGGCGGTGGTTGGTGTAGATGGAATTGTAGTTATAGCAGCTGACTCTAGTTTAGGCATTGTCTCTTCAGGAACTTGTACTGGATCAGTAACAATAGCAGAGGATGCTATTACAACATTCCCAGCTTCAGTTGATGACTTGAGTATGCCTTCATCACCTTCTACAGCTGTTGGCTCTACAGAATCTTCAAGTATTTCAGTTGTAGTGAATCCTTCTACAACTGATTCTTCATTAAAATCTAAATCTTCTTCAGCAGCCTCTTCATCATCTACAGTAAGATCTACTGTAGTTTCTTCTTTATCCTTACCCTCATCAGGAGGGGACACTTCTGGCTGAGCCTGCATTTCTGGCTCTTGTTGTACCTCCAAAGATGGAGGACATTCTTCTTGAGTCTCCACTTTGGGCTCTCGTAGTACTTCTTCTTGAGCATCTTTTTCTTCTGAAGAAGAAGCCTCCTCCTCAGATTCCTCATTTTCCTCATAAATATCTTCTTGAGGAGGAGGAGGAGCCACAAGCTTGGATGTAATGGTGACACCTACAAAAATTAAACAAAAATAAGTTAATATACAAAAAATCATAATTTTGTATGGATTTTGTATAAATTATATTTACCTAGAGTAGGTGTAGGATGTGCCAAGTACGCGTCATAATCTCCGGTCCAATCCTCATCATCAAAATTAATAGCTGGTTCATCTGATGGGATGGGCTCTTGATCAACATGTACTGGGGCGACGTCTTCAACAACTTGTGCCTTTTGTAGCAAAGTTAAATGAAGCGACGAGCTGAGACGTCCTGGAGATAGGACTACTACAGGTGCTGTTGGTTGAGATGCTGAAGGTCCTTCTCCAGGGTGAACTGAAGAAGATGCAATATGTCGTGGCTCATCCACCTGAGTGTCACTCTCCGGGGTAGGGGCCCTTGATCTAGAAGGTCTTTTGGTGGTAACCTTCTTCTTCTTTTCTGGGGTCTTCTCTGGAAGAGTAACAACTGCACCTTGTTTCCTTTTTCGGGACTTACCAATAATGATAGGTTCTGTAACTTTTTCTCCGACTCCTGTAGGGATAACTTCCAGATATTGATCTGGAACGGCAGTGTCGTCAGGTATATCTGATGGTACCCTGACTGGCTCCTCCATATTGCCTTCCTTGGGCCATCTTAGACTACCTCTCAGGTTGTAGCCATGGAAAAAGGAGCGGATGGAAGCATAAAAGTGAGCATACGTATGGAGTATAAGTAACTCAGTGGTACTGGTAGCAGTTGATACTTTGAATTTGGCTCCGGTAAAGGCGATGCTAAAATATCTCCAACCTCTCGCAGCATCAATCAGCTTCCTATAATGACGGAAACTGGTGGAAGGATTGCCAACATGAAGTTGGTCATATCCAAATTGGCGAACGAACCTACTTGGTAGATATGGTTCGAACTCACAACCGTCTTCATTTTTGTACATCAGGGGGGAGAGTCTGATGCACTATTGCCATCTGAAGACTGGTGCTGACAATTAAGTTCTTTCTTCAACTTTATCTTCAAATTGAACGCCGAAGAGTCGGCTGGAACTTGTGGCCGGGTACAGAAAAAGTTTTATCCGTAAGAATAATTTAATACTGCTCGGGTATCTGCCACTGTCGTGGCAGTCCATGTAGTTTTGTTGAACTTTTGGAGGAAGACCTCCGCATCATCTCCCTGGCCTGGTGGCAATAAGTTGCAGTTATGATGCAACAGCCAGTCCATCAAATAAGTGTAGGACATTTCTAACCAAGGAATACATTCCGATGAGGAGCGTTATTGATTAGCTCCTCACCAAAAGTCCTCAAACCTGCGTTTACTCGATACACTATTGCCGATAGCAGGTTGATTCTGCTTTTAAACACCAATCGTACTGCTGGCCATAGCACGTTTCGGTGGATTCTATCAACTGTACCGGTCCCCGGTATAACCCATCTTCTCAACCATAGAGAAAGAAAGCCTGCCAGCAAGGCTTTCCTAGAGATCTTCTGGCTGCCATATCTGAGAAAGCTCAAGGCTACAGTTCCGGCAGGGAACTCCCCGGTCTTAGTAGACAAATATTTATTCGAAAATTTGTAGCCAATCATCATATCCCGTATTTTATCAGCAGGGATTGTCGAACCGGTGTTGATAGTTGGAGCTTTGTTCTCCTGGAATCTCTCTCTATCATCTTTGGATATCTTATCCTTATGGAAGAAGAGATATGTTGTCCACTTGTTGATGTACGCCAAATGAGATCCACTCTCATGCATAGTAGTATAAATCATGTAAGGGCACATCAATTCTTCATATACCTCAACCAATTGAGGGTTTTTCTTCCTAATTTTAGCAAGTTCCCGGTTGGAGGGAACATATTCTTCATATGGGGCTTCCCCCATTGGCAGCTTCGAGATAAATTGTATCTCGTGGAGAGAGAGACCCATTTCACCTTTTGGGGTCACAAAAGTTCCAGTTGAACTTATATATATCTCCATCAGGGCCATAAAAAAGTTACTGTTTGGTGGTATACCTTGACTAGGGGAGGCCTCTACTTCATATAGACCGATGGCTTCCAAGTCGGTCTTGAAATTCTTCATGATCCAAACACTAATTTGGATCCAGTTCTGGTTGAATGGAGTCAACCATCCCGGTAGCCTGGGGTTTGTCTGGGGATATAATACCGCATCCCTTATAAACTTATTGATGAACATCTGGGTCTGCACCGGTTGGATTAAAGCCGAATCTTCACTCGGAGTAAATCCTGGAAAGAGACCAGAAAAAGGAACGACGCCGCCATTGGGAACACTAACGTGATACCCCATATCGTTGGCATGATCCCTCTTGAATATGATTCTACCCGGCCTTCTATGACTGCTGGGAGTCAGATTCCATAGCATCTGTCGGGGATGGGTGGCATGGATAAATGCGGACAGAGGATAATCTCTATCCATATCAGGGAGATACATTGCTCTATCTCCAGACTTTAACACCCAAGACTCCTTCTTGGGGTGTGTTTGTGACTTGCAGTCTATTGTATCCCCAAATAAGAAAGCTGGTTTTGCAAATTGTTGGCCATTCAGCGAGGTCAACAGTTCTCTATTTATCATGGATAGCAGCATTCTATCCCCTTAGGCAGCTATCAACTGTGCTCTCTCTACAGGGTACTCCAAATTCGATTGGGGAAACTCTAGATGAGACAGATTCTCCAAATAATTCGAGCCCACCATACCAACTGATAAGCCAAATACTTCTGCAAGTGGATGAATTTGCAAATCTACTGCCAAAAGAAAAAAAAATTCAAGTTAGTGAAAATCTAATTTGAATTATTACGCAGATAAATTAGTCTAAGTTCTTTCACATAAAGGTTAAAGACTTTGACTATGTAAACTTTACGCTTATTAAAGTTGATAAAAAAAATTTAAAGTGTAAAAGGTCTTTGTTTTACAAAAAAGTCTTTCACTTGTGAAATTTTACGCTGGCACATGTTGATGTGAGCGTATTATGAATTTTACGCTGGCATGTGTTGACATGAGCATATTCTAAATTTTATGCTAGCACATATTGATGTGAGCGTATTATGAATTTTACGCTGGCATGTATTGACATGAGCGTATTCTAAATTTTACGCTAGCACATGTTGATGTGATCGTATTATGAATTTTACGCTGGCATGTGTTGACATGAGCGTATTTTAGATTTTATGCTGGCACATGTTGATGTGAGCGTATTGTGAATTTTACGCTGGCATGTGTAGACATGAGCGTATTTTAGATTTTACGCTGGCACATATAGACGTGGGCGTATTTTCTTAATTTTACGCTGACACGCATAAACGTGGGCGTATGTTCTTAACTTTACGCTGACACGTATAACGTTGGCGTATTTTGTTATTTCAGTTTCTATGCTGACACGTATGACGTGGGCGTAAAATTTGAAGGTTCGAATTTTCTTCTTCTTCTCCGGTGAACTTGTAGCCGAGATAAAGTAGGGTTTTACCCTTCATTGTTGGAGCCACGGTGGGGTCGCTCGGTTGAGGCGTCGTTGATGATGGGACAGGGGTTTTCGTGCGGTCGGCCGATGATGAGTCAACGACGGGCTTCTTGCCCTTGCTGCCGGCGAGCCATCGGATTGAAAGCAAGAGAATGAAAGAGTCAGAGGAGGAAGAAATATCAAGATTATAGAAGACAAGTAAAGTTTTATCTCTCTTCAAAGAACTCTATTTATTGTAACACCCAGTTTTCCAGATGAGGGTATTTTTGAAATTTTGTAATTATAATTATTATTCATTGATATTTATTTCACATTATGATTTTTGGTGTTTTTTAATTATTTTTAAACTATTTAAAAACTGGTTTAAGTAATGACTTATGATTTTGATGTGCTGCTAGTGAAACCTGAGAGACTGCATGACCTAGAGCCTAACCATGTCATTAGGATAATTTATTTATTATTTTTAGCCTAGGAGTATTTGGTCATTTTGACTTATTTGAATTATTTGATGATTTATGGAATTGGTGAATTCTAGATTGACTTGACTTGTTGAGACCTAGTGAGCTAGTCTAGAAGCTAACCCTAGCCATGGTGACCCTAGTCTAACTTAGGTTAACCTACTTTTAGTCATTAGAAACTAATTTTAGAATGGGGGGATTTGGTTTAGTGCATTTAAGTCATGATTTATGGTTTCATGAAATGACTTATGGCTAAATGGTTTATTTGATCATGACTTAGCCCATAGCCCATAACTAGAAGCCCTAATCCTAACCAAACCCAAAATGACCATCCATAGGGATCCCCACCCTATATAAACACTTATTCTCTAGGGCTTGCCTCCTTCTTTCATTCATTTCAACATTGGAAAAAGAAAGGTATTGTCCCTCTTCCAAAAATCCCCATAAATCCATTTTAATTCCTTTTTAATCCTAGTTTCTTGCATTAGAATCTAATTTCCTCCTATATTCTGAATGTGGAATTTAATCCCAGCTTTGGGACAATTTGGAGCTTTTGGCATCAAGAGGAAGAATCCCCCATTTGAAACTTTTCCAAGCTTTTTGCACATATAGGTAAAACCCTCTAAATTGATTTAAATTTCAGTTTTCTTTGCATGTAGGGCTAGATCTAGGAGTCCTATAGGTGTCCCCAAAATTTGGGTGGTTTTTGTGTTCGTTTGGTGTCCGTGTCAGACACGTGTCGTAGTGTTGCCTAGGTGTTTGATGAAATGCCTAAGAGGGATTTTTCTTCTATTTTCCTAAATCTTTTTGAATGAATTCCTAGATTTATAAAAAAAAAAAATATGTGCACTTCACATTCGTGTCCTTCTGAATATATTTCTGGACACATTCGTGTCCATATTTGAACACACATGTGTGCACGAGGACACCGTGCAGTGCCCTGCTGCTTGGGTGCCACTACGGACACGACACGGGCTCTTGTGAGCTGAAATTTGGTGGACACGATGGGCTACTATCTGACACAGCACACACAAAATTTCAGAGGATTTTATTGGGTGGTTCGAGAGAATTTCAACCCGCACTGATTTCGACACTGCACTACACACGGGCGAGACACGTTCTGATACGTGTCTCGTGCTTAGGACACGCGTGTTGTGGACACGTTGTAGACACCTAGACATATTCCCCTATCCATGGCGAACCTAGGGACACATCCACGTGGCACGAAGTGACACGAGTCGTGTCCATGAGTCGACTGCATCGCAGCACGATGCAGTCTGTGCACGCATGTGTCTGTGCGTGTTTCATGACTTAGACATGCCGTGTCCAGTCATGGAGACACATGGGGACTCGTGCGGACCTTGAACACGTGTACGACTCTGTACTAAACTATTTTGTATGTATTTTATTGTATTTTCGAAATTGGTATTGAGGATTCATATTCTCTGATACTCGGTTTACTGAGTGCATATTTTTTCAAATCCTAATTCATTCTAATTCCTTTAAAATGTAAATTTATATGTATATATGTATGTTGATGTATCTGTGATATTGAATTACATGTCTGTTGCACTGTGGTATGGTTTATCTGGAGTTTTAGTTGTTTTTGAAATTTGAATTTAGTTTGTGGTGATAGGTTCTGAATTTGGTTCAGTCCAGTACAATTCTCAGAGTTTTGTGAATTCAATTAAATATTAATTGTGATAATTTAATGTCTACATGTATGAACATAAGTGAGAATTAAGTCTACATCACTGAATTCATAAGAGATGCATTGGGTTCAATTTTGGATTCGATTTTAAGTTCAATGTACACTGAAACAGGGATAACCTGAGAATAATATCATTTCCCTTGTTGTCACGCAAATGTGTTTTAGCTAAGTCCTACACACACAGGTTCCTCTACATACCACTCACCATTGTCACTTGGCACACTTGAATGACATGCTGAGCACACACATAGCTCTCTGCACACACATGACACTGAGTTGTGCACATGTTGACTGAAGCCCCTAACCTTCACACTGTTTAGCTAAAGCCTGAGATTAGAAATTTGTTGTGAATGCTAGTTTTAAACATTAAAACTGGATTTGTTGAGTACGGGATTTGATCCCCATACTATTTTCTTGAGGGAGGGATGTTAGTGTTATGATGGTGTTATCCCCAAGTTATTTTACATTGGTTTGGGTTCTTCTAATGTTTGAGTTTACTGAAATTATGCAGTGGCAGTTTCTATTTGTGTCAGTCCAAGTTATGTCTTGGATAGTTCCTATTCTCCTTATGTTCTATCTCTATTAACTGAACCTTCCCTGTTTTAGATTCAATTAGCCACTGCACAATATCCTGAATCATGTAATGTTATGATTGTGCAGTCCTAAATTCCTGGGTTATTCAGTCATGCTAACAGCCCCACTATTTACTTGGGTTTAATCCTTGATGAGGGTTGAGCTTGGTGTTCAGTCTTCACTGGACAATGGAGTTTCAGACCCCCTCTTTCCATACTGTCCTGTCCATTTATTGCGTAACTGTCTTGTGTACTGAGTTGGGAAGCACAATTTTAAACTATTGGAAATTCTGAGATTAAACTGAAAACCTGAGATTCCATCATGTGAACCTACATTGCTTAGCCATTAACTGTAAACATGTGGACCCTATTTACCTGGACAACTAACGCAGGGCTAACCCTTTTATTGAACACATGGTATCACATAATTACACACACACACAAGCTGAACCCTAAAAACTGAACTCCACATCACTTTGTTCACCTACACACCCTTTACTGTGCTCTACACAGGTTCAAACCTGAGACTAAATGGCATCAGCCATGTTCAGTCCACTTTGGCATTGCCTGTATCAATCCTATTTTGGATTGAATCAAGCAATGTGCACATGACAGGACCCACAGGCTGATTTCGAGCTTTGTTTATATGAGTTATGTTTGGTGTTGGTTTCACATGATTCTGGAAACTAATACCACACACACACATTGTTCCCTACTTGCATGTCCACCCTCTACACTCATCCTCATATCACATACTCACATGTATTAGAGGCACACACTCATTTATACAATAGCCACTGTCATTTGATTCATATCTCTAAACACATGATACACACTAACATATCAAAACCTGTCACTAGACACACACACCCCCACATGCCATATATCATCTCTATACCTATATGTAATTTATATGTATGCATGTGTATGCAAGGTAGATAATGAATGAATGAATGTATGCATCTATGTGTATATATATATGAGGTTATATACATTGTTTGATATATAGGTTAGTTACCTTACATATATATATACACCATATAAAAAATATATATATATATACACCATATGTATTTATGTCAAGTGATTTGGTAGCTTAGTAATCATTAGCTTATGGGCTTATGTGTAGCCTATAGAGGACCTAGAAATTGACCAAGTTTAACCAATTGACCCTTACTAGCCTAAGTTTGACCAATATTGACTTATTGACTTAGTTAACTAGGTAGTTGATCATAGAGAGTTGACTTTGACCTAGATTGGCCTAGAAATCATGTAGATTGCATCATAGACTCCATTTATCTTATTTTAAACATATTATAACCTGTACTGCTCTATTTAGGACATTGTGACTCTGGTGCAGACATCTGACATTATACTACTCTTTTCAGAGTATCAGACGAGTATATTCTCTGATAGTTCTCTCATTTACTTGTTAATTACTGTACTTCAGTTCTAGTTACTTGTATGCGATTCTCTGTTACAATACGTGTGGATATTTCTGGATTCATGTATACGACACATTTATTTTTTGGCCTCTATTACTGGTATCATCATTTCCGGCTTCTATTACTGGAATCACCTGCTGGAATCAATTACTGGAATCATTTACTGGTATCTTCATATTATTGGCTGGACTCATCTTGAATCATTGTGTCGTAATTTTGGATTCACTTGCTGGGAGGGAAAATACTAGAGTAAGACATGTAGACATACCCCATTTCTGGAATCACCCTTTTGCTGGAATCATACTGGAATGATAGCCATCTCACACCCGGCCAGGTGTGTGATGTGCCGGATTACCTATAGCCGTTTATATGTCGATCTCGGTATTTTAAAACACATTGCTGGAGTATAGGCTGGACTCACCCTGGAATCATTGATCACTATAACTGGAATCGTCCCTTACAGGATTCATCTTGTATGAGATTCATCATGTACTGGACTTACATTGGAGTTACACTGGTCTACATTGTTGTCTGGACTTTATATCATATTACCCTGGTTCAGCTAGTTCTATTTTTACAGTCTTTATTGCTATAATTCTTCTCTTGTTTAGTTATTTTCTTTCCTTGCACTTTATCTGTCTTTCTTACCATCATCTGAATATAAATTGCCATTTTCATCAATATAACTGTTTATAACTGCTTTATAGTTTTCTGTCATTTACTTGGGTTTTCTAGATGAGATGTGCTCGTTCCTGTCCTGACTGAACCTGTTGAAAATTTTATAGATGTTTGCCCTGAGGACACATGCCCTAATATTACAGACCAGGAGATGGGTTAGCTATCTTTGGCCCCGACACTCAGGAGTGATCGGGAGTTTATCTAGTTTGTCTTGTTTTAGTTTTCATGTTTAGAACTGGAGTTGTATATAGAGATTTGAGACTTGAGATGTATTTGAAATTTTTGAGTTTGTTGTTATTATATCAGTAGTTTTGTTGTCTTCAATTTCTTAGTTATATTTCGGTGTTATCTTATCGTGCTTAGACTGTGATTGAGTTACACCATATCTTATACTTGTCCTCCGTTCGGAGTTGATCTTGATGAGTACATTATATACTGCATGAGTAGATGGTTAGTTAGAGACTTAGAACAACGTTCTACCGCCGACACTGCAGCATAGGCTGGGCACTGTTATGTACTCGTACCCTCACAGTGGATACGGATCGTGACACGTTTTTAGTGGTGGCCCATGCAGGTTGAGAGTCGCATTAGTGCGATATCGTGGTAGTACGACGACTTAGTTGTACTGCTGCGAGCCTACGATAGGACTGAGAGATAGGCTTTACCGGAGAGGCACTCAATCACAGTTAGGAAAATTTTGCTTTAAATCATGCCATCTATATATCGTACTGATTTGCCTTCTTTGAAATAACTATCCTCCTTTGATATATCGATTCCTGCTCACTATTGACTTCCTTGTTCGATCTGACTTCAGGATGGTGGAGACACGATCACATCGCTCTGGTGCAGCAGTTATTGTAGAGGGGACTGCCACCTCTCAGCCAGATCAGCAGGGTCAGGAGGCTGCAGCTCCTGCCACCTCTGCCCATATTGAGACTTCAGCAGCAGCAGCAAGGGGTATGGCTTCACCAGCTCGAGGGCAGGACCCAGTCATCCTAGAGATGCAGTTCCAGTAGCCGCCGCATACAGGACACGTAGATGCGGCATAGATGTTTGCTTACATCCAGCAGTTTATGGACCGGCAGCAGGCCCGACAGGACAGGAGCATGGAGTTGGCCCTTACGACGGTCGCAGCTCGACCAGTGATCCAGCAACCGAGGATACCGGGGATAGAGCAGTTCCAAAAGATGAGCCCCAGAGACTTCCTGGGGACAGAAAGGATTTTATATGCTGACGAGTGGATCGAGCATATAGAGGAGATCTTTCGCCTGACCCGGATACCGGCAGATCTCCAGATAGAGGCAGCAGCTAGCCGGATGCGAGATCTTGCTCGCACCTGGTATCAGTCAGACCCCAGGATGGGGGTAGACAAACTTGGGAGGAGTTCTGGGGCTTCTTCAAGAAGAAGTTCTTTCCAGATTCAGCGCTCATAGCCTTGGAATCGCAGTTCGAGAGCTTAGTACAGGGGAGCCTGTCAGTAGAGGAGTACGCTGGAGAGTTTGGCCGCCCTAGCAGATTCGTAGAGGGCTTGAGCTAGGCGGTGAAGGCCCAGAGGTTCCGGAAGGGTCTGGTCAAGGAAGTCAAGTCCTCGACTAAGGGCAACAGGGATGCCACTTTCGAAAAGATTTTGATGGGTGCTTTATTGGCTGAGGATGATCTTGAGCTGAGGCTCAAGAGGGGACGGGACGCTCACGGTATCAGCAGCAGCGGAGGCCAGGCCAAGAGGCCTCATGTGCAGATTCAGCAGACACAGGCACCAGTGGGAGTTCAGCAGGTACGGCATCAGTACCGGGGTCAGGACCCGAAGGTGATCAGTTGTTCCTACTGCAAGCAGCCGGGACACATCTGGGAGCAGTACAGGAAGAGGTTGAAGGTTTGGTATTTCTGTAGGTCAGCTGTCCACCAGAAGATAGATTGTCCCATTGCACCTCCTTTTGAGGGAGCTAGGCCACCTGTAGCTTAGCACCAGAGGGGTGGAGCTTTTGCGATGGCAGCCGAGAAGACTGACATCGCAGTTGATGGGTTAGCAGGTTTGACCTTCTTGTTCTTCCTCTCCACTTTCATGTGTTATTTCCCTTAGTACCTGTTAGGATGTTTCTTGTGATTGCTAGATAGTGTAGCTACCCTGTTCGAGACTGTGGAATCACGACCAGTAGGATTGTGTTGCTTCGACTTTGATTGATGTTGGGGTTGACCTAGGCAAGGTGCGATCATCTTAATTTCGAGGACAAAATTTTTATAAGGTGGGTAGGATTGTAACACCCAGTTTTTCTGATGAGGGTATTTTTGAAATTTTTTAATTATAATTATTATTCATTTATATTTATTTCATATTATAATTTTTGGTGATTTTTAATTATTTTTAAACTATTTAAAAACTGGTTTAAGTCATGACTTGTGATTTTGATGTGCTGCTAGTAAAACCTGAGAGACTGCATGACCTAGAGCCTAACCATGTCATTAGGATGATTTAATTATTATTTTTAGCCTAGGAGTATTTGGTCATTTTGACTTATTTGACTTATTTGATGATTTATGGAATTGGCAAATTCTAGGTTGACTTGACTTGTTGAGACCTAGTGAGCTAGCCTAGAAGCTAACCCTAGCCATGGTGACCCTAGTCTAACTTAGGTTAACCTACTTTTAGTCATTAGAAACTAATTTTAGAATGAGGGGAATTTGGTTTAGTGCATTTAAGTCATGGTTTATGGTTTCATGAAATGACTTATGGCTAAATGGTTTATTGATCATGACTTGGCCCATGGCCCATAATTAGAAGCCCTAACCCTAACAAACCCAAAATGACCAGCCATAGGGATCCCTACCCTATAACACTTATTCTCTAGGGCTTGCCTCTTCTTTCATTCATTTCAACATTGGAAAAAGAAAGGTATTGTCCCTCTTCCAAAAATCTCCATAAATCCATTTTAATTCCTTTTTAATCCTAGTTTCTTGCATTAGAACCTAATTTCCTCTGTTTTCTAAATACGGAATTTAATCCCAGCTTTGGGACAATTTGGAGCTTTTGGCATCAAGAGGAAGAATCCCCATTTGAAGCTTTTCCAAGCTTTTTGCACATATAGGTAAAACCCTCTAAATTGATTTAAATTTTAGTTTTCTTTGCATGTAGGGCTAGATCTATGAGTCCCCAAGGTGTCCCCGAAATTTGGGTGGTTTTCGTGTTCGTTTGGTGTCCGTGTCGGACACGTGTCGTAGTGTTGCCTAGGTGTTTGATAAAATGCCTAAGAGGGATTTTTTTTTGTTTTTCCAATTTTGAATGAATTCTTAGATCTATATGTGCACTTGACATTCGTGTCCTTCTGAACAATTTTGGACACGTTCGTGTCCATATTTGAACACACACGCGTGCACGAGGATACCGTGCGTGCCCTGCTGCTCGGGTGCCACTGCGGACACGACATGGGCTCTTGTGAGCTAAAATTTGGTGGACACGATGGGCTACTGTCTGACACAGGCACACACAAATTTCATAGGATTTCATTGGGGTTCGAGAGAATTTCAAACCGCACTGATTTTGACACTGCACTGCACACGGGCGAGACACGTTCTGATACGTGTCTCGTGCTCAGGACACGCGTGTCGTGGATACGTTGCAAACACCTAGACATGTCTCCTATCTATGGCGAACCTAGGGACATCTACGTGGCACGAAGTGACACGAGTCGTGTCCACGAGTTGACTGTATCGCAGCACGATGCAGTCTGCACGCATGTGTCTTTGCGTGTTTCATGACTTGGACACGCCGTATCCAGTCATGGAGACACATGGGGACGTGTAGACCTTGAACACGTGTACGACTCTGTACTAAACTTTTGTATGTATTTATTGTATTTTCGAAATTGGTATTGAGGATTCATATTCTCTGATACTCGGTTTACTGAGTGCATATTTTTCAAATCCTAATTCAATTCCTTTAAAATGTAAATTTATATGTATATATGTATGTTATGTAACTGTGATATTGAATTACATGTCTGTTGCACTGTGGTATGGTTTATCTGGAGTTTTAGTTGTTTTCAAATTTGAATTTAGTTTGTGGGGATAGGTTCTGAATTTGGTTCAGTCCAGTACAATTCTCAGAGTTTTGTGAATTCAATTAAATGTTAATTGTGATAATTTAATGTCTACATGTATATACACACGTGAGAATTAGTCTACATCTCTGAATTCATAAGAGATGCATTAGGTTCAATTTTGGATTCGATTTTAAGTTCAATGTACACTGAAACAGGGATAACCTGAGAATAATATCATTTCCCTTGTTGTCACACAATGTTTTTAGCTAAGTCCTACACACATAGGTTCCTCTACATACCACTCACCATTGTCACTTGGCACACTTGAATCATATGCTGAGCACACACATGACAATGAGTTGTGCACATGTTTACTGAAGCCCCTAACCTTCACATTGTTTAGCTAAAGCCTGAGATTAGAAATTTGTTGTGAATGCTAGTTTTAAACATGGAAACTGGATTTGTTGAGTATGGGATTTGATCCCCATACTGTTTTCTTGAGGGTGGGATGTTAGTGTGATGATGGTGTTATCCCCAAGTTATTTTACATTGGTTTGGGTTCTTCTAATGTTTGAGTTTACTGAAATTATGCAGTGGCAGTTTCTATTTGTGTCAGTCCAAGTTATGTCTTGGATAGTTCCTATTCTCCTTATGTTCTATCTCTATTAACTGAACCTTCCCTGTTTTAGATTCAATTAGCCACTGCACAATGTCCTGAATCATGTAATGTTATGGTTGTGCAGTCCTAAATTCATGGGTTGTTC
This sequence comes from Iris pallida, assembly GCA_029216955.1. Classification (NCBI taxonomy): domain Eukaryota; kingdom Viridiplantae; phylum Streptophyta; class Magnoliopsida; order Asparagales; family Iridaceae; genus Iris; species Iris pallida. The sequence goes on along the minus strand of JANAVB010043770.1, from coordinate 4,216 downwards.
AGTCATGCTAACAGCCCCACTATTTACTTGGGTTTAATCCTTGATGAGGGTTGAGCTTGGTGTTCAATCTTCACTGGACAATGGAGTTTCAGACCCCCTCTTTCCATACTGTCCTATCCATTTATTGCTTAAATGTCTTGTGTACTGAGTTGGGAAGCACACTTTTGAACTGTTGAAAATTCTGAGATTAAACTGAAAACCTGAGATTCCATCATGTGAACCTACATTGCTTAGCCATTAACTGTAAACATGTGGACCCTATTTACTTGGACAACTGACACAGGGCTAACCCTTTTATTGAACACATGGTATCACATGATTATACACACACACACAAGTTGAACCCTGAAAACTGAACTCCACATCACTTTGTTCACCCACACACCCTTTACTGTGCTCTACAGGTTCAAACCTGAGACTGAATGGCATCAGCCATGTTCAGTCTACTTTGGCATTGCCTGTATCAATCCTATTTTGGATTGAATCAAGCAATGTGCACATGACAGGACCCACATGCTAATTTCGAGCTTTGTTTATTGAGTTATGTTTGGTGTTGGTTTCACATGATTCTGGGACTAATACCACACACACACATTGTTCCCTACTTACATGTCCACCCTCTACACTCATCCTCATATCACATACTCACATGTATTAGAGGCACACACTCATTTATACAATAGCCACTGTCATTTGATTCATATCCCTAAACACATGATACACACTAACCTATCAAAACCTGTCACTAGACACATACACCCCCACATGCCATATATCATCTTTATACCTATATGTAATTTATATGTATGCATGTGTATGCAAGGTAGATAATGAATGAATGAATGTATGCATCTATGTGTATATATGAGGTTATATACATTGTTTGATATATAAGTTAGTTACCTTACATATATATATATAACACCATATGTATTTATGTCAAGTGATTTGGTAGCTTAGTAATCATTAGCCTATGGGCTTATGTGTAGCCTATAGAGGACCTAGAAATTGACCAAGTTTAACCAATTGACCCTTACAAGCCTAAGTTTGACCAATATTGACATATTGACTTAGTTAACTAGGTAGTTAACCATAGAGAGTTGACTTTGACCTAGATTAGCCTAAAAATCATGTAGATGCATCATAGACTCTATTTATCTTATTTTAAATATTATAACATGTATTGCTCTATTTAGGACATTGTGACTCTGGTGCAGACATCTGACATTACTACTCTTTTTAGAGTTCAGGCGAGTACATTCTTTGATAGTTCTTCATTTACTTGTCAATTACTATACTTCAGTTCTAGTTATTGTATGAGATTCTCTGTTACAACACGTGTGGATATTTGATTCATGTATACGACACATATTTATTTCTCTGGCCTCTATTACTGGTATCATCATTTCCGACTTCTGTTACTGGTATCACCTGCTGGAATCATTTACTGGAATCATTTACTGGTATCTTCATATTATTGGCTGGACTCATCTTGAATCATTGTGTCGTAATTCTGGATTCACTTGCTGGGAGGGGAAATACTAGAGTAAGACATGTAGACATACCCTATTTCTGGAATCACCCTTTTGCTGGAATCATACTGGAATGATAGCCATCTCACACCCGGCCAGGTGTGTGATGTGCCGATTACCTATAGCCGTTTACATGTCGATCTCGGTATTTTAAACACACTGCTAGAGTATAGGCTGGACTCACCCTGGAATTGTTGATCACTATAACTGGAATCGTCCCTTACTGGATTCATCTTGTATGAGATTCATCCTGTACTGGACCTTACATTGGAGTTACACTGGTCTACATTTTTGTCTGGACTTATATCATATACCCTCGTTCAGCTAGTTCTATTTTTACAGTCTTCATTGCTATGATTCTTCTCTTGTTAGTTATTTTCTTTCCTAGCACGTTTCTGTATTTCTTACCATCACCTGAATATAAACTGCCATTTTTATGAATATAAATGTCTATAACTGCTTAAAGTTCTCTTCATTTACTTGGGTTTTCTAGATGAGATGTGCTGTTCCTGTCCTGACTGGACCAGTTGAAAATTTTACAGATGTTTGCCCTGAGGACACATGCCCTACATGTTACAGACCAGGAGATGGGTTAGCTACCTTTGGCCCCGACACTCAGGAGTGATCGGGAGTTTAGCAGTTTGTCTTGTTTTAGTTTCATGTTTAGAACTGGAGTTGTATATAGAGATTTGAGACTTGAGATGTATTTGAGATTTTTGAGTTTGTTGTTATTATATCAGTAGTTTTGTTGTCTTCAATTTTAGTTATATTCGGTATTATCTTATTGTGCTTAGACTGTGATTGAGTTACACCATATCTTATACTTGTCCTCCGTTCGGAATTGATCTTGATGAGTACATTATATACTGCATGAGTTGATGGTTAGTTAGAGACTTAGAACAGCGTTCTACCGTCGACACTGTGGCGTAGGCTGGGCTGTTACGTACTCGTACCCTCACAGTGGGTGCGGGTCGTGACATTTATAGAGAATTTTTTGTATCGGTTCAAATTCTCAATTTATGCTGACTGTTGGATATCCCAACTTTTACGCGGATGACGTTGGATATCCCGAATTCTACGCTGACTGTAAAATCCTAAATTTTACGTTCTGTTCAAAGTATTTCAAATTTTGAAAATAATTTGAAAACTTTGAAGGGGGTCTTGTAGGAATTAAAAAGCACTTCAAAGACCAAGTCAAAGAAGTTGAGAACTTTACGCTTGTTATTCTCTACTCAAGCAATTCTCTACGCTATGTTCTCTACACTAGCTACTCTCTATGCGAGCTATTTTACGTGAGAGTTGTACTCCAACTTTACGCCGGGGACAGACTGTCAGGCCGTATTTAATGCAAGTGATTCGATCTGACACAATGATTTTCTGATAGCAGGATTACACAGAAGTCGAGGAAATCTTTTCCACCAAACCCAATACTCGTCGTATAGTGTGCCAATGGGGCTACTTTACGTTCAATAAAACTTTCTTTACGCACAATAGTTGTTCGAGCTTTTACGCTCAAGGTTATTGTGGGCGTAAAGTTATTTGAGCTACTTTTACACACAAGGCTATTTTTGTAGCCACTTTATGCAGGAAGTTTATTTTGGGCTATTTTACGCCAGTTCGCCACTTTACGCTAGGAGCATATTTTGGGTCATTTTTACGCTCGACCTTTCTGGCTACTTGAGAACGTGGTTGCTTACGTGGCTTTCGTGCCACACTTATCGAGGAACGTGTATACGTGCTCTCCCATTTTGTTGAAGTAGTGGGACATGTGTCACCATGCATAAAGATCAAAACTTTATATGGGACACGTGTAAATGTGGTAGAGGATGATTTACATCGTGGGTGACAGTACTAGCGTAGAGACCATTTTTGTTCTTTTTACGCACAAAGGGTTAAGTCTATAAATAGATTATTTTCAACACAGACAACATCAAGAGATCAACAGAGAGACATGGGAGGAGATTCTGAGAAAACTCATACTTCCAGAGTGATTTCCCAGAAGCATTTCTTCAACTTTTTTCAGAACGGGGTGAAGCAAAGCAAGAAAGCATTCGACTGTGCCATCAGTGCCGTTGTTCAATACCTTTTCGGTGACTTAGTTCTTCCGATTGTTCGTCTTCTTCAAGCAGTTATCTTCATCATCATCGTATGGTCCAAGGAACAAAGTGATCGCTTTTAGATCAGACTTCCATAGCAATACTTTCCAGAACAATTTGTACTTCTTGTACTTTTTCTAGTTTTCCTACAAAAGCCAAATTTTAGGCATTTTGTAAGTGAAACAACCTCCAGTACCAAGAAGAGACTAGATATAAACATCTATAGTTTTACGATAGAGATGTTACAAAACCAAATTGTTTAGGATTAATTATTACTTGAGTTATTAGAAGACACCGTAGTGACCTAGTGTATCCTTCGAACTATTCCTAATTATACTAGTACGATTCTTCATTAGTGAACCCTAGTTTAATTTCGAGGATAAAATTCTTTTAAGGGGGTAGAATGTAACACCCTAAATTTTTAGAATTATTTTTTTGTTATTTTTTATTATTTATTTGACTTAAATTGGGATTTTAGAATTATAATTATTTTAATTAAATAGTATTTATTATATATGACCTTAGCCATGTTAAGATTTGAAGTACAAGATGACTAGAAAATTGTGGCACGAAAAGTGTATTGTGTGC
>JANAVB010043769.1:0-18784 GCA_029216955.1 Iris pallida | reverse complement strand
GGATTATAGAAGAAGAGGAAGCTCCGAAACGATTTTTTTTTCTTTTTTTTAATAAAAGGGTTCGGAGGTATTTTGGATTAATTAGAAGGGCAAAAATGTCATTCGATGGAAGGGCAAAAGACTCCTTTCTGCTTAATTATTATTTGAAGGACAAAAATAATTCTGCTTAATCAAAAAGAATTGAAGCCGTTTGGCAAAAATGTCATTATAACTCAACAAAACAAATGAACATAATACATTAGGGGTTTCCATACATTAGATATAAAAGAAGAAGAAAAAAAATCATCGTCTTCCATATTCAATCAGATTGGACTTCTTTTTTAGCTCTTCATTGTGCTCTGAAGTTGTAATCCATTTAGCAGCTTTGCGTCTTTCCTTTCCCGCATCAAACTGCATATAACAAACATAACATCAAAAATATTGCTCTAAAAAGTTGAAGTTTTTGACGACATATTTTCATACTTACATCGAGAGAACGGTAGTCTAGACTACATTGGTCTTTCATGAATGATATTACAAAAATCCCACAATCAACATAATTGCCTTGGCGGGGAACATAAGAAGGACGTTTTATTGCAAAAGTAGAAAAGCTGAACCTAGCATCTCTCAACTTCAAAATCTCTTCTTCGAGAAAGATATCCAAATTTGAAAGCTACAATTACCAGAATATAATATGTATTAGTATACCGCGTATCTTGTACCCAATTCATAAAAATTGATGAATATGAGCTTATTATTTCTTTTATGACTGTTTTGCTTTGAATCGGATCATCTTTAGATGCAAGTGAGTCCCAAATTTCAACAGTCCTTTTTTTTAACCAGAACTCTTGCAAGAGTATAGTGTTCGCCCAAATGAATGGGTATGTATATCTGAATCAGGATAATTAGGTAAAACAAATTAGTAAATTTTCAGAAATTAGGATTAATATTTAAATATAAATACATTAATACCTCTTTACAAGTGCTTAAAGATCCCATGTAATCCTGAAAATATTTAAACTTCTTCCATAATTCATGAGACTTTTTGACGGATGGAGGTAACGTTGCTTTCTACATACACATCAATTAATACATTATGAAGGACAAGCAAACGAGAAAATTGTTAATGCATATGCATTGAAGAATAAAATGCTCACTCACCGACATCCTTATTGGTAAAAACCATACATTAGCTTTATTGGAGGTTCTTTTCCGTTCCTCCGCGGTGATAAGAGCAGAGACAATACCTACAATCTGAATAAATCATTAAAAATGTCAGCGATGGAATCGAAGTAAACATAGATGGCATCTAAGAAGAAATATACTATCTATACATACCCCATTGCTAATTTTCGTTAAAGGAGCTAAGGTCTTCATCTCCTACCGAGACACATAGTTTTTGTTGCAAGATGATATTATTTCTCTAAGAAAAGAAACGAATAAATTAGGAGAAAAAACTGTTGGAATTAAATCAAAACTCATATTACTTACTCGTCAGGTCTATCATCTGCAAAAATATAGTCGTAATATCTCGAAGAAATACTAGTACAATTGCTAGGCTTCGAGGTTGAACCCCTTATTAAATTTTTCTATGGTGTGACCGGATATAAATTTCTACGCATTCTTTTAGAAGGACTGCTAAAATCAGTTTCTTCTATAGCGTCCAATGCGAGAAATTGGTCCAATGCTTTACTACGATACTGTAGCTCCACGTCCTCCTCTTCGGAAGAAGATACAACGGAAACCACCTTCACATTATTAAAGGCTCCAGATGAAGATGCCTTCTTCAAAGATGGAGATTCTTCAAACTTCTCAAAACGCCGAGATAAATTTATTTGTTCAATTTCTAATGAACAAAGCTTAGAATTGATCTTTGCAACATCAGCTAAAATATTCGACAGATGTTCTTCAATCTTGCGCAACATACGCGGAATGAAGGTTTCTTTTGGAGCTGGCATCCAATCTTCTACGTCTTCTACATTTCCTACCACACGAGTAGACATCTTGAGAACAAGAAAACTATTGTATTTCAGAAAACTATTCTATGTATTTCAGAATGAATAATAGTACTATGAAACAAGAAAACTATTGTATATATAGCAAGAGAGAAGTACAAAAAGTAAGGAAGATGGAAAGACAAATAAATTTCGAGAGCCGTTTGATTGAGGAGGGCTCGAAAAAGATTCTAGTAGCCGTTTGATTGAGGAGGGCTCGAGGAAGATTCTACTATCCGTTTGAAAAATACAAAAGGTTATCGTGATCAACTTCAATTAAGGAACTCTATAAGAGGTTTAATTCCGCTTGATTGAGGAACTCGACGAAGTCCGCCGCGAACCGGAACTTTTTCTTCTTTTCTTCTTCATCTCCGTTTCTCCTTCCACCACCACCACCATGCCCTGTAGCTTTATAACAAAAATATTAAATTGTTAGATGAAACAAAAAAACTAATTACGGAAAGATTACTAAATCAAAATCAAACAGAACACATATTCATAGAAAATATGAGATTAAAGATGAAAGTGTCACAGAAGCAACACCACAATTTTACAACAACTAAGCAGACTCTGCTAAGCAATAACTAAAATTAGGAATTGTGTCCTCCTTGGATTTAATTTACACAAAGAAGAGATTTGAGAGAACGTACTATTCTCTGTCCTAAATGTACCATTCTCCGTCCTGTCACGACCCGCACCCACTGTTAGGGTACGAGAACGTAACAACGCCCAGCCTACGCCGCAGTGTCGGCGGTAGAACGCTGTCCTAGGTCACATCATCTAATAATATAATGCTAAGCAGATACAGTCTCAATCACATTTAAGGTAGAGCATGATAAGGTTAGATAAAACATAAAATCCAAAGAGATACGGGAGATAGAAGTCTAAGTGTCTAAGATACAAAAACCCAGAAATACATCTCAAAACTCAAATACAGTAATCCACAAAGTAAATACAACTCCAGACAAATGAAATAACTATCTAAACAACCTCTAAGGTGTCTCCTCTAGGCTAGCAGGCAACCTCCAAGCTATCTGTAAAATTTATCAACAGGTCCAGTCAGGACAGGAACGAGTACATCTCATCTAGAAAACCCAAGTAAATGACAGAGAACTATAAAGCAGTTATAGGCAGTTGTATTGATAAAAATGGCAGTTTATATTCAGGTGATGGTAAGAAAGACAGATAAGGTGCAAGGAAAGTAAATAACTAAACAAGAGAAGAATCATAGCAATGAAGTCTGTAAAAATAGAACTAGCTGAACCAGGGTAATATGATATGAAGTCCAGACAACAATGTAGACCAGTGTAACTCCAATGTAAGTCCAGTACAAGATGAATCTAATACAAGATGAATCCAGTAAGGGACGATTCCAGTTATAGTGATCAATGATTCCAGGGTGAGTCCAGCCTATACTCTAGCAGTGTGTTTTAAAATACCGAGATCGACATGTAAACGGCTGTAGGTAATCCGGCACACCTCTCACTGATCAGACGAGAGATGGCTATCATTCCAGTAGATTCCAGTAGGGGTGATTCAAGTAATGGGGTATGTCTACATGTCTTACTCTAGTATTTCCCCTCCCAGCAAGTGAATCCAGAATTTCGACACAATGATTCAAGATGAGTCCAACCAAAATATAATAATACCAGTAAATGATTCCAGTAAATGATTCCAGTAAATGATTCCAGCAGGAGATTCCAGTAATAGAAGCCGGAAATGATGATACCAGTAATAGAGGCCAGAAAATAAATGTGTGTCGTATACATGAATCCAGTAATATCCACACGTGTTGTAACAGAGAATCGCATACAACTAACTAGAACTGAAATACAGTAATTAATAAATAAATGAGAGAACTATCAGAGAATGTACTCGCCTGATAACCTGAACAGCTGATAAGTATAGGGGGTCCAACTGAAGCCACAGAGTCCTATTTAAAGCAACACAGGTTACAAGGTATCTGGCTCCTAATTAGAACAGCACAAGTCACAACATGTCTAGAAGGGTAATATAAAGCACTACAATACATTCTACATGAATCTAGGTCAAACTAGGCCAAAGTCAACCCTTGGTCAACTCTGGTCAACTGCACTAGTCAAACTAGGTCAAACTAGGTCACGTCCTAACCCAGTAAGTCTTACTAGGCCTAACCAAGACTATCCTAGCAAGCACACATCAATACAAGGCTATACAAGCCAACATACACCCAACTCTATATAGCATGCAATTATTCAATACTCAAATAGGCAAGAATTCACATTGGATATACACTAGGTAATCTATTACTTTAAGCTATATATGTCTACACATATATACACATGCATATATTGGTATTCAACATTAGGTCTATAATCATGGCATTTCAAATGGTTATATAAACTTATATATTACAACACAATATGCTAATATATATATAATATACATACATAGCTAAGTTAACTTATTCATAAATACTTATTTAAGAGGCTATGTGTGTGTATGTGAACATGGCAAAAGGGCAAGTGAGGGTTAAATGGGCATACATAGTGTATACATATCAAAGAGTGTCAAAGTGTAAGTATCCTATCTAATGTAAGCATGTATAAGTATGGCTTGTAATGAATATGTAGGTTCCATAGTATTTACACAAAGAAGAGATTTGAGAGAACGTACCATTCTCCGTCCTAAATGTACCATTCTCCGTCCTAAATGTACCATTCTCCGTCCATTTGCCGTATTAAAAGCAAAGAGAATGACCATTCTCCGTGTTAAAAGCAAAGAGAATGGCCATTCTCCGTCCATTCGCTGTATTCATCGTCCATTCGTCGTATTAAAAGCAAAGAGAATGGCCATTCGCCGTATTCTCCGTCAATTCTCCGTCCTAAATGTACCATTCTCTGTCCACTCGCCGTATTAAAAGCAAAAAGAATGGCCATTCTCCGTCCATTCGCCGTATTAAAAGCAAAGAGAATGGCCATTCGCCGTATTCTCCGTCCATTCTCCGTCATAAATGTACCATTTTCCGTCCATTCGCCGTATTGAAAGCAAAGAGAATGGCCATTCTCCCAAAAAAATATTCTCCTCGAAAATATTATCTTTAGAAAAGTTAAAAAATAATCCGCCCGACCTCAGAAGCAGGTTTCCTCAGTTCACCACCACCACCATGACATGTAGCTTTATTAACAAAATATTAAATTGTTAAATAAAAAATAAAATTTAAGACAATGGCATGGGCAGTAAAATTAGAGCGGCGCCGCTGGTACTTCTCCTTGTTCGAGGAGGTCTCGACGACGTCCGACGCGAAGCGGACCGATTCTTCTCGGCGCAGCTGGTACTCCTCGTTGTTCTAGGAGGGCTCGACGACGTTCGACGCGATCCGAACCGATTCTTATTTCCTTCATCATCTCCGTTTCTCTTTCCACCACCACCAGCACCACCACGACTACTATGGCCTGTAACCAAAAAAAATAAAAATAATAAGGTTCAGATTAATTTGGATGGACGAAAGATAGAGTAAATATGAGTTAATTTAGGGTGTTTATTGAAAAAATTAAAGTGAAGAATGACCTGCTAAAGCAAGTTACCAACAGGTCAAAAGTCTAAATCAGCATTAAATGATGTCTCCTGTATTATTTATCTGAATTTAATCTGAACCGTTGGATTAACATCCAACGGTCCAGATTTCGGATGTATCGATACATCCATTACCAGTGGATGTATTGTAGAATTTTCCATATATATATATATTTGAATGTATATGTATTTATATATATTGGTAGTGATATAGGTATAGCCTAGGGATTTGTGAGTTAGTTTAGAAATGACCAAATAAGCCTAACTTGGCATAGTTGACTAGCAAGTTGACAAAAGTCAACTTTGGGTCAAACTTGATCTAAATTGAGTCAAACAGACTTGAAATGACGAGATAACTTAAGTTTGACCTAAACTTGGAATAATTGACTAGTTGACGTAGGATTGACCTAGTTTGACCAGAATGGTTGACCAAGGTTGACTAGAGTTGACCAAGGGTTGACTTTGACCTAGAAGGACCTAGAATCATTTAGAATATATTGTAGATTACTATTATTTCATATTAGACACTTTGTAACCTGTGGTTGTTCTAAATAGGACTCAGATACTCCGGTTTAGACTCATATTCTCATCAGACATTCGGGATATCAGGCGAGTACATTCTCTGAACGTTTCATACTTGCTAGGAATTATATTCTTGTTATAGACTAATTTACTTGATGCTGACACGATGTTATCACGGATTAGTACTATATGGATCTTTACATGAGATGTTATCCCCCTCGGGTGCATCGAATACATCATGTCATGTGCTTTTTATGAACATCATGTATCCCATGGACTCTTATTATTCATGTACACTCATGTGCTCTTATGTACTCTCATGATTTCATGAGCTTCATGTATAAAACTTCTATATATAATAACATAACCTATATAGATCCTTGTGTAGTGATTGGGGTACGGGGGAGTAGAAGTAGTCACGTGAATAATTCTAAAGTAGTGTAATCATATATAAACTATGTAGTGTAATCATGTATAAATCAAACCATTCACATGTCTATCTTATACTCTAAATTACATAGTCACTTACAGTTCTCTATTACCATATATAGATATCTTTTGTTTATCAGATTCTCTCTTTCTCATCATGTTTATTTCTTACAGTGTTTTATATATCTTATTCTATAGCATGCTTTACATTTTCTGTCATGATATGAACTGCGTGAGATGTATTGTACTTGTTCCTGTCCTGATTGTACATATTGATAAAATTTTACAGGTAACTTGGAGGATCACAGCTAGCCTAGAGGACACTAGTAGAGCTTGGAGTGGAGGTCTAAAGTTTTGTTTATCTTATTCTTGTTGTCTTGGAGATGTATTTTCTTTTAGATATTGAGATTTTGTGGTTGTTAATACAATTGACTTATTTCACTTCTGGTTGTATCCCTTTTGTGGATTCTTATCTATTTATCGTGCTGATTATCTACCTTTAGTTTTGTGATTGAGATTGTATCCTCCTGTGAATGTCCTCCGTTTGGAGAGTATATCATATTGTGATAGTTGTGATTGTGACCTAGAACAGCGTTCTACCACCGACACTGCGGCGTAGGTTGGACGTATCCACTTCTCGTGCCCTTACATTGGGTGCGGGTCGTGACAAAGTTTCCAATACCTATAATTTAGAGTACTATATAATTCAAGAAACCTAGAGTTATATATTGGACTATTGGAAAATTAATACTTTGCAACCAAGGATATCAAACTAAACATTTTTTTATTGCTTGGTCATTTCAGTTGGACTATTTATTGCATTTCAACTGAATTCTATTTTAAGGCCTAGTATCGATTTCTAGGATTTTCTACTTTTACTTGATATGTATCAAAACTTGTAACCTAGATATTTATTTATATTATGGATCTTATCGATACCTAAGTGAATAGAATGATTAATACCTTACAAATGTATTTATTGTTAAATATTTTTTATTATATATGACTGTATTATTGGTATATTTATTATCCAGTAGACATGTTCATTTTGAGCTATAACTTACGTGTTTTATTGGTTTGAAAGAACAAGTATAGTAAGGTTATAGTAACTGCTAAAGTAGCTAAGATAATAACAATCCTTCTTCTTAATATTTTTGCTTATCTAGTTGATTTTAACCGCGTGTGTCCAGTGTTGAATTGTTCCATCGAAGGAATTTTAATCCAAGGGAATTCTATAAAGAATTGCTTCAAGTCATTATGTATAATCCTGTGAAATTATTGAAGTTCGAAATACAAATAAGACTCTACCAAAAATTATAATTTTTTTTGGAAAAATAACCTAATTTCAAAACCAATAATTTTTGATCGTATTACATCCTAACTTAGATAGTCATATGTTAGTCAAAGATAGACTCTCAACAGTCCTGAATATACTTATAGGTCAGACAATATAAGTTTTGGATTCGTAGAACACAAATACGTAGATACGCAGGTAAAACAAATATGTAATTCAAGTTTTACCTGTTTTTTCTAGTAGATGGAATGTCATGTTGAGCTGTATTCTTGTACTACATGATACTTACTACGCGTATCGAGATACATACCTTGTCTTATTCCAATGGATGGAATTTTCTGCTGAACAGTATCCTCGTATTTAAGTGATATCTATGATATACGAATCAAGATACTTACCTGAGTAGGATTTTTTTTGGATATTAACATTAGTAGACGGATATGTATATTGAAATTACTTTTTATTTTTCTTTTTTGAAGGAGTAGGCTCGAACTAGTACCTTGATCCCTCCCAAGTGTTGCACCACGTTAACAAATTATTGTTAAATATTACTAACTAAAAAATAGTATAAACTAATGTTAATATTTAGATAATGTAATAATAACTGAATCTTTGTAAATACCTACCACCAGGGGGTGATCCAACGGGTGGGACCGATGTGGATTATTGAGGAGACCCCGATTTCGAAACCCAAAAAAGAAAACAAAAACAAATACAAATAAAAAAAACAAAAACAAAATATTAGTAAAAGATAGCTCATCATAAATTAAAGTTGTCAATACTAAAGACTTTTAACTTTAACTTGGTGATTGAATTTGTTCTCTTTTGACAATAGCAGGCCTTAATTGTGGACTGTTTTTGCCATTGGATAATAGGGTCCTATTGGGCCAATAGTTTTTTCTTCATAATATTCATCCAAAAGAAAAATGAAAAAGAAAACCTCACCCACAAAAGTCGATCCTCTCTCTCTCACTCTCTCGGTGCCAATGGCAATGGCGATCTCTTCTTCTGCTGCTGACGTCATGCTATCCAGGGAGCAGCTCCTTCACCTCTTCTCCCGCTTCGCTTTCCTCACTTCCCAACCCAGTAAGTGAACTTCCCATTCTGTCCCCTTCCTCTATTTCTCATTTTCCATATTATTATTATCTCGAAAATTTCGCTCTTCAGATATAAAGAAGAGGATCTCGGATGCTGTCAAAGATAAGCAGGTAAATCTGTTTCAACATTGTTGTTTTTTTTTTTGTTTCAGAAAAAGAAAAAAGAAAAAAGAAAAAGAAAAATGTTAAATATCACTTTTGCAAATAACGCATAAGTATTGGTAAGTAACAGGTGATTGTAGTTATTAGAGATTAATTATCTACTGAAATAGTTATTAACTGTAGTAATTTAGAGCATTAGATATATAGGACCTATAATTAGTTAAACTGTGAGAACCATGGTGCATTGTGTTTAACCAGAGGGCTCTGTTGCAAATCGCGTGCATTAGAAGTGCGGCATTGTTGTTATTATTAGGAAGATGTTCTAATGAGTTGAGCATCAGAGGTTGATTAATGGTCAAGAATTGCAGTTACTGTGTACTTTAACGTTAGATGGGGAAAATGCCTAGGAAAACCGTTTCATTCTTATTATTATGAACTGTAGTATAAGTGGAGACAATTGTTATTATCAGGAAGAACAGTTGAACATCAGAGGTTGATTAATGGTCAAGAATTAGCATTACAAGGGTAAGGAACTTTGGAAGCGATATATATTTTTTTTTATCAGAGTACCATGATCTGTAATTGCCACTGTAATTTCATTTGTCAAAAATTTTCAATCCAATATAAGTATGTTTTGTGTGAGGGTGGACAATTTATCTCAAGTAAGTTATGGAGTATGTTGGATGTTGCGGTGGCTTACATAGCCACTTTGTATGCTATCCAAATATTGAACACTTCTAACGGTGTTTCATGTTTGAATAGCCAAGTATAGTTTTTATGATAATTTGAAGAAATATATGTTTTGGTAGATGATACACGAAACATTCATATCAGAGAAGTAATAATTATCATTTTATGCAGGAGGCAGTTGCTATAACTACTACCATCCAAGAGGAAATACTCCTGGAAATGGGAATAGGTGGGTGACTGTTTGCCATTGTTCAGCTGCAATTGAAGTCATTTATATCCATTTTGATTTGTGACATTAATGCTACACTTCATCTTACGACACTTTCTAGTACCGCATAATGACATATTTTATCTCGGGCTTGCTAGGAATGGACAAATAGTCTTGCAATGCCATAGTTCCTGTTCCGTGAGCTTCAAGGGCAGATTCAGGATTTAAAATTTGGGTGGACAAAATCTAACAAAGCATAAATATAATAATTATATATTCCAAATACTCTAGAAAATAAGTAAAAAATGAAACCAAACCAAACAAATAAATATAATAATCCAGGATTTGATTTGGACTTGGTTGCTTGGTTTTCGTTATGGAGAAAGACATTTAGAGTTTTAATATAGTGCTCTGGGCAACGACTTACATAATAGGGATATTAAAAGATTCACCTGTCCCCCGCTCCCATAATAGATGGAGAAAGACATTTAGGTACTTTCAGGATAAGTATTTCTACACATTATGTCTTTGTGATTCATCCCTTGATCTTTGCTTCTTCTCCGTGGAAATATAGGGTTATCTTAGTTCTTGGAGTAGTATATATTCAATATGTTCACATGCATGCATCATGGTTAGAAAGTTATTATTTTTTTGAAGTCATTCCCTTTAAAAGTGGACTGCCTATGTGGCCTGACTCTCAATAATCAGAACTTTAGAAGGCTCCAGGTTATACCAATTTAGTCATAATTATGAGCAAGATGGGATTGCAGTATAGTCTAGAAGGTCATTGTTGGTAGGAATTTGTACCAAATTACTCACGTAGCCTAAGCTCATGCAGCAAGAAGCAGCCTTCCTAAAATTACTAGATTATGTACTCTAGAAAAAAATGGGATAAGATAAGAAGTATTATAAGAAGACTCATCTTAGAGACAATATCTTTGAGGAGACCCATGTCGAAGATTACCCTGCATATATTTCCACTGAAATCACTTGATGAAAAAGAGACGCTATCACATTGCCAAATAGTAGTGTGGAATCACTCTGAAGATTAGAAGAAGAAAAAGAACTTGGAATCACACTAGGAGGAAGAACTCACATCCAAAATCATTCTTTTTTAAAAGCCAATATTGTTTTTTTTGCCGTGTATCAAATCTCATCATCTTCATCATCCAAGCCTTCA
Source organism: Iris pallida (assembly GCA_029216955.1). Classification (NCBI taxonomy): domain Eukaryota; kingdom Viridiplantae; phylum Streptophyta; class Magnoliopsida; order Asparagales; family Iridaceae; genus Iris; species Iris pallida. The sequence continues at coordinate 7,734 of JANAVB010043769.1, read as the reverse complement.
GCCATAACAAGAGAGTTTGTTATGGGGTATAAGAAAGCTCCGTAAAGGGTTCAACAAAAAAAAATTTATGACCATCTGCCAGCTAGATGTCAACCCTCTATTATAGTGCCAAATTTCTAGCCAAGGTACCTATGAGCATGAAAAAGTTGTGCCATAAAATCTAGGGGGGCAGTTGGCAGGTAGGTAGACCTATAGTTTGGATGTGCAGTTTAAGCTCATGCAGCCAAGGAACACCTTCCAAGTTCCTTGGACTTTAAAGAGTCTAGAAGAAAGAGGTAAGATGATACAATTTGTTATGGAGAAATTGCATTAATCTCTATTACAAATTAAGCCAAAGAATGTATATGATGGCTGAAGAGTATTAGTTCACCGGTTCGACTTCATATTGCTTTACTGGTAGTGAATAAATGCATTGAGGTCTAATTGGGTGGCTCAGGCTGGTTTGCTAGTCGTCCATTTTTGTCCACCTATGCTACACCAAGACATCATCACCAAAACCTCTGTTGTCTGTGTTGTCTGCGTAACTGCCAGCCCTTACCCGCCATGCGAAACCTGCCAACCCTTTCTCCACCTTGCTGTAAATCCTAAACCGATACCAACTCCAACCCAAATCCACCTCTTATCAAACCCTATTAACTCTAAGCCCAACAATCCACATATAGTCAAGTTCCCTTGCGTTGGATCACGATTGACTTTTGGATCTTGTAACAAATTCATCGTTGCGGAGATTGTCTTCTTTGAGATTTGGTGAATTTCTGATTCTGCAGTTCTACTTCATCCTTTTGGTAAACTTGAACCTTCATCTTTATTCAATTGCTACTCTTAAGATTTTGTTGGATTTCTTATTGCTAGATTGAGATAGTTATTTCGTGACAGTTTGATTGAGCAAATCTCTTGATTGCTTGTCATTGCATTAGCCAATCTAGGTCCCCTTTAAATCTTGTCCTGTGTCTCTGGGCAACAACTAAATCTCTATTGAGCTAGATAGTCAACTTGGAAAGGAATCACACCAAGGGGAAGGAAAACTTTTTTTTCTCTCTTGTTTTAACACCCAATATTTCTTTTTCGTCCTGCATTAATAGTCCAGATCAAATGGTAGAGACCATCTTTTGATTTTCTAGTGAGGCTAAGATTGTAGTATTTTTGGTCTATGTGGTTCATAATTTCATACATTGTCTCTCTTCCCTTTTACTAGAAGGTAAATGTTACTTGGATTGATCACTGACCAATTCACTGTTACCCCGTAACATGCCAATTATGTTATTGCCGGGAACGCCGGGGCACGCTATTCGATGGAAAATACAGAAACTGAAACAGTTGTAAAGACAACGTTTCAAAATGCAATTCCTTAAAGAAGGTTTTGCAACAGAGATCCAGAAGGATTCTGTAAATTACAAGATCTAAAAAGATATCGTAATACACGAATAATCTAAAGAGATTTTCGTGATCGTAGCAAACTGGCAGTAGTGCCTTCTAAAAAGAAGATACTGACAGAACTACTAAAGGCAACAGAAGGATGGCAGGCGAGAGATGGAAATGCTGGGGTGAATGATTACCGTTGCTCAAAGCTTTATTCGCCCTCTGCGAACAGCTTCCAGGAACCAGCAAGGTTGACGGAAAACGTTGGAACACTCCTGCTCTTCTGACTCCTCGGAAGACGGCGAACTCCTCTGGCAATGGCTCTACTCTTCTCTCTCTGTTTGAAGTAACAGAACCTACGCGTACTAAAAAGTACTAGTGTTTGTGTTAAAGAACACGCTCACTACTCTGTTGTGTTAAAGAACACTTAGAGTTTTTCTCCCTGGAATTCTGATTACTACTACACTCAGAGAGAGGAGAGAACCTGCATATATAACCCACGGAGCGGTTGCCAAACAGTTGCCTGAACTTCAGGGTAGTGGCAGAACCACTCCTGAACGTGCAGCAACTGCTGGAACCGTTCCCGCTCTAATATGCAGCCAGCCATACGCACACTACGCACTCTACGCACAATGCGTACGCTGCGCACACTGCGCACTCTACGCACGCTGCGTACGCTGCGTACGCTGCGCACACTGGGCGTACTGGGCTGCGTAACTGGGCCAGCGTAACTGGGCTCGCGTAACGGGCCGCGCAACGTGGTCGAGCAAGTGACTCGCGCAACGAGCGCAACTTAAGCGTACTATGCGCCTAGCGACGATGCTGACGTGCTAAGTGCAAAGTGCGCCAACAAAACGCCACATTACGCCTCATGAGCCCTTGAGCCCGAATCCGAGTCCGAGTCCGAGTCCGAGTTGCTAAGCTCCTACGGAGCTTAGCTCCTACGGAGCTTAGCTCCATGGAAATAAATTTCCAAGAGCAAAAAGCTTACAGCTTCTTAATTGTTGATTAAGCCTTTATACCATTAATAATTAATCCCACATGGCACACACCCATGTGCACTACATGTGCATCTCCATAAAGAGAAAAGACTCATATATATGGAGATACACATTCCTTTCTAGCCGATGTGGGACTAAAAACCAAAACAAAAAGCTACAATCCCAACAATCCCCCACATATCTCTATATATATGAGTACGAGTGTTCCCCACAGTAACTGTCCATTATGCTTTTAGGATAGATGCCACTTAAGACTTGAATCTTCCCACGTGAGTCAAACAACAGACAACAAATACAAGAATGGACTAAACCTTGAATTCTGCATCATAGCTGAAATTCTCCCCACTCATATAATGTAGTTACATGTGCCTCTGGCTACACATTAAAGGCCCTGTGCCAGCCTGGTTTCAGTATATAATTTTGGGCGTCTACAAGTTTACCCTCAAGAGACGGCCTGAGATCTCTTTGTCCATACACTATAGGTGAGTTCATTATAAAGAGACATGGCATGAAGCGCTTTGCGCTTCCCTTGCGGTGCTACGCCGCTATGACATGGCCCGAAGCCAAGGCATTACCCCTCTCTGGGAATCACCCCATATCTGGGAACCTTTGTAGTGTCATACTACTGTAGCATGAGGCAACTGCCTCTTTGTAGTGCCAAACTACCCAGCATGAAGCCTTAGGCTCCTTTGCGGTGTTACGCCGCAACGACATGGCTTGTAAGGCCGAGGCTTTATCCCTAACCGGGTACCTCATGGTGGTGTCGTGCCACTGTAACATGAGGAACTCCTCCTCTTTGTAGTGCTGACTACACCTCTCTTTATATTTAACATACAGCATTAGGCTAACTGCCTATTTGCGGTGCTACGTCGCTGTGACTTGGCCTGCAAAGCCGAGGCTTTATCCTATTCCTGGGCATCACCCCGCATATAGAAACCTCATTGTGGAGTCACCCCACTGTAGCATGGAGTTTCACTCCTTGTAGTGCTGTTCTACCATGCTTCCTGTAAAGCATACCAGGCATTCACTCTGCCTGAGAACTCATTAAGGCAATTAAGCCAACCTTCCCACAGGAACTGTTTTCCGCAGAAAACAACAGTAGACAACAGTGGTTATAGGTCCCGTAACCTCTCCATGCCCAATAGAACATGTACCCACCGTTTCTGATATTCTTCCGATTAGTGGTCCTCCCTTGAACCAAAAGCTAGATGCCTAGTAGATAAATCTTGAACTATTAGCATAAAACTTTATGGTAGGAATACAAAAATCTAATATCAGAATGCCTTCAAGCCCATTTTACAAGCTGTGTCATTGACCAGCTGGCGCTTGAGGCCCTTGGTGAACGGATCCGCCAGGTTCTCCTGACTCCGAACATCAATCACTGCAATAACACCTCTCTTGATAAGATCGTGTACTGCCCTGTGCTTCAACCGCACAGTCCTCTTCTTCCCGTTGAAGAGGTCATTTGATGCCACCGCCCGCAGTCGCCTGGTTGTCGCAGTATATCGGTATCGCCAGTATGTGCGCCCCAACCACTGGAAGATCATACATGAGCTCCCGAAGCCATTCTGCTTCCTCGGTTGCGGTATCAATTGAAAGAACTCAGATTCCATGGATGACCGCGAGAGCATAGTCTGCTTCTTCGACTTCCACGATATAGCAGCTCCATCCATTGTGAAAATGTATCCACCTGTGGACCTCTCGCTCTCCACCTCTGAGCACCAACTGGCATCATTGAAGCCTTCCACTACCGGAGGATCTCCGCTGTAGTACAGTGCATATGTCTGAGTCTTCTTGAGATATCTCATAACCCGTTTCACAGCTTTCCAGTGTTCAACACCTGGATTGCTCGTAAAACGACTCAGCATTCCCACGGCAAAAGCTATGTCAGGCCTTGTGGCAGTAGTAGCATACATCAAACTTCCCATTACGCTTGCATACTCCAACTGTCTGACGCTTTCCCCTGAATTAGGCTTCAGCTTCAGATCACACCTGTACGGCGTATTGATCCCTGGAAAATCCCGATACCCATAACGAGTGATCATTTTCTCAATATAATGAGACTGTGACAGCGCTAGTCCAGTGTCTGTCCGGATAATCTTGATCCCTAAGATCACATCAGCTTCCTCCAAGTCCTTCATACTGAACTTGCTAGAGATGAACTTCTTTGTCTCAGTGACACAGCTAATATCCGTACCTAGGATAAGCATGTCGTCCACGTACAGACAAACGATCACACCTCTTCCATCAGCGAACTTCGTGTAAACACACTTGTCCGTATCGCTGACCATGTAGCCATTTGACCTTATAACTTTGTCAAATTTCTCATGCCACATCTTGGGAGCCTGTTTAAGACCGTACAAGGATTTCACCAACTTGCAGACTTTGTCTCAAGACCCCTGATGACAATCCTCTGGCTGTTGCATGTAAACTCTTCGGTCAGCTCGCCATTCAGGAAAACCGTATTCACATCCATCTGATGTATCACCATCTTATGTATTGCTGCGAGAGCAATCAACATTCTGATGGTGGTCATCCGGGCTACTGGAGCATACGTGTCAAAATAGTCAATCCCCTGCTTATGAGAAAACCCCTTGGCTACCAACCTAGCCTTGAACTTGTCAATATTCCGTCTGCTTTCATCTTCTTCTTGAAGATCCATTTGCATCCGATGGGTTTCGCTCCTTCAGGAAGATCAACCAACACCCAAGTATTATTTGAGGTGATGGAATCAATCTCATTGTCAATCGCCTCCTTCCAGAAAACTGCGTCTCTGGTCTTCATCGCCTCATCATAGGTAAGCGGATCTGCTTCCACATGATAGGTGACAAAGTCACTTCCGAAGTCCTTCGGCCTCCTCACACGCTTAGCTGACGGCTCAGCTTGTTCTGGTTCAACCGTTGTATCAACACAACATCTTCTTGGACCACATCTTCATTGAAGACTTCAGTCTCTTGTGCACCCTCATTATTCTCCGGAACATCCGGAAGAACAATATTCTTGTGCCTTGCAAACTTGTCTTCAAAATATTCTGCATCGCGAGATTCAATGATATGATTTGACTCAATATCAAGAAATCTCCGAGCATCACTCTTCTCGGCATACCCCAAGAAGATCGTCTTTGTAGTCCTTGTCCCAAGCTTCTGAATCTTTAGATCTGGAAGCTTGACATACGCCAGACACTCCCACACTCGAATGACATTCAAGTTAGGTCTGACCTTGAACCAGAGTTCATGAGGAGTAACGTCTGAAGTTGCATGAGGCACTCTATTTAGAATAAAAGTGGCCGTCAATGCAGCTTCTCCCCAGTAGCACTTAGGAAGGCCAGCAGTCAACAACATTGAATTTATCATTTCTGTCAACGTCCTGTTCTTCCTCTCAGCTACTCCGTTTGATTGAGGAGAGTACGGAGCCGTAGTCTCATTGACAATTCCATGTTTCTTACAGAACGATGCGAATTCATGAGACCTGTACTCCCCACCTCGATCACTTCTTATCCTTTTGAGTGGTTGTCCAGTCTGCCGCTCAGCTTCGGCTCTGAACTCCTTGAACTTCTCGAATGCTTCGTCTTTAGCCTTCAGCAAGTAGACGAACGCATACTTTGAGAAGTCATTGATGAAGGTTATGAAATACTTCATCACGGCCTTTGTAGAGAACTGTTTGAAGTCACAGATATCGGAGTGAACCAACTCCAGAAGATCTGTACTTCGATTAACCCGAGGAAAGGGTTTCCTTGTGATCTTCGTTTGAGCACAAACTTCACATTTCTCTACCTTACCCCCACATTTGGAGATAAGTCCTAGACTAGACATTCTGTTTATTCGTTTACAATGAACATGTCCTAGCCTATTATGCCACAACTCAGAGTATAAGCAGAATGAGTGACTTCATTAATTACATTAATTACATTAGACTGATTTACAAGCTGAATCTTGAACATTCCTTCGGTATAAAAAGCTTTCTCGAAATATGTTCCCTTGATAGACATCACCATCTGGCCAGCATTGATGTCCATCTTGAGGCCTGCATTGCAGAGTAGGCCTCCTGAGACCAGGTTCTTGGTGATAGCAGGTACGTGCTTTACACCTTGAAGCGTCAGAGACTTCCCCGAAGTCAGCTTCAACACCACCGTCCCGATCCCGAGCACTTCAGCTTGTGCTTGGTTCGCCATCATAACCACTTCAGAAGTAGGTGTATAGGTGGTGAACCACTCCTTACTGGAGCAGACATGGCAGGAGGCTCCAGTGTCTACCCACCAGTCAGAGTCAGTCCTTACTGCATCAACCTGTGCAATCATAGCAATTACGTCAGTGATCATAGATACCTTACTAGGCTCTCCTTGCTCTGATTGCTTGGTTTTTGCTTTGCACTCATTCTTAAAGTGGCCCTTCTTGCCACACTTGAAGCAAGGCATTTCTGACTTTGGCTTCTTTTTCTTGATAGAAGTTCCCTTGACTTTTAGATTGTCAGGGTTCTTCTTCTTGCTGTGGAAAGCTGCCTGCTTTCCCTTTGGTTCCTTGGTCTGAACCAGATTGGCGTTAGCCAATTGCTTGGACAGTGTGTCCACCTTCAGTTGTGCCCGCATCTGGTCCTCAACATAGATTTCCTATAGAAGATCTTCAAGGGTGACCTCCAACTTCTTCCTATGCATGTTTGCATAGAACTTGCTCCACCCAGCGGGGAGCTTTGAGACAATCCCTCCAACAACAAACTTGTCGGGGAGGGCATCGCCTCGTCTTCCAGCTTCTGTCGCAGTTTCAGGAACTCCTTTACCTGCGGCAGCATAGATTTTTCGTCTTCAAAGAACCACTTGTGATATTTTTCAACCACAAATATTTTACTGCGGTTCTTATCTTCTTCGTAGAGTTTTTCTAGAGACTCCCATATGTCTCTAGCGATATTCTTCTTAGAATATGATTCTGCTAGGGAATTCTCCATAGCATTCAGGATAAGCAACCTGCAAATGCTATTCTCCCTTCTCCACTTGGCCTGAAGTTTAGTAGCCGCAGTGATTGCGGCAGCAGACCCAGTATCTGGAACAGTAGGTTCCTCTTCAAGCAGTACGTGATCAACGTCTCTAAGTTGAAGAGTGAGATAAACCTTCCTCTTCCAGACTTGATAATGCTCTCCATCAAACTTCTCTAACTTACAGAAGTCAGTGTTTAGGAGTGAAGCATTATATTTCCATCGTAGCAATAAAGCTTTGAGATTGTTATTGCCGGGAACGCCGGAGCACGCTATTCGATGGAAAATACAGAAACTGAAACAGTTGTAAAGACAACGTTTCAAAATGCAATTCCTTAAAGAAGGTTTTGCAACAGAGATCCAGAAGGATTCTGTAAATTACGAGATCTAAAAAGATATCGTATACACG
>JANAVB010043768.1:0-19080 GCA_029216955.1 Iris pallida | reverse complement strand
TTACTAAAACAAGGATTTAAAGAAATTGTGGCAATCATATAAAGATTCACTTTCACCCGAAGCGAATGGAAGTTCATCAACAATAACATATTTAGTAAATTCAGTTTTATGACGGACAACTGAATAAGAAAACGTACTCATTGAAGTACCCACGGTGCCTTCAAAACTTATCTGAGTTTGGGTCGCTGGAATTGAGCTCTGTGCGTAGAAGGTATCGTAGTGTTGATATTGTGCCCGTGCCACCTCCCCTCTTCCATTTGAATATATGGAAACATTTCTTGCATTGTGCGCGTACGGAACTGGTTCACCTTTCTGATATAAACAAGTGAGTCCTTAGGTTTAGTCTCATTAAGAATAACAAAAAAATCCCAAATCTTTGATTTTTTTGCTTTTTCTTTACAACATTTCGGGTATTGCTAGCAACTTCAGGTGGTGAGCCAACTAAATCATCAAGAATAAGATTTTGCTCAAAAAATATTATAAATTTCAAAAGCATAATTAAGTTAGTTTGAACCTTGTCCGACCGTTTTAAAAAGACAAATAAAAATAGAGAAACAATTTAAAAGATGGAGGATACCGAAAAATACATTAATCGAAAATTATTTTTTCTCAAAAAAAGAGAGATGGATGAAAGAAAACTATTTTGTAAATATAAATTAAAAAAATTAGAAAGAGGAAGTCGTACATCACCGGAATTGCTTGGACAAATTTCTTGAAACCTTCTTGTGATCTTGAATTTTTTTTGATGGAATCAATTGTTTGTGTTTGAAAAATATGGATTTTTTTTTGAAGCCAAATGACCCCCTACCCTCCAAATAGAGCTCTTGTAAAGGTTTTTTTGATCATTTTGGACGAAATAACCAAAATATCCCTTAAAACGGTCAAATAGTGGGGGTATTTTGGTAAATGGGGGAAAGATTAAAAACAAAAAACAAATCTGGTTCACCCGGGCCGGTCCGGGGCGGGCTCGGGCGGGCCTGACCGGGCCGGGCTAGAGCGGGCCAACTGTTTGACTTAAAAAAAAAGCGGGCCGGTCCGGACCTCGACTTGGTTTAGTGAACCCAGCCCGGACCGGTAGTGCCACGGGTTTGGGCGGGCCGGACTCAATGGCGGGCGGGGCCGGGCTTTGGGGTTGCAGGCTCGGGCCGGTCCAGGGTGAACCGGATCGGATCACACATTGAGAAATAACAACGGAACATATTTTCCAAAGAGTAAAACTTTGATAGAAAAGGGGTATCAAAGTTTTGATACCCCTATGTATGACAGATGGGCCCCTTCCAAAGTTTATGTATATTTTATGTGTACATGTTATACGAAAGGGAGGGGGGCCACCTGTCATACATAGGGGGTATCAAAACTTTGATACCCCCTTATGTATCAAAGTTTTTTCCTTTTCCAAATTATGTTTCCGCGACCTTGACATCGAACACAGAACTAGATAACTTTATACAAAATATAGATCACCAAATATAATAACAAAGATACAAATAATACGTACTTGGAAATTTTTAATAGTAAAAAATCATTAGATAAGAGAAACCCAATCTTTTCTCTTCTTCAACATCTTTATTTCTTCCCATTTTATACTATTATTGACACTAAAAAAATATCATCTTGCAACCCTCTTTAAATTTCTATTATTCTAAATCCACATATAACTATGCATTAAATATAATATTAATCTGTGCATGTATGGAGGAAGGAGTGCATGGTGACAATTTAGGAGTGTCAATGGTGTTAATACATGGACAAATTTGGTATTTAAATGTTAGAAAATTAAAGAGGAGTGCAGGTTGACATTTTAGAAGTGCCAATAACAACATCTTTTTTTTATCAAAGCATTTTAATTTATTGCTACCCAACACCTCTTTTGAGCACAATGATCTATAATATAAGGAATCCTAAGCCCATTTATATAGCATATCATATTCCATAAACAAAAATTCAATCCTACTTCATGTCATAAGTTTTCATATTTAGAAACTCAATATATATAAGTATGTAGGACTAGAACTTTGCTCCAATCTTATTACTATTAAGATCACTATAATTGAGCAAAAATTAACAAGTACCTCTTTGGCTCTTATTCATCACCCAAGTCAACAAGCATCTAGCAACCAAGCCTACAATCTTCAAACAACAGTTTGGATCTCATGAACCATCCCCTCTCCCTGGGCACCAGTCGCCTAGTTGCAAGTCAATCCTAAAATCATGCTAGGATCGAATTCGCACATCATGCATCTCTATAACATCACTCATGTTAAAGCATTCTAAAATAAGCGTCTTCGCACCCCAGATCAATAAATATGACTTGTCATCCGCTTGCCTCGGAAGGTTGACCCAGTGCAAAGGAACCATCAAGAATATCCAGCCCTTTCAATGTAGAAATCAAGTAGCATAACATAGAACAATATCTTTTCTTACCAGATAAATATTATCGCGCTTATCCCTTCATGAGCACGATACAACTATTTGCCACCCTTAGAACTTCACCTCTCGCTGAAAATCCATCACAACAAAAACATTTGTATTTAACGACTACCATATCCGTCAGTCCATCGCTAAACGAAAATAACGACGATCTGCTGACGAAAAATAGTCGCCAGGAAATCGAGTAAAGTTATACATAAGGCGTCGTTACGTAGTCATCAAATTCGATTGACAGCTGATATATTCTTAGTGACTACATGGCATCTGCTAGCTTACCGAAGTCGCATACAAGTGACAAACTGGTGATTAACGAACGAAAGGAGTTCAAAGTAATTTCGAACTTTTGAAAATCATAAAGTTCGAAAACTTTGAAGGGGGTCTTGTAGGGTGTGAAAAATTATGACACGCTGACATAAGATCAAGGCCATACGCTCAGCCAAAGGCCATACGCTCAGCTAAAGGCCATACGCTCAGTACAAAAGCCATACGCTCAGTACAAAAGTCATACGCTCAGAATATTATTATTTCTCGACTGACAGCACAGCATACACTCAGTGGACAATGAATCTGATACTTCGTCTTTCGTGCAAAGAACAGTTGTCTTAGGAGAATTATCCGTCGTATGGATTTTCGAGAGTTAATTTTGTCTTTTACGAGGACAGCTCATTAGCCATCATAAATGCACAGCCATTACTATCATTTCTGACAGTCTGTCAGTCGTCATATCCGCAACACGACGCTCAAAAGATATTTGTCAGTTATTGAGAAGATATGGCGTATTTAAGAAGATTGAGGACAGCCACGTGTCTACCTCTCCAGTCATACGACTCCTCATCAAGGCGTATGGACTCCATACGAATCCTCATCAAGGCAGCGTATGGACTTCATACGACTCCTCATCAAGGTAGCGTATGTACTCCATACGACTCCTCATCAAGTGAGCGTATATACTCCATATGACTCCTCATCAAGTGAGCGTATATACATACGACTCCTCATCAAGTGAGCGTATATACTCCATACGACTTCTTGGCACCTAAGTGAGCGTATAGATTCCATATGACTCCTTCTCCAAAAGACAGCGTATCAAAGCAAATGCATTCAGAATGACTTCAAATGTACAGTCAACACACGTTCTCATGTGTCCTGTATTCGGTTACCCACTCATTCAGAAGTTATGCAACATGGAATTCATGCCACCAATCTCTCCTGGATATACTCCACCACTCTCAACCGCACTAACGTGTCTCCATCAAAATTTGCCACGCGTCCCTGCAGTTATGCACACGTCAAGTAACTGACTGAGCGTATGCCCAGAGCAGTTATCCAGAACTCTATAAAAGAGAGTTTCTTCACCTTCAACAGACGACATTCAATTTAGAGAGAATAGAGAGATTGCTCAGTTGCTGTCCAAGTTCTTCGAGATCCAAGCTTTCTTCATCGCATCGTCCAAGGGATAAAGTGATCGTCTTCTAGATCAGATTTATAGTTGTAATTTTCTCAGAAACACAATAAATAGATAGAATTTATTTATGGAAAACAAATTTGTGACTCTGCTGGGGAAAGCTGTCTCCTGTAACGAGACAACAATAACTCAATGCGATACTTCGTCGATCGGTTCGACGAAGAAGACGATGGTCGTACAATTCGACCAATCTGATTACGAAGAAATGCTCAATGCGAAGGAGGGCCGAACTGCTTCCTCCGCTCCTCTCTTTGCCAAGAAGAAGGGACGATCTGTCTATGTCCCTAAGTCTTCTCCGGCGGCCCGAGACGCTTCTGTCACTTCCCACGCTGACAAGAACACGTCTCCAACTTCAGCAAAACACTCCTCGGCTTCTCTGAATACAGCAACAGTGGCTTCTCCTAGTCACGCTGACAAAAAAAGTTCTTTAACCAAGTCAGTGTGTCCAAGGAAACCCATCTCTGGACATGCCAAAGTCTCTTCTTCTTCTACTCCTACGACAGCAGTCGGCTCTTTAGCCATTAATGACTCTGTGTGTATGGCAATCATTGACCAACCATACGCTAGTCAAAAGACAGCGTATTCTCGGAAGTCAGCATATGACAACCAATACAGTCCTTTGACTGTCTCTCAAGGCCAAGCTGGGGGTTCTCTTCCACAGAATATACAAATGATTCCCCCACAACTTGCACATCTTGTGCTAACCAAGGAGAACGACTCTTTAGTCAACTCTCTGCTCCTAAGGTTTTTACCTCTGGGGTTAATTCGACTAGTACTCTTGCTAGATTGAACAAAGAAAACACCTTTCGGCTACTTCCTCTAAAGATGGATTATTACCGACTCCCAGTCGGAATAATGTTCATCTTCCTTCTCTCCAAATTTTTCGATCCGAGAAAGGCAAATTGCAAGTATCCAGGACTGATACCAAAGTTATACCTCCTATGGATCTTTGTAGCAAGCTTAACCGGAATCGTCTCGATCTAACTCCGGCATAAAGAAGCCTTGTCAAAAGGAGACAAGTATAATAGACCCTGATGCACAATATGCTAAGAACTATATCGCTCAGATCAATCGGTCTTTATACATTCAAGAACAAAAAGACAGAAGAATAAAAGACAAGTTTCTACACAGAGACCATCTTCAAACACTTCCCAGTCCGTTTCCTCAGATCTCCGGGAGCATCTGCAAAAAAAGCTGAGAATCAACACTCCATCTATCTCTGACATTGCTCATATTCGTCATGAAGAGCATTGTTGTAACTTCCAACCTCGGGTCGTCATTCAGTGTTGTTGTTCACCGAAAAGACGATATGTCTTCGAACGGATTCAACATGAACCAATACCAGATGAAGACGAACCTCTGTATGCTTCCGTCAACATGACCTCCAGAATACTGGGGTAGAATACGATCTGATTCTGAAGACGGTGTTTACCTCGACACCAGATCCAGAACCGGAGCTTCAACCAGGGTCTCTTCTTCTTCTCATCCAGATGATAATCCTGAGATCACGGAGGACTTCCTAGGAGAGTCCAACTTCCCAGTATTAACTCCCGTAAATAGTCTCGGGAAAGATGCTGAATCTCATAGCGACGATTCGGAACAGACTGTTTCGTCGTCGATACCTCGAATGATTACCACCTATATGGTAGACGGCAATCACGAACCTTCGACTAGCACTGAGGCTCATGAACAAAGGATTTTTCTTAGAACAACAATTACGAGCCATGGCGGATACATTGACTGCTATGCATACTCTTATACAAGCTCAGCAGCAAACTCAGCAAGTTCAACAAACAGCACCACCACTAGTATTAAATACTCCTGTTGCCCCAAATCTGGAACCTTCTACTATTCCGGGGGTACAGTCTAATGTCCATGTACAGCCCACTCCAAGTCAATCCGGAGCTGGGGGTGGTACATATGCTGCAGTCCCTCCTCCCAATTATACCCAACAAGCAACGACACCGCAATCTTCCGGAGCGGTCACTGAGAGTTGAAGAATCTTCGGTCTCAATTCGAAGTGTTCAAGCAAAAGGACTGTAGGGTGTGAAAAATTATGACATGCTGACATAAGATCAAGGCCATACGCTCAGCCAAAGGCCATACGCTCAGCCAAAGGCCATACGCTCAGTACAAAGGCATACGCTCAGTACAAAGGCCATACGCTCAGTACAAAAGTCATACGCTCAATGAATATTTTATTATTTCTCGACTGACAGCACAATATATACTCAGTGGACAATGAATCTGACACTTCGTCTTTCCTGCAAAGAACAGCTGTCTTAGAGAATTATCCGTCGTATGGATTTTCGAGAGTTAATTTTGTCTTTTACGAGGAGCTCATTAGCCATCATAAATGCACAGCCCATTACTGTCATTTTGACAGTCTGTCAGCCGTCACATCCGCAACACGATGCTCGAGAGATATTTGTCAGTTATTGAGAAGATATGACGTATTTAAGAAGATTGAGGACAGCCACGTGTCTACCTCTCCAGTCATACGACTCCTATCAAGGCAGCGTATGGACTTCATACGACTCCTTATCAAGGCAGCGTATGGACCTCATACGACTCCTCATCAAGGCAGCGTATGGACTTCATACGACTCCTTATCAGGCAGCGTATGGACTTCATACGACTCCTCATCAAGGTAGCGTATGGACTTCATATGACTCTTCATCAAGTGAGCGTATATACTCCATACGACTCTTATCAAGGCAGCGTATGGACTTCATACGACTCCTCATCAAGGTAGCGTATGTACTCCATACGACTCCTCATCAAGTGAGCGTATATACTCTATACGACTCCTCATCAATGAGCGTATATACTCCATACGACTTCTTGTCATCCAAGACAGTGTATGCTTCTCTAAAAGACAGCGTATCAAAGCAAATGCATTCAGAATGACTTCAAATGTATAGTCAACACACGTTCTCATGTGTCCTGTATTCGGTTACCCACTCATTCAGAAGTTATGCAACATGGCATTCATGCCATCAATCTCTCCTGAATATACTCCACCACTCTCAACTGCACTCCAACGTGTCCATCAAAATTCGCCATGCGTCCCTGCAGTTATGCACACGTCAAGTAACTGACTAAGCGTATGTCCAGAGCAGTTATCCAGAACTCTATAAAAGAGAGTTTCTTCACCTTCAACAGACACTACATTGAATTCAGAGAGAACAAAGAGATTGCTCAGTTGCTATCCAAGTTCTTCGAGATCCAAGCTTTCTTCATCGCATCGTCCAAGGGATAAAGTGATCGTCTTCTAGATCAGATTCCTATAGTTGTAATTTTCTCAGAAACACAATAAATAATAGAATTTATTTATGGAAAACAAATTGGCGACTCTACTGGGGAAAGCTAAGGCTCCTGCAGAGCCATCTCAACCTGTCGCCGTCGCCGCAACCACTAGGAGAACCGCCGAGCAACGTCTTCCACAGAGCGAACTTCCATTGAAACCCCTATATGGTGAGGATGGGGATGATGAACAGTAACCATCCCTTTTTAGGGCTTCTGGTTAGGACAAAATCAGAAAACGTATCCCCTTTTTAGGGTCAAATACGTCAGAAAATATGCTTCCCTCTTTAGGGTTTAGTCGTATTCCATGTTTTTCGTTTATACGAGAAATATGTTTTGAGCGTATTTCTGTAAGATACGCGTATATTTGATAGAAATGTCAGAATACGCTGATCTGAAAGAATACGCTATGTCAAGTCGTCTCGTTGAGATACGTTAACTCTTTGTTAGCGTATTTTTGATAAACATCTTGATAACACAGCTCTTTGGAAAATTCCATACGACTGCTTGCTTTGGTTAGACATACACATAGCTGCGCGTAGATTGAACTTAGCATACGTTCAATCTACAAAACAAGCTGAGAATCAACACTCCATCTGTCTCTGACATTGCTCATATTCGTCATGAAGAGCATTGTTGTAATTTTCAACCTCGGGTCGTCATTCATTGTTGTTGTTCACCGAAAAGACGATCTGTCTTCGAACGGATTCAACATGAACCAATACCAGACGAAGACGAACATCTTTATGCTTCCGTCAACATGACCTCCAGGGATACTGGGGGTAGAATACGATCTGATTCTGAAGATGGTGTTTACCTCGGCACCAGATCCAGAACCGGAGATTCAACCAGGGTCTCTTCTTCTTCTCATCCAGATGATAATCCTGAGATCACGGAGGACTTCCTGGGAGAGTCCAACTTCCCAGTATTAACTCCCGTGAATAGTCCCGGGAAAAGATGTTGATTCTTATAGCGACGATTCGGAACAGACTGTTTCGTCGTCGATACCTCGAATGATTACCACCTATATGGTAGACGGCAATCACGAACCTTCGACTAGCACTGAGGCTCATGAACAAAGGATTTCTTCCTTAGAACAACAATTACGAGCCATGGCGGATACATTGACTGCTATGCATACTCTTATACAAGCTTAGCAGCAAACTCAGCAAGTTCAACAAACAGCACCACCAGTAGTATTAAATACTCCTGTTGCCCCAAATCTGGAACCTTCTACTATTCCGGGGGTACAGTTTAATGTTCATGTACAGCCCACTCCAAGTCAGTCCGAAGCTGGGGGTGGTACATATGCTGCAGTCCCTCCTCCTAATTATACCCAACAAGCAACGACACCGCAATCTTCCGGAGCGGTCACTGAAGAGTTGAAGAATCTTCGATCTCAATTCGAAGCGTTCAAGCAAAAGAAAAGCTTACAAAGATTGGGTATCAAGCAACCTTATTCCATACAATGGAAGGATGTATCATACCCCCCAAAATACAAGCCTCCAACCATCTCTTTCTTTGATGGGACCACCTCCCCAAGTCAGTTCATCAATCATTTTGAGGTAATGACTGATCAACTGCAACCGATTGATGCCCTCCTTACTCGGGTATTTGTTGGTTGTCTTAAAGGAACCGCTTATGAATGGTATCAAAGTCTCCCTGATGGGTGCATCACTTCGTTTGCCGGATTTAAACAGATGTTTCTAGAACAATTCTATGAAGGCATTAACGACATGACCATGTCAGCCCTTATACGAATCAAACAGAAAAATAATGAAAGCACTGAGAGCTTCATTGAAAGATTCAGAAAAGAAGCCCTAAAAATGCCTCTCGGAACTCCCGATGCCGTCACTATCGACACTTGCAAGTCGTACCTCTTACCAATCATCAGCATGTGGACAGGATCTACTCAATTCCAAGACTGGCCTTCCTTCATCGTCAGTGCCAAAGCTGCCGAAGTCAGTGCTGAGGCTTTCAAAGGTCTGGGGGTACACATGACTCCCAATGAATCAAGTCAAGGTACTAGCAATAATATGCGACCCAACAATCGCAAAGGAAAAGAGACTCTCGAAGTCAATCTCCAGAGCAAAAATCAAGAGGTAATGTCTGCCCAAGCTACCCCAGCCCCAACAAGTCAACAGCAGAGACCTCCTCGGCCGAAAGAAGAATACTCTTTTGATGACGACGATGTTCAAGGTATCTTTGAATATTTACTTAAAGGTAATAAGATACAACTGCTGGAGATCAAAAAGCCTGATGAAGCCAACAAGACGGATCATCCAAAATACTGTCCATATCACAGAATGCTGGGTCATACAATCCGGTCTTGCTTCGTGTTAAAAGGAAAGATCCAAGAAATGATCAAATCAGGAGCTGTGACATTAACACCTAAAGACAAGACAGTCACAGCAAATGTGATTTCGATACAGTTTGGTGACTTCCCTCCATTATTGGTGGAAAATGGAATTGTCCCTATCCCCAAAGCAACCCTTGAAGTTGTGAATATTCCACCAGCCCAGAATAAAGGACTTGTTCCTGTCACCACTAAAAAGGGAAAGATTATGTGGATCCACCCTGATTTAGTGACAGAATTCGAGATGTCTTGCTCTTCTCCTCAGAAGGCTTCTCTGTCTAAAAAGAAACCTGGGAAGACTAAGTCATCCCATATGACTTCTAGCATCACACCCAATCTTTCTCTAACCTCTACTTTCATCCTAGCAGGAAAATCACCCTATACAGAGGCAGAAGCTGTACCTCGATCTGAAGACAGATACAAACCTGCGTTTCATCTATATAGTTCACAATCTCGCAAATTAATGGCGAAGATGGGTTATGATCTAGCCACTGCTCCTGGTTTGAATTCTGGCAAAGGACTCCGAGCACCTCTAGCCCTCACTTTAAGACATAATCAATTCCGTGTTGGCCTCAGTTTCTGAACTGAAGCTCTCATCAAGCACCAAAAAACCAAGAACAAGATGAAGGATTGTACATAGTTTCGATAGACTCTGAACCTGAGCCTGAAGTCGAAGCTCTCTCCGAAACTCGGTCAGGAAAAACATATTTGAAAGATTATGCTGAAGCTCCTGAGGAAACTCCCGATGACCCTCCGGTTGCAACTCCAGCGCCCATCTCTAACGAAGGACATTCAAATGCTCCTGCTGAGACGGTTCCCTCTAAACCAACAACAGCCGACAAAGGGAAGCAACCTGCCCGCTTCGATAAACCAATCAAGAAGTCTCTTTCTTCCGAATTGCAGAAGCCATATAATTTTGATATTCTGGCTCAACTTGCTAACACTCCAGCCAGGTTGTCCATCTTCGAACTCTTACGTTTATCCAAGGAAACTCGGGAAACGTTAAGTGAAGCTCTACTGCAAGCAGACTCTTGCCTAACTCATCTGAAGAAGCCGAAAGCTGAGCCGGTGACTTGCCTACATTGCAACAGTGTCTTGGAAATTATTCTGAACATCACTTTTACCCAAGATGATATGCTTCTAGAAGACAATCGTCATGATCGGCCTCTTTACTTCACTGGGTATGTTGACACGATGAAGGTTAACCGTATTCTAATTGATCCAGGATCAGCTCTAAGTATTATACCTAAGAGTCTCTTGGATGCCTTACGGATTCCAGTTCACCGTCTAGTCAAGACAGTCACTACCATTCTAGGGTTCAATCAAGGCAAAAGTGAACCTTTGGGAAAAATTCGCCTAAAAATACAAATAGGCAATTTCAGGGCGAGTGTCACATTCTACGTGATCGAGTTAGTTGGATCTTACAACTTGCTCTTGGGAAGACCTTTTCTCCATGAACACAATATCGTCCCCTCCACTCTTCACCAGTGCTTCAAATACATTGATGAAAAGGAAGAAGTTCAGAAGAAAGTCGCGGACATTAATCCTTTCAGAGGAGTCGAAGCCTACTAAAGTGACTCTCGCATGTACAAAGATGAGTATTCAAAAGTCTTACAAGCTATGGATGATGATGAGACATCGAAAGTTGACACCTTTGTTATTCCTGTAAAAGGGCGTATCACTCATCCGCAGTCTACCAAATCATCTGAAGAAAGCCCACTGATAATTCCTGTCAGTGGATGTACTACTTCATTGCCTTCCCAAGCTCCACAAAGTTCGCTGATAATCCCTGTCAGTGGACGCACCACCCTCTTACCATCTTCTCAGGCTAGACCAGATACTTTAGTCATTCCAGTCAGTGGACGCACTACTCATCCACGATCCTCTTCAAGGGAGCTCACCTCCTCTGAGCCTTTTGTTATCGACCTTAATCGAAACAAAACTTTTGCTCGCCCTTCTTCTCTCCCTTTAGTCATTAATTTGACTAAATCTGCTAAGGCTCAGCCTCCTTCTGTAAATACAGCATCTGATATCAATAAAGCATCTCCTTTACAGTATATTGATGTTTGTAGTCATGTGCAAAGTTATTTACATTTATTAGATAGCTTAGAACCACTAACTATAGGAGTTGTTCCAACTCTTCATACAGAAGTATCATTAGAGTCTGTATAAAGTTCATATTTCCTTGTTCCTATTAGAAAGACAGGAGAAGCTCCAATATTCTTCTACAAGGGGCCTCAGAATCCTCCTAATCTTGAAGACGACGACAAAAACGATGATACCGGAAGGTTACAACTACGTCGCTACAGTCAGCAGTCCAAAAACATCATCAAGAACATGGGCTATGACTTCAGAACCGGCCTCAGTAGAGGAAAAGGAAGAAGAATGCATGTTCGAATTCCTCCTTTAAAATACGGAAGGAAAAATACGGATTAGGTTACATTACTCCTACCCCCTTCATTAACACAGTCCATGAAGATCCAGAATCCGACGGAGACGAACGATTTGATTCTTCCGATTCCTTCTCTTGGGATTCTGACACAAGTATTGGCAATTTTTATCGTTCTACTCTATCCGCCAATATGGTCTCCGCCGAAGGTCCGCAAGAAAATGATGAAGATGAAGATGATTTTGAAATATCACCCGAATCGGAACAATAGGCTCAAAGATTAGACAATCAATGGGAATTCAGGTTCGAGCAAAGAGAACCTCCTACTGAAGATAAATTGATCCAAATTGATGTTGGTGAGGAGGGATCTCCCAAGCCAATATTCATCAGCGAAAGTCTTTCAAAAACCGAGAAGCAAGACATGATCGAGCTTATTCATGATTACATCGATGTCTTCGCTTGGAGCTATGAGGATATGCCAGGGTTAGATCCGAAGATCGCAATACACAAACTTAATATCATGCCGAATGCTAAACTGGTCAAACAACAACAACGACGATTTCGTCCAGACATTATGGATGCAATTGAAGCTGAAGTCAACAAGCTTATGGCTTCCGGATTTATCCGAGAAGAACAACATCCTGAGTGGGTGGCTAACATTGTTCCTGTTCTCAAAAAGACTGGCAAGATCCGAGTCTGTATAGACTTTCGCGATCTCAATGCGGCTTTTTCTAAGGACGAGTTCCCTCTTCCGATCACTGACGTCATGATCGATAACACATGTGGTTTCGAACGAATGTCATTTATGGATGGGTATTCGGGGTACAACCAAATCAAAATGTTTCCAGACGACGAGAGACATACTTCCTTCAGAACGCCGATCGGTACGTACTGTTACACAGTGATGCCGTTGGTCTCAAAAATACAGGAGCAATATATCAGCGAGCAATGAGAACTATATTCCGTGAACATCTTCGAAAAATGGTCGAATGCTACGTTGATGATATTGCAGTCAAGAGTCGACAAAAAGAGGATCACATCCAAGATTTGAAGACTATCTTTGATTTAATGCGTCAACATTAACTTAAGATGAACCCTACTAAGTCCTTCCTGGGCGTCTCTAGTGGTAAATTTCTCGGCTTCATCATTACCCCTAAAGGTATACACGTGGATCCCGAGAAGATCAAAGCCATCCAAGAGATGCGTCCTCCACGCACCTTAAAAGAGCTACGAGAATTTCAAGAAAGAATTGCTTATACCAGGAGATTCATTTCTAACTTATCAGGACGCTGCAGACCATTTAACAAACTTTTGAAGAAAGGTGTGTCCTTCGTCTGGAACAAAGAATATCAAAAAGCATTTGACGACATCAAACAGTACCTTATGAACCCTCCGGTTTTGGTACCTCCCGTCTCGGGAATACCATTCCTTCTATATGTTTGAGCCATGGATCATTCTCTCGGTGCATTGCTCGCTCAGAAAAACAAAGATGGCCATGAACAGGCTATTTATTACCTCAGTCGCACAATGACAGGTGCTGAACCGCGTTATTCTCCAATTGAAAAGAATGCCTAGCATTAATGTTTGCCGTTCAGAAGACGCGACATTACATCATCGGGCAAACGATTCATGTCATTTTCAGAGTGAATCCCATCAGAATTATGATGAAGAAACCTGGTATTCTCAACTCCAGACTGGCTAATTGGAGAATCTTGTTAGTCCAATATGACATGCATTATATTCCTCAAAAGTCAGTTAAAGGACAGGCTCTTGCTAATTTTCTGGCAGCTCATGCAGTTCCAGAGGATTCTAAATTATATGATAAGATTCCAGATGAAGTTATGGATTCAAATCAGGTTTCTGAAGAAACTCTTACCTGGCGTCTATTCTTTGATGGAGCATCTAGAATGGGTCCTAATGGCAATATTGTCGCCGGAGTCGAATTGTTCTTGTATCCCCAGAAGGGCTGACTATTCAGAGGGCTTATTCTCTGGATCAATCGTGTTCAAACAATGTAGCCGAATACAATGCGTTACTCATCGGTCTTCAACTTGCTAAACATCTAGATATTCAGTATTTAGAAGTTTACGGAGACTCCAAACTTATCATCAATCAAATCAGAGGTACATATGAAGTCCGTCATCAGGATTTGATACCTTATTACCGAGCAGCACTCTCTATGGCCTCTTCTTTTGAAGGTTTCTTATTGAACACGTTCGGCGAGCCTGTAATACAGAAGCCGATGCTTGGGCTAATCTTGCCGCTGTACTAGCCATACCGGTCAGACGTCAACAAGTGATAGTGGTTTATAACGGGAGCTATTCTACGTCGAGAATAATTTGGCGTTGGGATTTCTCCACGACCCAAACGAAAATTTTCTCAACCCTGATGAATTTAATTCCTCCAACCTTAACACTGGATTAGGGTTTGACCGAGCATCCTCGTCTTCTTCCGATTCTACCATAGAATATATCTTTTCCAACAAAACAGAAGCCATAAACGAAGACTGGAGACGTCCATTTCTAGACTTTGTATTGTATGACATACTTCCCGATAATCCCAGCGAAGCAGCGTCTATCCGACGTTGATCTCTCAGATTCTATTATAATCATACAACAAAGACACTATATCGTCGAGCCTATGATGGTCTTCTCCTCCGATGCATCGCTGGTGAGGAAGCACAACAGATTATCCGTGAAGCACATGATGGTGTCTGCGGAGCCCATCAACCAGGTCCTAAACTTCAAGATCGCATCCGACGTATGGGTTATTATTGGCCCACGATGGTGGCTGACGCCATTCAATATGCCCGGAGATGTAAAGCCTGTCAAATCCATACAGACTTTATCCATCAACCGTCAGAGTTCTTACACCCCGACAGCGGCATCATGGTCCTTCGAGGCCTGGGGCATGGACATTATTGGTCCCATCAACCCACCGTCATCAAAAGGACATCGGTTTATTCTAGCAATAACCGACTACTTTTCTAAATGGGCTGAAGCAATCCCGCTATCCGAAGTCAAAACTTCCAACGTCATCAACTTCATCAAGCATCATGTCATCTATCGATTTGGTGTTCCTCGACGTATTATCCATGATAATGGACCACAGTTCGTCAGTCAGAAATTTACTCGATTCTGTAATAACCATCGAATCAATAACCTCGTTTCTACAGCGTATAATCCAGCAGCTAATGGATTGGCAGAAGCTTTCAATAAAACCATCATCAAACTCCTGAAAAAGTTCGTTTCTTCCAACAAACGCAACTGGAGTGAGAAGCTTGGTGAATGTTTATGGGCCTACCGTACTACAGTTCGCAATGCGACCGGGTGCACGCCTTTCTCTTTGGTATATGGGTGTGAAGCTGTCATTTCCCTCGAGATCCAGATTCCTTCTCTGAGAATCGCAATCTCCAATGAACTTACAACAGAGAACAATAATCATCTTCGACTTCAAGAACTAGAAGCTTTAGACGAAAAGCAATTGTATGCTCAGCAAAATATCGAGCCGTATCAGTCCCGAATTTCAAAAACTTTTAATCAGAAGATGAAAGTCAGAGCATATCGGAAAGGAGAACTTGTTCTTACCGTCAAACGTCCGATGACTATGACACATATGAGCAAAGGCAAGTTTGACGCTAAATGGGAAGGCCCATTCGTCGTAAATAAAGTTTTCTCAAACGGAGCATATCAGCTTACCTCAATGGATGGTAAAGTTACGATGATGCCTATCAACGGCAAATTCTTAAAGAAGTATTATGTATAAATCTCGTAAATACATGATATTTTCATCTGCTGTGATTACTCCCAGCAGCTATAAAATCAGAGCTTATTCTTCCCCACAAATATTGTCTCGATATCGTTATCCCCAGCGGAAATTGATATTCTAACACATATCATCTTCCCAGAGAATTTGATATTCCGTCTTATTTGATCCCCAGTGGATTTAATAAGGATCTCATATAGAAAATCATGTCCATATTACCTCTGAATTTTTTATCTCAGTATCATATTTTCTATTCTATGAAAATGTTATCTAGTCTTTTGATTTCCGAGTCCAAAGATCATGGAAAATTGAGTTCAAAGATATCTTTATATCTGAATTCTGTTTTCTCTAATCTGTATTAAACTAAATTTTTTTTTTGGTTTAGTATCATCTGATGAAATTACAAAATTCATTTATATATTTTATTCTATTGAAATATGTCATGTATTATTTACCTCTGAACATATTTTCTATAAAAATATCATACACGAAATCGAAATCAGATCAAATGCTCATTTCTTCAGTCAAAATCAAAATATTGATTACAAGTGAGTCTTAATCTATTTAGAAGGAGTAATAATCTCCTGAATATGAGCAAGTACATTATTCATCTTCTCTTTAGAGCTTTACGGATTCGCTCTGTAGCTTCAATCGCAACTATCTGTTGGTCAAAATTTATGATAACAGAACTACGACGATTGGTCTCTTCTATCTGATCAGTCTGCATCTGTTCCCGCTCTTGCTGTAGAATTTGATAGCGAGTAGCTTCAGTTATACGAGCAGCGATAATATCAGATTGCTCTTTTTTTGCGGATACAATACGCTCCTGGAGACGAGCTAATTCTTCTTTCAGCTTCTGGAGTTCTTCAGCTCTAGATATTTCTTCAGTTTCCAGACATTGTATCTTCTGACGAGTTGATACTATCTCTCTTCATCCTTCGCTATTAACTTCTCAGACGACAGAGCGAGGATTCTTTTAAAGGCAGCCTGCTGGCTTTGAGCTTCACGCTCTAGTTGAGCAATCTCAGCCACAGTCAAAGATTTAATATCTTCTTTTTGATCTCCCAGTAGTATTATGGATGGTTACTTCCAAATCATCTAGGAGATGCTCAAAAAAAGTGCACTGAGTTTCATAACCAGCCTGTCGCAAAGCCAAGAGCGGAAAATTAATCGCCGTCCGGAGATTGGAAAAGGGCATAGTTTCGTCCTTCATAAATCGCCTGGAGAATGTATCCAAATATGAATAGATAATATCTGAATACATCGCCATGGTTCTCGCTATCCCCATTTAAAAACCAGGGTTGCTGCCATTGCGAAAGAAGAAGCTGGAATGGGCTCTACTCCAGAAACAGAAGTATGTGCTTTTGGAGAACTGGGTAGGTGTGAGCTTCCCTCACCAACATCAGTTTGAACAGGTGGAGTATGAGTCGAGCTCATCGCTGGTGAAGTTCCTACAACTTTTAAAATCAAAGAAGCTTGATCAAAATTAAAGACGATAAAGCAAGAAAAGACAAAACTTTACTGGATAAAATATTACCTGAAGTTGGCTCGTACTCTGTTTCTCTAGGATCGTTCAGCCCTGTTCGTAGTCTATTCAAAGTGTCTTCTGACACTGGTCCATCTCACTACTGCCTGCCCCAGAAGTGCTCGAAACATGGGCTTCTATCTGTAGAAGGTTCACTGACTCTGGAGTCAACCCTGAATGTTGGCCAGCCGTCTTCAACTCATCGATACAGATTCCAGTTGGTGACTCATCTTCAATCTCCATATCCTCATCTTCAAAAGAATGAGACGAAGGTTCGTAGTCAACTGTTCTTCGTCATCCTTGCCGCTCTCCGAAACTTCAATCAAAGCTAAATCAGCAGGTGGCTCGAGAGTGGACGGTTCAGCATGCTCATCCATTACCTTGGAAGAATCTTCGGTAGCCGGTGGTTCTATCAGTAGATGGTTTAGCTACCGATTCTTCTATCACAGGTTCTGGATTAATGTCCTGCGTGGGCTGCATTTCTGAGGGTACTGGAGAGAAAACTTCAATAATCTTCTTAGCGTAGAAGATTCTACTTCAACTCTGGGCTGAGGAGCAAGGGCAGTTTGCTTCTCTTGAGCCAATGTTCAGCATGATTAGTGGGGCTTTCTGCATCAAGACAAATTACAGATTTAGTCTTTGAAACTACCACTTTTCTTTTTCCTACTCTTTTCATTAGTGGAACTGTAGGATAATCTTCTTTTGAGTCACTACCTTCTTCGTCAGCATCTTTTGTTGTTGACTCGAAGCAGGAGAAGTCCCTAGGATAGTAATTCCTACGCGACTACGACTTCTGCTCGAGTAACTCTTTTTGGAGCAGGCCCAGAAGCACCTTGCTACGCTTTCGCTTTGGTGTAACCTCAACAGATACACTCTGCTCAACACTTCCAAGCGGTACGTGTAGTGGCTGATGAAGTTCATCAGAAAAGAGATTTCCCATTGAGACCTTTCATAAACCTCATTAGTAGCGAGGGATCCCCGATCGTGACAATCTTCCGACAAAGTTGACTTGGTTGATTTTAGTATATGAATAAAGCTCTTGCCCAAGATGCTAAACTTCTCATCAAAGGTATTCGTAGAGACATAGAATTTGGCATAAGATGCCAACATTTTAGCTCCTCTCCGATGATTCACCGGATCAGGCATTGTGAAAGTAGCTCCGGTGCCTTTGGCGATATAATATATCCAGGCTCTCGCACCATCAATCAATCCGCCCTGGTGGTAGAAGCATGTCGTTGCATTTCCTACATGCAACTGATCATAGCCGAACTGTCGAGCAAATTACTCGGAAGATATGGCTCCAAATAGTAATGTCATCATGGCGACAGACCAGGTGGGATGGTCTGATACTCTTCAGCCATCGTGTTGTACATCATCCAGTTCATTGGCACGGTGCCATCAATCATCCTTGCATGCATAGTCTCATAACCGATAGGCGGAGGAAACAGGTGAAACTCCATAGTTCTCCCCTATTCAGTATGGTCCTGCAGTCTGTCAGGGTGTCATATTTCCACTGGGCGTATGACGGTATCTTTCTAGGAAAGTATCATGGTCTGGCCAGTCCAGCACTCATAAGAGACTCAAAGTGGAGGAGCAGCATCTATACAAATATGTGAAGGGCATTTTACCCGAGGAAAAGCTGTAGTTTTCTTCGCCAGGTTAAACATTCTGTCTACATATGCTCGTAAACCGGCATTCAGGCGGCATGTCATCGCCGTTAGCAAGTCCATCTTGTACCGAATGTCAGACGGACTGTAAATACGATTCTGCGGTGCATCCTGTCTGCCGAACAGGTGCCAGGCATTACGAATCTTCTCAACCAAAGGGATAGAAACCCAGCCAGA
>JANAVB010043767.1:0-37374 GCA_029216955.1 Iris pallida | reverse complement strand
GGCCTACTCAAGATTGGAAAGTACTTGTAATGATGGGGCTGGTACTCATCTTGCTCGGTTCTGGTTCTCAAATGACCAAATCGGCCCCGAGGTAATTTGCAGGCAGTTTGCCCATTTACATCTTCAACCAGATAAATCGTCTAAGGATGTAGAGGGTTATCATACAAATAGAAGTGACAAAAGTATTTGCGCGAAACAATCTGTTACAATGTTGAATTTAGTAGTTTGGCAAACTCCTGTGGTACCCTCTCCCCATGTTTTATGTTCCTTTTCCATTTCAGAACGTACCTATGTGCTGAAGCACTAGAATGCAGGCTTGTGTGCTTTAAAATTTTAGCCTGTTTCAAGTAATTTTAATAGGCCCTCGGAATTCCTAGTAGTCTTTACTGTGTTTTTTTTTTTTTTTTTTTTTTTTTTTTTTTTTTTGACGAAAATTTTATTTCGGCCCCCATTCATGTTACTTTTATGAGCCTTAAATTACCTAATCTTCCCTGACACAGACCACTATACGTGGTCCTCATGAAGGCTAGGCTTGGGTCTCACCACAGATTGGGGACCTCTTGTTGTTATTGTTCTGTCCATATGAATGTTATTACTGCTGCATTTCTGCTTTGCTGTGAGTGCACTTCACTGCTGAATACACAGTTGAAACGTTAGATCGATGTCGATAAGTACGATACATGTGGCAACTTACAACTTCTTGTGCAGCTTCTGTCTGTAGTTATCGGCCTCCCTTTCTCTTCCGAAGATTACTCTTTCCGTTTCACCAATAACTGGAAATGCAGGTGAATCAATTAATCCTTAATTTGTCCCCTTCCTACGCAAAATTCATTCTGGCCCTATATGTTCCTCTCTGTCATTTGATGACAATACTTGTTTCATCTCCTTTAGATCTCCTGTAGATAACAATGATATTAATTATATTTAACATGTTGTAAAGTAACTTGCTATGATCCTCAAGTTGGGTTGTCTTTGTTATGGGGAGGATGTGATCAAGTAAGAAGTCAACTTGAGGAATAGATGTATCCATGAGGGTCAGAGACCCACCAGGCAGAGCAGTATTGTTTATGAAGAGAATGTTTCTATATAGAAGGCTTTGTGTGCCAATGGATGGGATGCATCATTATTCATTAGGCATGCAATTTGGATTGTGAAGAGATGATTGCAATGACATGAGAGAGGGGTTATTGATGATGATGGCTTGAGATGGAGAGCAGAACCATAAGTGAGGATGCAATGATGTTTGGTATTGGTGGTGGGTGGGTGTTGATGTTGTGTTTTCTGCTCAGAACCAACCTCTTGAACCTTTAAATATTATTGATGAAAACAATGCATGCACCATCCAAAAGCTGGGAGCAGCATGTTCACTGCTAGTGCTACAGTAGTGGCAATGTGGTTGTGCGCATGTGGTGGCTTTCATCAGAAGAGGTACTTCAGAGGTTTGATTCTTCAGAAGGAGAGGGGGAGGAGGGGGTCACCTATTTCCCACCAATTTGTGTCTCTTCCTCCATCATGCACTAGGTCTAGTGAATTAGTACAAGAGTTTCATTCATTTATCAAGGAAGCTGTTGTAACTGTGGCTGCAACTTTACTCGCAGAATATGTTTGCAAAGTTTCAGAGACAACTGAGGTATTGTATATGTTTGAAATACAATATATGTGACCCTTCTCTTAATTTTTTGTCGAAATGTAGCACATGGATCATGCTAAATCAGCAAATATGGATCCAATTATACGCTATCATGGCAGCATGACTTGAACAATGAACATGCTTGTGATCTGCAACAATCCACAGTTGTTTGTTTTACTTGGGTATGCGTGCATTATGGTTAGCATCAAATTCTTGTACTTGCAATCGTTAAAAAAAAAAAACTGTGAAGAGTAAATATATGTTCCATTTGTATGATTTTCTGCAGAACGACATGGATTCATGCGTTGCACCTGACAGTAGCATGTTTTTGGAGATGTTGGTGTTAGGAGTTTGCTTCTACTCCTTTGGTGGAGGATCCAATGCTCTCTTTTCTCCAGGGGGGGGTTAAGTACAGGTTAGAGTAGAATCATTACAATGTGGTCCTTAAGTGTCAAATTATTGTTTTCTTGTGGTCCCTTGTACATACTTGTCAGAATGTAGTGATATACATAAATGGAAGTGAAGGTCTGGAAAGAAAGTACTTGAAATTAACATTTTCTCACTGATCTGTTGTAAAAATGAACCCGAGTGATTTGCATTTTTCCAAAAAAAAAAAAATTATTATGGAGTTTTTTTTGCAAGTTAGGAGAGGTTTTTCATGTCATGTGTGAAATCTACAGTACAAAGAAACTGTCGTGTTTAACGCCGAACACAATATTGTAAACTTGTGGAAGAGTAACCAACCTTTTTTTTCTCTTCTCATTCTTTATTTTCTTGTTTCGTGACACGGACACGTAGCGGGCCCATTGGTCCCGTCGATTTCTTCAATCCCGTCTCTGTCATTTGAGGAAAAGGATGCTTAGTAGTGGTAGAATTCTACTATATATAGAGAATGCTTTAATAAGACTTCTACCATTCAATATATAAAATGGTTTATTTACTTTAATAAGAATGTCTCTTGTTTCATGACACGGACACGGAACAAGGGGTCATGGACTTTCATGGTCGAATTTACCTTCGGTATCAGCGGCTACTTACGGCGGTTAATTATTTAGAAAAATTTTAACTTTTTCCAATTTATTAATATAAATTTGTACTTACATCCCACTTCCTAATTTATTAGACTTGTATCCTACTTTTTATCACGAAAAATATTTTCGTGACAAAATAAATATTTTTCGTTACAAAATGAATTGCTTTTCGTGACAAAATGTGGGATGTAAGTCTAATAAAATTGAAAAGTGTGATGTAAGTACAAATTCATAACAATAAGTGGGATGAAAGTCAAAATTTCCTTATTTTACTTTCTGGCCTTCATGGACTTTCGTGGTCGAATTTACTGCTGTGGTGTTCTCCGCTTTCATGAGTGTAATTTGGCCCACTCTTTACTATTCTTTGCAGGTGTACCAAAAATTGTCCCTGAAGAAGCTAATAACATGTTCTAGTTCACTTAAAGTATCATCATAACTTCACAACTAAGAAGGATATGATTCATTGGTATGAAAGTCTGAACTTGAAAATGTTGACTTCCGCCTTTGGCAGCAAAGATAGGATCAATGTACTTCACGAAGAAAACCAGTGCTCTTGTTTCCTGATCACACAAATTTTGCAGTTTGTAATAATCTAATATATTTCCTAACTACACAACCTTGTATGTGTTGTAAATATGGATAAACCACCATAATTATTTGGTGTGTCTATAACCTATGGCTTTTGGTTATCCATAATCTATAGCTTTTGGCATTCTTCTTTTAATTGTCATCATGATATTAACCTCCATTGTAAGCCTATATAAGGGGCTCTTATCAAGTTGATTTGTACAAGTGAATGAAGAAATATTTTTCTCTATTGTTCATCTCTTTGCTTTACAATATGTTATCAACACGAATCTCTAAGGTAAATTTAGTCTTGCATACATAGATACATATTTTAATAAACTTAAGGTGAGTTTAGTCTTGCATACATTACATATTTTAGTAAACTTAAGTACCGACTGTTCTTTTAATATTTTGTGTGAGACAAACAAAGTTCCAATTCATTATGTATGTACCACATATCTACCTATTCTCTCTGCATGTATGTATGAATTAGACAAATTTTGATTTATGCTGAAAGGCACAATCTGTAAAAGAAAAACATCCAGAGTATAGGATATTATAGATTTTATTAGTCTAGCATTTATTCATCCCTTTAATAACAATGTCAAATACAAGTGTCAGATGCTCTTGGATTCTCTATTGCATACATGAATACTGTCTCTGAAGTCAATTTCATTCAAAATAGATAATTCATGATAATTTATTTAAAATTATGTATGAATCTCATTTCTATATTTTTTTATGAACTTTACCCAAGTATAAATTAATCTAGAATATATTGAATACTCTTCTCTTATTATGAATGAGTTCATTACATTAAATTAGATTATTGAAATTGCTATTTCCATTATTTATTTTATTTATTCTACAAGGTACAAATTCACATTGTTGTATATGTGAACCATATTATGAAAAAGTACCAAAATACAAACCATGATGATCTAAAGATTATTATATAATGATCACATTGTTGTGTATGTGATAAACATAAGACATATTTTTTATAGTTTCATCACATTGTGGCATATGTAAATTTTGTAATATTGAAAGCACTTGTCAATTTTACTATTTAAATTAATTTATCTCTAATATAATTATTTCTGCTATATAGATGTCGAGTCTTGCAAAGATTGAATTCAAAGCTCTTGATGTGAGCGGAGACAATTACTTATCATGGCAATTGGATGCGAAGTTGCACTTGCAGTCCAACAAGCTTGATGGTACTATTAAGAAGAAATAAAGAATCTTCTGAAGCCAAGGCTAAGGCTTTGATTTTCCTACGACATCATATCCATGATGATCTAAAGGCGAATATCTATAGGATGATCCATTGAATTTGTGGACATCTCTAAAGGATAGATTTGACCATCAAAGGATGGTAATCCTTCCGATTGCTCAAAGTGAATGGTTGAACCTGAGATACCAAGACTATAAAACTGTTAAAGCATATAATTCTGCTCTGTTTAATATTGTTTTCGCCTTAGGTTGTGCGGAGAAAAAGTAACAGAGGCTCAAATGCTTGAGAAAACCCTCTCCACTTTTCATGCAAGTAATGTGCTTTTGCAGGAACAATATCGTGAAAGACATTTCACAAAATATTCTGAACTGGTGACTTGTCTCCTTGTAGCAGAGGCAAATAGCAACGTTCTCATGAAAAACCACAATCTAGACCAACTGGGTCAATGGCAATTCCTGAAGCAAATGCAAATTTTGGGGTTACCAGAGGTCGTGGTAGAGGACGTGGAAGAGGAAAAAGTTATGGGAGGTATGGTCATGGTTATCAGCCTTATAACAAAGGCAAAATAGTGGTTCACAAAAGAATAAATGGAACAAGTGGACAGACCCTCTAACAAAGGGAATTCAAATCCTCAATATAAACCAAATAGGGTAGTACTGTTGTCATAAATGTGGCAAAAATGGACATTGGTTTAAGCAATGTCGAACTAATCAACAAGAGGTTGACAAATTCAAAGAATCAAAGAAAATGGAAGCAAATATGAGCATATTGGGACAATGACCAGCCACTTGATATCACTCAGTTGAATTGTTCGATTTTTTTAGGATCAAAATGGGAATCAGATTACCAATGAACAGTTTGAGAAATGCTGGCGAATCCACCTTCCATTGAATGAGCACTCGGTCGACATATGTTTTATTTCAAGTATTATGATTTTTACATTTGAAGTCATGTTTTTGTTTTTAGTTACCATCATGGATATCTAGGCCATGAGAGTTTGTTGAAGAATATGTCATTACTTTGTTATGTATTTGAAAGTTGCATCTCTATAATATGATGTTATCGTTTGGTATGCTTAATTACTTTTATTATATTTGTGTTTGTTGAGTATATGTTCATAAATTTTCTTTTGTTTTATATTGAAGGTATGGTATACGAAGGGAAAAAATACTTGGATATGTGTTTGGTAGATAGTGCTACAACACATACGATTTTGAAGAATCAAAAGTTTTTCTCAAATTTAGTATTTGACATGCATAAAGTATCAACAATAGCTGGACCAGCCCATATAATTGAGGGTTTTGGAAAGCACACATTATGTTACCTAATGGCACTCAAATCCATTTGCAAAATGCGTTATATTCAAGCAATTCCAAAAGAAATTTGCTAAGTTTCAAGGATATACGCAAAAATGGATACCATATTGAAACTCGAAATGAACAAAGAGACACTATGTATCACATCTAATGTTGGGAGCAAAAAGCTCACATTAGAAGAATTCTCTTGTCTCTCGGTGGGTTTGTATTACACCACCATTGGTATAATTGAATCACATATGAATGTGGCAAAATATAAAGTCAATGATCCTATCTTATGTACCATTTGGCATGACCGTTTAGGTCACCGGGCAAACTATGTTCAAGAGGATCATTGATAATTCTTGCGGACACTTATTGAAAAATCACGATCTTGGTTTACCAAAGAATCACCTATGTGTTCCATGTTCACAAGGAAAGTTTATAACTAGACCATCTTTCCTAAAAGTTAAGAATGAGTCTCCGACTTTCTTGCAAAGAATACAAAACATTTGTGGTCCTATTCATCCTGCTAGTGGTCCTTTTAGATATTTTATGGTACTCATAGATGCATCTATAGGTGGTCACATGTTTGTTTATTGTCTACTAGAAATCTTGCATTTTCTCGTCTTTTGGCCAAATTATTAAACTTAGATCTCAGTTTCCTGATAACTCGATTAAGTCAATTAGACTTGATAATGCCGCAGAATTTACCTCACAAGTTTTTGATGATTATTGTACATCATTAGGGATTGAGGTAGAGCATCATGTTCCCCATGTGCACACACAAAATGGGTTAGCTGAGTCATTTATTAAACATCTCCAACTTATAGCTAGACCTCTACTAATGTCTAATCTGCCAATTGAGGCTTGGGGACATGCTATTTTACATGCTGCATCTCTAGTTAGATTTAGACCGACTGTCTACCATATTTTTTACCCATACAACTTGTTAGTGGTAGACAACCCAACATTTCACATTTGAGAAAGTTTGGATGTGCAGTATATGTCCCAATTCCACCTCCCAAACGAACTAAAATTGGTTTTGAATCTTCCTCCATAATAAGGTATTTGGAACCAATGACCGGTGATGTCTTTACTGCAAGATTTGAAGATTGTCAATTTGATGAGAGAGTCTTCCCGCCATTAGGGGGAGGTAAGTAACAAATTGTTCATATAGAACAATCCATTGCTAATGAACGACGTGAATTAACATGGAATACGCCTACTCTATCTCATCAAGATCCAAGAACTCAACAATGTGATTATGAGACAAGAAGAATGATACATTTACAAGAAATTGCAAATCAATTACCTGATGCATTTGATGATGCCGCAAAGGTAACTAGATCCCATGTGCCAGCTACAAATGTGCCAGCCAAAATTAATGTTCATGTTGGACAAAATCTAAACAAGACGGCAAATGAATCTACTACTACACGTCAAAAGCGTGGTAGGCCTATAGGTTCCAAGGATAGTTCTCCTAGAAAGAGGAGAGTAAATGAAATATCTTGTCCTGATAAAATCCTGTTAGTGGTTGGAGATCCGAAAATAGATAATGAAGATGTGCATGTTTCCAAATTTACTGAAATGCATATGGATGCCTCTAGAGAGGCACGGGTACTTGAAAATGAAGAGATCCCGATATTCTATGCATGTTCAGGTGAATTGTGGAATAAAAAAGCACTTGTCATCGATGACATATTTAGCTACGCAGTATCTACTGAAATATCAAAGGACAATGATGATTGTGAAAATGAACCACGTAGTATAAATGAATGTTGACAAAAAAAAGATTGGCCAATGTAGAAAGATGCTATTCAAGCAGAATTGAAATCTTTAGAAAAACGTGGTGTATTTGGACCTATAGTGGAAACACCAAAGGGCATAAACCATGTTGGCTTTAAATGGGTGTTCGTGAGAAAACGAAATGAGAGAAACAAAGTTGAAAGATACAAAGCCCGACTTGTAGCACAAGGTTTCTCTCAAAGACCTGGAATTGACTATGTTAAGACATACTCTCCAGTTATGGATGTCATTACTTTTAGATATCTAATTAGTCTTGCAGTTTCTGAAAATCTTGATATGAGACTTATGGATGTTGTAACTGCATATTTGTATGGAGACTTAGATACTGACATCTATATGAAAATTCCAGAAGGATTTACAATGCCAGAGACTAAGTCAAAGGATATGTATTCAATTAAACTTAGACGAGCGTTATATGGATTGAAACAATCCGAAAGAATGTGGTATAATCGTCTTATAATATATTTGACTAAGGAAGGATATAAAATAGTCAAATTTGCCCATGTGTCTTCATTAAGAAATTCGAGAATAGATTTTCGATAGTAGCAGTATACGTGGATGATATAAATCTGATCGGATCTCCTGCAGAATTAGAGAAAACTGCAAACTATTTGAAAAAAGAATTTGAAATGAAAGACTTGGGAAAGACAAAGCTTTATCTCGGTTTGCAAATAGAACGAAGTTCTAGTAGAATATTAGTGCATCAATCCCGATATATCGAAAGGATTTTAAAACGATTCAGAATGGACAAAGCACATCCACTTAGTACACCTATGGTTGTACGGAGTCTGGATTTGGATAAAGATCCATTTCGACCAAAGGGAGAAGATGAAAAAGTTATTGGTCCTGAAGTGCCATATTTAAGTGCTATTGGAGCACTACTATATCTAGCACAATGCATAAGACCAGACATTGCTTTCTCTGTTAATTTATTATCTAGATATAGTTCTGCACCTACACTTAGACATTGGAATGGAGTTAAACACATAATGAGATATCTTCGTGGAACAACTGACATGGGATTATTTTATTCATGTAATTCCACTAATAACTCTCATCTAGTTGGTTATGCAGATTCTGGTTATCTTTCTGACCCTCATAAGGGTTGTTTCCAAATAGGTTATGTGTTTATTAATAATCATGCAGCTATATCTTAGCGATCAACAAAATAAGGTTCAGTGGCAACTTCCTCTAACCATGCAAAATTAATTGCATTACATGAAGCAACAAAAGAAAGTGTGTGGCTGCGATCGATTATTCATCATATAAGGGTAAATTGTCAACTACCCACAGTTACAGATAAGCCTACAACAATATTCGAAGACAATGCAGCTTGCATTGCACAAGTCCGAGAGGGATTCATCAAAGGAGATCGAACGAAGCACCTTCCACCAAAATTGCTTTGTGCACATAAGCTCCAAAGGACGAAAGTGATCGAAGTTAAGCAAGTAAGATCAAATGAAAACTTAGCCGATTTGTTCACTAAGGCACTCCCAAAGTACATATTTCAGAAGTTGGTACACGAAATAGGCATGCGGCGACTTAATCATCAGACAAACTAACTGTTTCAGATCCATTGTATCGAGGGAAGTATGACTTGTACATAATATTTTTGAGTTTTGCGTGTTGTACTCTTTTTCTTTAACTAAGATTTTTTCTACTGGTTTTTTTTTCTTAGTAAGGTTTTAATGAGGCAACAAATGCGCATACACCACCAACAAATTAATGGTGTATATCCAAGGGGGTGTGTTGTAAATATGGATAAACTACCATAATTATTTGGTGTTTATAACCTATGGCTTTTGGTTATCCATAACCTATA
Source organism: Iris pallida (assembly GCA_029216955.1). NCBI lineage: Eukaryota > Viridiplantae > Streptophyta > Magnoliopsida > Asparagales > Iridaceae > Iris > Iris pallida. The sequence goes on along the minus strand of JANAVB010043767.1, from coordinate 27,983 downwards.
GCTTTTGGCATTCTTCTTTTAATTGTCATCATGATATTAACCTCCATTGTAAGCGTATATAAGGGGCTCTTATCAAGTTAATTTGTACAAGTGAATGAAGAAATATTTTCTCTATTGTTCATCTCTTTTCTTTACAATAGTTTTTTTTCCTTCTTTTTCTTTTTAAATTAAGTATGTCACGACCCGCACCCTAGAGTAAGGGCACGAGACGTGGGTACGTCCAGCCTACGCCGCAGTATCGGCGGTAGAACGCTGTCCTAGGTCAACATACATCTAACAATATATATCTAAACAGTTTATACTCTCCGAATGGGGGTGACATAGCAGTAATAAACTCAATCACAACTAAGGAAGAGATAGCACGATATGAAATAGAACTCAAGGAAACAATAGGTGATAAAGTAGTCTAAGATAATCCCAGCAAATATCTGGAAGTACAAGGTCGCAGATACAGAATGAAAGAATATATACAACTCTAAACTCAGAATAAAGTCTAGCTAAAACATGTCTCAAGACTACATAAAAGAAGATAAGCCTAACTAATCTAGTCTAGGCAATCGGGGTGATGTCCTGAGCTAGAGATGGGTCCTCCTGAGGGTCCAGCTCGCAGGTGTCATCTAAGGCTGCCCCGTAGTAAGTATCCAGGCAGGCCTCCTCCTCGTCCTCTGTAATATTTTCAACAGGTCCAGTCAGGACAGGAACGAGTACAGTACATCTCAACAGTTCATAGCATGTTAGAAATATAATCATGCAGTAAAGTAAGATACAAGTACTGAAAGAAGTGCAGTATGTAAACAGAGAGAGAAAGTTGTAATAGAAATATCTACTATAAATAGAGAACTAACATATGGCTAGTGAGTCAGAGTACAATATAGACATGTAAATGGCATAGGAGATTCTGATGCTATACTATGGAAGAGATTCTGATACTACACTACTTGGATAGTATTTACATGTCTACTTCTACTCCCCCGTACCCCCAATCAGTACACAAGGATTCAAACAGGTTATGTTATGATTCTATGTAATAGCCCCCGAAGGGTGGTACATAGTAGTCCCAAGAATGGGGATTCAAGGAGATTCTAGGATACCTAGTAAATGGGATAAGAGATTCTAGGAGACTCTGTGATCATAAAGGTATATGTCACAAGTGATCAAAGAACCTGTGAAGCATAGTGATACGTCATGTAAGTGAAACACACAGAACATGTAGTACCCGATGCTCTCTAAGGATAACATCTCAAGAAGGGATCCGTATAGTACCAATCCGTGTGACCAACGTGACAGTAACAAGTAAAGTAATTTAATACAGAAAATAATTCTAAGGAGGATATGAAATGATCAGAGAATGTACTCGCCTGGTATCTGAGCGTCCAATATGAAAGTACTGTCCGAGGAGTGGTGTCTGGCTCCTAATCAGAACAGCACAAGTCACAACAAGTCCAAAATGGAATAATGAAGTCCTACTATGCATTCTACATGATTCTAGGTCAATCTAGGCCAAAGTCAACTCTTGGTCAACTCTGGTTAACCCTAGAAGTCAAACTAGGTCAACTATAGTCAACCAAGTCTAGACTAGGTCAAACTAGTCTACCTAGACTACATTAGCCTAATACTAGGTCACTCAACCTACACTAGCTAGTACACACACTACTAGGCTATCTAGACTAACTACAAGTTATATGTCATCCAACACAACATGTAAATACACTAGCTAGGTACCCATATACCTATACATAGGTATAGTCACAAACACATATCATAGATATATATATATATATATACATCACATACCTACCTTAGGTTATATGACATATACATTAGGAACTAACATATATCTATATACATATAGATATAGGCTCAAACATATATACATATATTATATATATTGCATACAACTTATACCTCAACCTATAAATTGGAATAATAGGAATATAGAGAGAGAGAGAGTGTGTAAATGTGTGTGTGTCAAGTGTGTGTGTGTGCTGCTGGGTGTGGGAGAGGCAAGTGGACTGGTGTCATGAGGGTGTTAGGTGTGTAGTTGAGTGTGTGTGTGTGTATGAGATAAACTTGTGTATGTTACAAAGGCTGTAGGTAGCTAGCAAACAGGAAGGAAAAGAAACCTATAACAGGTTATTGACAGCTTAGATTTCAGCTGAAAAGGAAAGGAAGAATTAACTCAAAGCTTCCTAATAAAATACCATATTACTTAATCAATTAATCACCAAACAACCCAAATTCATTCTCAGATTTTAAAACCTATTCTCAGATTTTGTGCAAAAGTGTGTTAACATATAGGTGTATAGATAGGGATCCATATGTACAAATTCTCAGATTTTGTGTGAGTGTTATATGTGTGTACATGAATGCAAATGTGTGTGTTCCCAGATTTTTCAGGAAAAAAATAGGAAATGAAACCAACCCATTATATATCACATATTTCAGATTAATTAAAGGAAAATCATGCTCAGTCTAACCCAAACCACATTACCTAAAACTGAAACCTATTCTCAGAATTTGATATCAAAAGCTAATCTAAAGTTCAGTTCACCTAACTGCAGAGGAATAGAAAACCAAAATAAGGTCATAAAACTGAGAAAGCTCAATTTACACTGTCATAGGCCAAATTGAAATAAAAAAAACCCCACCAATCAACACACAATTGGGAAAACATGTAGGAAAACACATTTAGAATCTAAAATCCAGTATTTAACATCATTACAAAGGTTAAAATCATCAGACAAATTCAAATTCGAAAACTGGAAAATATTGACAGAAAAATAGGTATCAGTTGATTTGGGTTAATGAGAATTCGAATAGGAAATTTAAACTAAAACCTGAACCTATTGGTTGGTAATTGAAACAACCCATGTGCACAAGCCCCACACTCTATTTCGTGTCACCCAAGGCCGGACACGGCGTGTCCAATGCAAAGAAACTCCAAAACAGACACACAGTGCACTGTCCAGTGCACTGTCTCGTGCACACGTGCACTCGTATCGTGCACACGACACAGGACACAACAGTGTCTCGTGGTCATCCACATAGATAGCCCACCTATAGGGCTATCTCATAGGCCAACTGGCCAGTGTCCACATCGTGTCAGTGTCGGATACGAGAGTCGTATCAGTGGGTATTAAATAACAGTGCACATGTAGTAAAATCCACATGCACGATTGATTCCTTCCTCGACACGACATCGGGACACATAGGACTTGACACGTGGCGTGTCAGTCATGGCCTCATGGCGTGTGTCGAGTCTCGTGTCATAAAAATGTGTGTCGTGTTCTCCAGAGCCCCCGAACAGCAGGGGATCCAATCCCGAGCGCGCGCGCACGTGTCCACGCGTCGAAATTGACACAAGCCGACACAATAACCACCACAGAAGAATAGAAATCAATAATCAATGATAAAACTTAATTTCCTATTCAAAAATATTGCACAAATGAAATCGAAATGCCTTTTGAGGTATTTCGACAAACACTTCTGAACAGGGTCTGATACGTGTCCAGAACAGACACGAAACCTATGAACCCCGACACGAAACTAATGCAGACACTTAGGGGACTCCTAGGGCTTCCTAAATATGAAAACAAATCAAAATTTCATAAAGAAATGAGAAAGTTACCTATGGATGAACTTTCAAGAAAAATCCCCTTTTCAATAGCTCTTCTCCTTGATGTCCCAATCCCACAAAACAATGCCAAACTGAAATGAAACTTCAATAGCAGTAAGAGTGGGTATATTAGAACCTAATGGAGAAGATTTGAATGAAAAAGGAAGAGGAATGGAATTCTAGGGATTAAAATACAATAGAAAACAAACCTTCTTGAACTTGAGCTTTCCTAAGAAAGAGGCAACCCTAAATTTTAGGAGGGATTATATAGGGTGATGATCCCAATAAGGATAGGGGTGGCCGGCCAACATTTCCTAGGAATTAGGGTTTGGTAATTGTTTTGGGCTTTGGGCCAACTTACAAGGCTATGGTTTGATTTGATTTATTAAAGGCTCATCATAAGCCATGACTTATGACTTTCTAAAACCTAATGCTAACTAGAGTCTAATGACCAAACCAATGATTAGGCTAGGTTAGACTAGAGTCATAAAACCTAACCAAGTCCATACTAACTAGGGTTAGCTCCTAGGTTGGTCTACAAGGGTCAAAACTACTCAAAGTCAACCTAGTCCAAACAATTCCAAAATAATTTCTAAAAATTTCCATAAATTCTAATAAATTTAAAATACCCCAAAAAATGTCAAAATTACCCTCTTCTGGAAAACTGGGTGTTACAATCCTACCCACCTTATAAAATTTCGTCCTCGAAATTAAGGGTGATCGCACTCCTTCTAGGTTAAGCCCCCAGCAATCATAGTCTCAGAACCTATTCTATCATACAATAAGAAAGTTTAACCTATAGGGTCATGGCATGCAATATCAGTCTGGGGTTTCATCTAGTTACACCAACCTGCTACAGTACTAGGCAATCACATGGTATCAAAACATACAAACAAGGGATGCATCAAATATTCACAAAAAGGGATACTAAGGTTAGGTCAAAACTCACCTCCAGCTAGGTCTGAGAACTAGAACTCCCTCCTGGAAGCAGGGCCCTGGTTGGTAGGTGCATCCAGACAATGCTGCACCCAGTGCGCAGCTGACCCACAGAATAGGCACAATCCTAGTCTCTTTCTACAGTTGCTCTACTTGTGCCCAGACTTCCTACAGTAGGCACAGATAGTCTCTGGCTCAGCTGGCCTTCGCTGGACAGGAGACTGGGCTGGGTATGATGATAGAGGCTGGATATATGGGTACTCCTCAAACTCTGGATAGGACTGGGTGTAAGCCCCCCTAAATTTCTAATTTTTAATTTTTTTATTGAGTATTTAAATTTTTTTTACTTGGTATTTGTACGTCGTATAGTCATATTATACGCCACGTACGAGTTCGCATTTTGTACGTCTCGTCGAGTGCGAATATGTGCGAGGTACACATTGTTGTAAAATATTTTAATTTAGAAGTTTGAAATTTTTGATAATAAATAATAAATATTTCGATTACTAAAGGTTGTAAATATGTCATATTGGAAGTTTTCAATTCTTTATTTACGTCATGAAGGGTTATATAAATAGTATTTTAAAAATGAGGTTTTATGCAAATATTCATAAATACAAGGTGCATAAATTTAGATTTTTATATTTTCAAAATTTATTTAATATTAATATTTTATCGTTCGAAAAAGTATTTTAAAAATAGTGTTTGGTTTAAATTTAAATTGGTTGTGATAATTTAAATTTAAGAGAATTTATTTGACTTTATTTTAAATGGATTTTACCTATATAAATTAGATTTGATTTATCTAAAAATTGAAATTGATTTAGAATTGATTGGAATAATTTTTAAATTGAATTAAATAACAGAGGGAATTATCTAATTGGAATTTAAACAATTCCAATCCCTATCCAACTGGGAATTTTCACCTCCTATAAAGGAGAGATACTCCTCCAGCAAATTTTCCATCACCGGTGCATCGTGTCTGTGCCTCATCTACTCCACCAAAATTCTCCATTACAAATACAATATTCCTCCGTGTCCGACAATCCCGGACACACCAGTCCCGTGCCTCGCAGGACACAACATCGGCTTTCTTCCCCGTTGTTCTACCATCACAAATTCCGCCAACACAATCACCGTACCCTGTTCTCAACCATCTCCGCCGTCACCCCCAAAAGTCCTACCGTTACCGCCTTACCACCAGCATTCCCGACAATCGGAACACACCAGCACCCTGACTTCTCCGACAACCCCCGCTCCCTGCCATCACCACCCCAGTCTCGGACCATCCTCGGCCACGGTCACCCCGTCGTCATCATCATCACGAAATTTTTCCAAGACAACCCACAAGAAGGAAAGGGGGAAGAACCCTCACCTTCGCAGCGACCTCGAGCCGCCAGTGAGCCGCTCCGCAGTAAACCCACTCGAATTCCAGTGCCGCCACCACCAACGTCCAGCGCGAGCTCAAACTTCGGCACCTCCACCTGCGAACGCCGCTCCCCGGCGTCCGCGAGCGGTAACTCCGCCGTATCGGGACGTCTCCGCAGAAGACACACGCGACCGTGTCTTCCCTCCAGCGAACTCGATCCGCCCGCCCGGCGAGACCAACCAGAGCCGTCCGCCGCCGAATCCATCATAGATCCGCGCGTGAGACGCCGCACCTCTTTCCGACGTCGCGCCCGCCGTGAACGGCCGCCTCCGCCGATCTCCACCTCCCAGTGCCCTCCGAATTCTCTGCCTCCCCGGCCGCGGACCGCCGCCGCCCACTGGAACCCTCTCCGTGATTTCCCGTACCGTCTCCACCGAGCTGACGCCGACCGCCCTCCGCCAGTCACTCTGATCCGCCGGCGCTCTCCGCCACTTCAGCCCCTCTCGCCGCCATGAGCGTCCGACCACGTCGGAGCCGCCCACCCCTTTCGTGAGTCCCGATTTCCTTCTCCTCCCCTTTCTTTTCTTCTCTCTCCTCGTGAACTGTGTTGGGGAAGTAATGAACTGTTATGATATTTATTATTATTATTTATTATTATTACTAAGATTATCATTCTATTATTATCATTAGTATACTTACTATTATTATTATCATTAGTCTAATTATTATTATTATCATTGATTATTATTATTAATTAATAAGATTATTAATATTCTTAATTATATTCAAAAAATTTATTGTTATTTAATCAATATATAAGTAAAAGAAATTTTTTACATTAGGGTACATGTTCTTTTTGACTCTGCTATTTTAAACAAATTCAAATAAGGTTGTAGATAAGTTTTATTAGATATAAATATTTCAAAATAATATTGTTAATAGTTTTCAAATATTATCTAATTTCCAACTTATAGTAATTATGCCTAAAAACGATTTGAGATTTTTTGTATTTTCCAAAAGACAAAACTAGTCTTAAATTATTTTCTAAAACTAAGTTATATTTATTTTGCAAATTTCCTTGTTGGTTATTGTCATCATTGATTATGACTGATCGCACTTTCCTATTTTCTCGTAAATTTTGGACCCTTGTACCTCAAACATGGCTTTTGGACAAAGTGGACTTGTCAGATCATCGTACTACCAGACGACACACCAGACAAGATACCTTGCCATTATACTGTTTATATTCAGTCTGTATTTTTATTACATATCACTGTTTATTTATTTCTAGTTCTTGATTACTGCCTGCTCAGTGATATTTACTGTACTTTGTTATTTATCCTTTGATTGCATATAGACCTAGAGTTAAGGGACCACCTCTAGTTTAGTGCATTACATAAACTTTGACACTGTTGTGCCACGAGGATGTGTGAGATGAGTAGCATGTAGGGGTTCTTGCGTGTGGGTTGATCCCCCATGCGCATGCGTTAGGGCTAACTGCTAATAGAGGCGTGTTAGGAGACTTAGCAGTTAGTAGAGGTACATGGTCGTGGATGCGACTTAACAGGTACATTGGGTGGGGAGAACATTACCTGACATATGGGCTTCTATGTACTTCCCTCATTACCTGTGCTCTCCGCCGGAGACGCAGGCTCCAAGTGCCCTCTGACGTTATCCAGAGCGTTATGGACGTAGCCTCTTGCACATGGTGCCCTCTGACGCTTCCCGAGCGTTATGGACGTAGGCCCCTGGTGCCCTATATGGGAACTATGCCGATCTTATTTACAGCCAGGGCTCATGCGTGGAAGGTTTGTTCTTACTGCATAAACACATTAGATGGTTAGGTAACCCTCGTCAATGTCATATCACCCCGTTCCATTAGTAGCTTGGGACAATATCGTATCGCGGTATAGTGTACTACCCCTTGTCCTTGTTTGGTTGTAGGGGTAGTCCACTGTTTCGATGATGAGGTATTGGAACTTGTTACGAGTGTGACTGTTTACTTTACTTGTGATTTATGACGTAGTATTTTATATTCAGTATTATGTGGCATGTTGATGTATCTTGTTACGTCCCTCTGAGGACCTGGTTATCTCGCCAGGTATGTGTTTCGTGATTTCTTGCAGGTGCTCTAGCTAAGGCCATTCCTTCCTTCGTGGTGATTGCTCTTGGACTCGCCATTGCTCTCGCTTTGCTAAATTCTTTCTTTGTATATTTTTCCATATTTAATTTGGTTGGTAGTGGACTTTGTCTCCGCCCAACTATTGTGTACATGACAAATTCAAAGTTACTTTTATATTATATTTATCTTTGTGGATGAGATTTAGTACCTTGGTTACTGTATTTTACAGCTTATGTATATATACGAGGTTCTATATACTTCGTATGTATACAGCTGGCATGATTACGTTCTAGTCCTACGTATTTTGGGACTGGGGCGTTACATGTTTTTGTGGTGGCCCATGCAAGTCTAAGTTTTGCCGTTTCGGTTACATGACTGTACCGAACGGACCTGCAATATAGAATTAGAGTTTAGAATCTCATCCACCCATTTGACTTCCTTTCTTGACTTCAAATTCCGAACTCTCGTTCGACCCCCTTGATTTGCATCTTGCTTGACTCCTTCCACCGTAAATTCTTAGTTTCGTGTTAGTAAGATGACTACACTAGTATATGCCCATAGGTTAAACACATGGCTAGAATGGTTATATTGGCAATTGGAATACATTCAAAACTCTAATTGAGTTTAAAAGTTTTTTTTGTGATTTAATGATTAGTAATTGGTAAGGTAGGATATTACAACTGAAAGTTTTAACCTTGAGATTTCTAAATAGTAAACACCAGAGGATTTATAGGATGTCATACTTGGTTTAAGAAATTGATTTTCAAAGATTTGATATTTATGATTTATTGGATTATACTTATACATCCTTGCACAAGTATGAAATTGAATTGCTTTTCGAGTTGTCATATTTATGAGTTTGGGTGATAGATATACATCTTTGAACACATATAAAATTATTTGATTTTCGAGTTTTAATGTTCATGATTTATTGTATTATAGTTATACACATTTGAATAGTTATAAATTTGGGTTGAAAATGATCTTAGCTTTTAAAAATGGTCGTAGAAATTTTACGGAGTTGTACAAACTTGCGATTTTTGTGTTTAGTAAATTTTGAATTTTAAGTGGAAGTAATGACAGTAAATTTTGGTTTAAAATATTTGAAAGTTATGAAAACGATTTTTGAAATTTTTTAAATGGTGTCCTATGATTGAGGATTTACAAATCTATTTAGATTTTTGGTAAAAAAAAATGGCTGATAAGATTATTTAAAATTTTAGTTTAATGAGGGATTGCAAATTTTTGGGAGAATTTCAAATTGATGTGATAAAAGGTTATTTTGATTGATTAAAGTAAGTTACCATTTAAAGGTTGCGATTTGCTGGAATAACTTAGCATGAATAGAAGTTAAAATTGATGAGAGCGTTGAGCTTAATTTTAAGATTGCTTTTAATATGCTAAGAGTTTGATTATGAGTTATTTGAAAATTTTAGAGTTATAAATTTTGATTGATTGTGAAGTTTTTGTGGATTTGTAAATTATGAACTCTTGAGTTAAATAGTGGGATTTAAAATTTTGGAAAGGGTTAGTAGTAACATGATAAAATTTTGCTTTGAGATTTATGTAGTGATTTAAATTTGTTATGATGAATTTGAAATACAAATTTGGTGGTTTATTTTGAAAGTTTATTTTTGAAATTTCTTGAGGAAGCTTGAGTTAATTTTTTATGGTAGGCCATCAAGATAGCTCTAAAAAGATAGATGTACTCCATACAAATTGCCATGTCACTCATGACCATGATAGTAGTATATACACCAGTGTTGTTAGTCATCTACCTAGCTATGTGACTGTATTTTCACCTTGACTTACTCGACCTTCCTTCAATTCTAGATCTTTTTATTGCGACCTTCTAACCCATTGCATTTGTATAATGATTTAATTGTTCCCAAACTGTATTCATTAGGATACTATCTTCTCACTAGAACTGTGCCCCTAAATTATTATTCTTATGGATTCTTTAATTAATTTTATCTCATGCTTTAAACTTGATCTCCTTATTATTATGCATTAATTATCACCTCGTGAACCCCCACTTTCTATTTTATAACTTTTTGTCGCCCCCTTACCATGACTTGGACATATGGAGCACAACACTAGACTTTTATCTCAACAAATTTCATATGTAAGACCTAGACGAGCCTACCGTCATGTAGATATATCATGTCCCACTAAAACACATCTTCTTGTCCTCTATTTTCTTGATATGACTTTCTGGTCGAAATGGCTAAACTAAAACCTCTACCATGATACCAAGATACTTTCAGATGAATTAGAGATCGAACCTTGACTAAATTCTTTCTACCCGAGATGTGATTATGTTCTAGTTGAATCCTTAAATGATTAGCTTGGTTGCTTGACCCATGATCCCATCACGCTACTAGTTAACTCGTATAAGTTGGGTAGAATACCTCACGGCCCAACAAGGCCTTTGTCCTTGTGACCCATGTTGGTAAGTTCACTTAAACTATAAATTCAGAGGACCCTACCTTATCTAGTCAACCAAGCCGACAGCATAGACCCAAATTTCGGGCGGAACCGAGACTTTATAAGATCTTGGACTATTTGATTCTATCATCATTACCCTTTACTTCTAATTTATCTACCTATGATGCTAAAATAGCTTAGTTTTGCAAGCTTATTCTTTATCAAGCTTGATCATGATATGTTTAAAGTGGGCGCCACCAATACATTGTCTAATCAGAACCGGCGCATTATGGTCTGATCAACCATAGTGCACTTGGTTCGCTTTTGTATATTGTTCAACGAGGATAGAGACATAGTTAAACTTGGCCTTAGAGTCTCATCCGCGACTGCCTTGGCAATTCTTTTGGAACTTATTCAGTCGTCTTTGAACCACTCATTTGAATTCGATAATGCCTTCTTCGAACTCTTTATGTTTGCCTTTCGCCTCTTTTAGAAAGACAAACACCCGTACTTGATATTCTCTTAGTTGTCCACTGTCTATTGCTAAGATGGTTAGTCAGTTACCAACCGATTTGACTGAAACCCCATCTTGGATTAATCATCCTCCTCGTGACACTAGATTCATTATCACGATTTTCTAATCATTCTTGAGACTTAAGAATGATTCAAATCATTTCCTTAATCAAACCTAAATCCAAGACCCTATTTTCTCAAGGAACCATACCTCCCAAGTTCTAAGTTATTCTCCTTGATCCACCCAATGCCTTATTATTTCTCGAATTGTGTTATCATGATTGTCTTAGCTAGCGACCCTCGTCCATTACCATATTCGTGAATTATTTTCCTATTTTAACGACTTCATGACTTTCTAATAGCACATCTATGTTAAACACCGTTCCCTTGCCTCGCCAAATGAATTGTTCGTGCTTTCTTATCGTTAAACTCTTGAACCCTACCTATTCCTAAATTTCGAGGACGAAATTCTTATAAGTTGGGTAGGATGTAAGCCCCTAAATTTCTAATTTTTAATTTTTTTTATTGAGTATTTAAATTTTTTACTTGGTATTTGTACGTCGTATAGTCATATTATACGCCACGTACGAGTTCGCATTTTGTACGTCTCGTCGAGTGCGAATATGTGCGAGGTACACATTGTTGTAAAATATTTTAATTTAGAAGTTTGAAATTTTTGATAATAAATAAATATTTCGATTACTAAAGGTTGTAAATATGTCATATTGGAAGTTTTCAATTCTTTATTTACGTCATGAAGGGTTATATAAATAGTATTTTAAAAATGAGGTTTTATGCAAATATTCATAAATACAAGGTGCATAAATTTAGATTTTATTTTTGAAATTTATTTAATATTAATATTTTATTGTTCGAAAAAGTATTTTAAAAATAGTGTTTGGTTTAAATTTAAATTGGTTGTGATAATTTAAATTTGAGAGAATTTATTTGACTTTATTTTAAATGGATTTTACCTATATAAATTAGATTTGATTTATCTAAAAATTGAAATTGATTTGGAATTGATTGGAATAATTTTTAAATTGAATTAAATAAGAGGGAATTATCTAATTGGAATTTAAACAATTCCAATCCCTATCCAACTGGAATTCCCACCTCCTATAAAAGGAGAGGTACTCCTCCACAAATTTTCCATCACCGGTGCATCGTGTCTGTGCCTCATCTACTCCACCAAAATTCTCCATTACAAATACAATATTCCTCCGTGTCCGACAATCCCGGACACACCAGCCCCGTGCCTCGCAGGACACAACATCGACTTTCTTTCCCGTTGTTCTACCATCACAAATTTCGCCAACACAATCACCGTACCCTGTTCTCAACCATCTCCGCCGTCACCCCCAAAAGTCCTACCGTTACCGCCTTACCACCAGCATTCCCGACAATCGGAACACACCAGCACCCTGACTTCTCCGACAACCCCCGCTCCCTGCCATCACCACCCAGTCTCCGACCATCCCCGGCCACGGTCACCCAGTCGTCATCATCACGAAATTTTTCCAAGACAACCCACAAGAAGGAAAGGGGGAACCCTCACCTTCGCAGCGACCTCGAGCCGCCAGTGAGCCGCTCCGCAGTAAACCCACTCGAATTCCAGCGCCGCCACCACCAACGTCCAGCGCGCGCGCTCAAACTTCGGCACCTCCGCCTGCGAACGCCGCTCCCCGGCGTCGCGAGCGGCAACTCCGCCGCATCGGGACGTCTCCGCAGAAGACACACGCGACCGTGTCTTCCCTCCGGCGAACTCGATCCGCCCGCCGGCGAGACCAACCAGAGCCGTCCGCCGCCGAATCCGTCACAGATCCGCGCGTGAGACGCCGCACCTCTTCCCGACGTCGCGCCCGCCGTGAACGGCCGCCTCCGCCGATCTCCACCTCCCAGTGCCCTCCGAATTCTCCGCCTCCCCGCCGCGGACCGCCGCCGCCCACTGGAACCCTCTCCGTGATTTCCGCCGTCTCCACCGAGCTGACGCCGACCGCCCTCCGCCAGTCACTCTGATCCGTCGGCGCTATCCGCCACTTCAGCCCCTCTCGCCGCCGTGAGCGTCCGACCACGTCGGAGCCGCCCACCCCTTTCGTGAGTCCCGATTTCCTTCTCCTCCCCTTTCTTTTCTTCTCTCTCTCTCGTGAACTGTGTTGGGGAAGTAATGAACTGTTATGATATTTATTATTTATTTATTATTATTACTAAGATTATCATTCTATTATTATCATTAGTATACTTACTATTATTATCATTAGTCTAATTATTATTATTATCATTGATTATATTATTAATTAATAAGATTATTAATATTAATTATATTCAAAAAATTATTGTTATTTAATCAATATATAAGTAAAAGAAATTTTTTACATTAGGGTACATGTTCTTTTTGACTCTGCTATTTTAAACAAATTCAAATAAGGTTGTAGATAAGTTTTATTAGATATAAATATTTAAAATAATATTGTTAATAGTTTTCAAATATTATCTAATTTCCAACTTATAGTAATTATGCCTAAAAACGATTTGAGATTTTTTGTATTTTCCAAAAGACAAAACTAGTCTTAAATTATTTTCTAAAACTAAGTTATATTTATTTTGCAAATTTCCTTGTTGGTTATTGTCATCATTGATCATGACTGATCGCACTTCCCTATTTTCTCGTAAATTTTGGACCCTTGTACCTCAAACATGGCTTTTGGACAAAGTGGACTTGTCAGATCATCGCACCACCAGACGACACACCAGGCAAGATACCTTGCCATTATACTGTTTATATTCAGTCTGCATTTTTTTACATATCACTGTTCATTTATTTCTAGTTCTTGATTACTGCCTGCTCAGTGATATTTACTGTACTTTGTTATTTATCCTTTGATTGCATATAGACCTAGAGTTAAGGGACCACCTCTAGTTTAGTGTATTACATAAACTTTGACACTGTTGTGCCACGAGGATGTGTGAGATGAGTAGCATGTAGGGGTTCTTGCGTGTGGGTTGATCCCCCATGCGCATGCGTTAGGGCTAACTGCTAATAGAGGCGTGTTAGGAGACTTAGCAGTTAGTAGAGGTACATGGTCGTGGATGCGACTTAACAGGTACATTGGGTGGGAGAACATTACTGACGTATGGGCTTCTATGCACTTCCCTCATTACCTGTGCGCTCCGGAGACGCAGGCTCCAGGTGCCCTCTGACGTTATCCAGAGCGTTATGGACGTAACCCCTTGCACATGGTGCCCTCTGACGCTTCCCGAGCGTTATGGACGTAGGCCCCTGGTGCCCTATATGGGAACTATGCCGATCCTATTTACAGCCAGGGCTCATGCGTGGAAGGTTTGTTCTTACTGCATAAACACATTAGATGGTTAGGTAACCCTCGTCAATGTTATATCACCCCATTCCATTAGTAGCTTGGGACAATATCGCATCGCGGTATAGTGTACTACCCCTTGTCCTTGTTTGGTTGTAGGGGTAGTCCACTGTTTCGATGATGAGGTATTGGAACTTGTTACGAGTGTGACTGTTACTTTACTTGTGATTTATGACGTAGTATTTTATATTCAGTATTATGTGGCATGTTGATGTATCTTGTTACGTCCCTCTGAGGACCTGGTTATCTCGCCAGGTGTGTGTTTCGTATTTCTTGCAGGGTCTCTAGCTAAGGCCATTCCTTCCTTTCGTGGTGATTGCTCTTGGACTCGCCATTGTCTCGCTTTGCTAAATTTTCTTTGTATATTTTCCATATTTAATTTGGTTGGTAGTGGACTTTGTCTCCGCCCAACTATGTGTACATGACAAATTCAAAGTTACTTTTATATCATATTTATCTTTGTGGATGAGATTTAGTACCTTGGTTACTGCATTTTACAGCTTATGTATATATACGAGGTTCTATATACTTCGTATGTATACAGCTGGCATGATTACGTTCTAGTCCTACGTATTTTGGGACTGGGGCGTTACACTGGTACTGCTCCTCGCCCTCTTGGAGCTAGGCTCTCCTCCCGGAAGCACAGAGTCCCGCAGATGTAGCAACCTCTGTATTTGCCTTCATGGCCTCCTCATGAACTCTCTGTGACTCCAACAGCCTCTCTTAAAATTATCCAAATACCTGGGCTGCGTCAAGTAACAAACCTCTGGGTGGTACAGTAGGGAGTACCATCCCAAGGGTAGGGAAAGGCTCTCGGTCTCAGAAAAATCTGCAGCTCTCTCCTGAACGACAGGAGATGAAGGAAGACTCTCTGGCGAGGCTACCACCATCTCCTCAAAAGCACGAGATGCCACCACCCTGATCAGATAGAGGGATCACCACCTTCTGAACAGTAGGTGGTGGAAGCACACTCTCAGTAGCTGCAGCTCTCAGGCGACGGGCTCGGGTCATGGGTGCCATACTGGAAAGGATAAAGAAAACAACAATCATCAAGACTGTAAGGCAGTCTACTATCTTATCTGAAAGCTGGTACTTATTATAAAATAAATAAAGGTAACCACCAATTATCTATTAAGGAATACTATTCAAGAAATTAAAAAAAAACGAAGTTAAAGAATGAAAGTCAATTGCATTGAAATCCAATCACAATATTTATATATATAGCATTAGAGAGAAAAAACTAACATTATGTAAAGGTTATGTGGTTTGTGTGAATTATACATGAAAGTGCATGAGAGGATCTGTGTCTCAACTATAGCTATATAGTTACACTATTCATGGCATGTTGGTTAAGCAGTCTACAAGGCACAAGCTATTTACTCATAATATGCATGGCTAACCATATATTATATATGTATATTATATGTATAGAGAGGTAGAGATTTTAGTTGCATCTATATACATTATAACATGTATACAGAACTATATATATATATATATATATATATATATATATATATATATATATATATATATATATATATATATATATATATATAAAATATATATATATATATATATATCCATATAGCTATATGAACATAACATAGAGATGAAAGGGTTAGGTTTTCATGGCAGTTGTGAATATTAGTGTAGAGTGTCAAGTGTACATGGGTTAAAACTTGAAATGAAGGGTTCAATCATTCAGTTTAGCTCAACATTACATATTAGATCTGAAATTGAACTACACATTTGAAAGCAATGTAAAAATGTTAACATGTATTCAATTTTCAAAATTTTGGAGAAATTCAAACATCAAAACCAACTCAAGGTTTACCACAACAACAACCTAACGTGTAAGAGTATGAAACCTAACATTATATCCTTACATACAATAATGTATACGGCTCTAAACATTACAATTCAAAACTGCAAATTGAACTAAACACTTAGAATTCAGGCTTAAAGGGTTAATATGTACACAGTCTCAGGTTTGACAAATTTAACACAAAACTCAACCAATTTTCTTTAAGACTTGAAATCCTGCATATAACATACATGTGCAGTAATATAAACAACCATAATAATATAAAACTTAAATTTAATTTATGAATTTAACCTGGAAAACAGAGAACTAGTCACTGATACTGTCCTATATTAGAATCATTAGGATTTTGAAAAATTAACATCAACAAATTAATATGCATTTAGATAGGTTGGTGATCAAGTGTAACATGCATACGTGTGAGGCAAGCATCTGTGTCCACTATTATTATTCTAAGATAATACAAAAATTAATGGCGAGAAGAAAATAATGATAAAATCTGTTCTGCTTATCTGTTTAAAAGGAGGAACCATTTGAAACCAGATTTATAATATCAAATCTAAGTCAAGGTCTAGCAAAATCACTGATTTATTGTATTAGGAAAATTTTATAGCAAGAAGTTACACAAGGTTATAATAACAGCTAAGCTACTCCTACTCATACTCCTACTCCTAAGTTATTCATAACAACAGAAGGGTATGATGTTTAAAACCTTCTCAAAATACAATATGTTAATCATATGCGTCTGTCCAAAATCATGTTGTCCAGAGTCTTCATCATGCTAGTGAGCAATGCTACGATAATCACAGAGTCTTGACTAAGGTACGTACCCTTAGGTTCATGGTATTTAAAATTTTTGCATTGCCGCATACGACGGCGAAAACCTTAAATTCCCATACCCGATAAATACATCCAAAATCTGACTACATGTCCTCACTATGCCAACTAATACGACCATCGAAGATTCTAGATCCCATGATTTAGGTGACCTAGCCCATATAATTTATCTCAGAAGAAAATCAACATAACACCAAAAACAACAGGACAAAATTGATAAATCAACAAAGAACAGGGAGAATTGAATTTCAAGACAGCTATAAGAGGCAATTGCGAAAATGAAATCAAAAGAACGGAACCTGCAACTAGATCTCCAACGGCCTGTGCATCCTTGACTGTCCTGACGATAGCTCGCCCTGCTAGTTTCCCCTGGTCTGCTGCCGATGCTACATGAACCGCTGCTGCTGAGAGAAATCAGAAATGACGAGAAAGTCTATGTACAGGCAGAGGTGCACCTCCTATGTAGCAGAAATGCCAACCTGAGTCGACAAAACAGAAACTGCGGTCTCGAGGCCCTGATGAACAGGACGAGAGGTGGCCAGCCTCTCGATAGTATCCCCTGAACTGAAGCGATGAGATCGTGCCTTCATAATCATCATGAAGACAGATCAAAACAAGAAACAATTTCTGAGAATGAAGCAAAATTTTAAAAAAGGACGGTTTATATTCAAAGGGAAGTCAATAAGCAACAATTTTAGACAAAAGGAATCTGATTAAGAGTTTTTCCTAATATGATTGAGTACCTCCAAAAATAATCCTAATCCTACTACAGGCTGTAGTGATACTCTAGTTCGAATACCACTACATAAACTCGACCTGCATGGGCCACCACTAAAAACGTGTCACGACCCGCACCCTAGAGTAAGGGCACGAAACGTGGGTACGTCCAGCCTACGCCGCAGTGTCGACGGTAGAACGCTGTCCTAGGTCAACATACATCTAACAATATATATCTAAACAGTTTATACTCCCCGAATGGGGTGACATAGCAGTAATAAACTCAATCACAACTAAGGAAGAGATAGCACGATATGAAATAGAACTCAAGGAAACAATAGGTGATAAAGTAGTCTAAGATAATTCCAGCAAATATCCGGAAGTACAAGGTCTCAGATACAGAATAAAAGAATATATACAACTCTGAACTCAGAATAAAGTCTAACTAAAACATGTCTCAAGACTACATAAAAGAAGATAAGCCTAACTAATCTAGTCTAGGCAATCGGGGTGATGTCCTCAGCTAGAGCTGGATCCTCCTGAGGGTCCAGCTCGCAGGTGTCATCTAAGGCTGCCCGTAGTAAGTATCCAGGCAGGCCTCCTCCTCGTCCTCTGTAATATTTTCAACAGGTCCAGTCAGGACAGGAGCGAGTACAGTACATCTCAACAGTTCATAGCAGGTTAGAAATATAATCATGCAGTAAAGTAAGATACAAGTACTGAAAGAAGTGCAGTATGTAAACAGAGAGAGAAAGCTGTAATAGAAATATCTACTATAAATAGAGAACTAACATGTGGCTAGTGAGTCAGAGTACAATATAGACATGTAAATGGCATAGGAGATTCTGATGCTACACTATGGAAGAGATTCTGATACTACACTACTTGGATAGTATCCACATGTCTACTTCTACTCCCCCGTACCCCCAATCAGTATACAAGGATCCAAACAGGTTATGTTATGATTCTATATAATAGCCTCGAAGGGTGGTAAGCTCCCGAAGGGTGGTACATAGTAGTCCCAAGAATGGGGATTCTAGGAGATTCTAGGATACCCAGTAAATAGGATAAAAGATTCTTGGAGACTCTGTGATCATAAGGGTATATGTCACAAGTGATCAAAGAACCTGTGAAGCATAGTGATACGTTATGTAAGTAAAACGCACAGAACATGTAGTACCCGATGCTCCCTAAGGATAACATCTCAAGAAGGGATCCGTATAGTACCAATCCGTGTGACCAACGTGACAGTAACAAGTAAAGTAATTTAATGCAAGAAATAATTCTAAGCAGGATATGAAATGATCAGAGAATGTACTCACCTGGTATCTGAGTGTCCAATATGAAAGTACTGTCCGAGGAGTGGTGTCTGGCTCCTAATCAGAACAGCACAAGTCACAACAAGTCCAAAATGGAATAATGAAGTCCTACTATGCATTCTACATGATTCTAGGTCAATCTAGGCCAAAGTCAACTCTTGGTCAACTCTGGTCAACCCTAGAAGTCAAACTAGGTCAACTATAGTCAACCAAGTCTAGACTAGGTCAAACTAGTCTACCTAGACTACATTAGCCTAATACTAGGTCACTCAACCTACACTAGCGAGTACACACACTACTAGGCTATCTAGACTAACTACAAGTTATATGTCATCCAACACAACATATAAATACACTAGCTAGGTACCCATATACCTATACATAGGTATAGGCACAAACACATATCATGGATATATATATAAACATCACATACCTACCTTAGGTTATATGACATACATTAGGAACTAACATATATCTATATACATATAGATATAGGCTCAAACATATATACATATATTATATATATTGCATACAACTTATACCTCAACCTATAAATTGGAATAATAGGAATATAGAGAGAGAGAGAGTGTGTGTGTAAATGTGTGTGTCAAGTGTGTGTGCTGCTGGGTATGGGAGAGGCAAGTGGACTGGTGTCATGAGGGTGTTAGGTGTGTAGTTGAGTGTGTGTGTATGAGATAAACTTGTGTGTGTTACAAAGGCTGTGGGTAGCTAGCAAACAGGAAGGAAAAGAAACCTATAACAGGTTATTGACAGCTCAGATTTCAGCTGAAAAGGAAAGGAAGAATTAACTCAAAGCTTTCTAATAAAATACCACATTACTTAATCAATTAATCACCAAACAACCCAAATTCATTCTCAGATTTTAAAACCTATTCTCAGATTTTGTGCAAAAGTGTGTTAACATATAGGTGTATAGATAGGGATCCATATGTACAAATTCTCAGATTTTGTGTGAGTGTTATATGTGTGTACATGAATGCAAATGTGTGTGTTCCCAGATTTTTCAGAAAAAAAAATAGGAAATGAAACCAACCCATTATATCACAGATTTCAGATTAAAGGAAAATCATGCTCAGTCTAACCCAAACCACATTACCTAAAACTAAAACCTATTCTCAGATTTTGATATCAAAAGCTAATCTAAAGTTCAGTTCACCTAACTGCACAGGAATAGAAAACCAAAATAAGGTCATAAAACTGAGAAAGCTCAGTTTACACTGTCATAGGCCAAATTGAAATCAAAAAAAATACCCCGCCAATCAACACACAATTGAGAAAACATGTAGGAAAACACATTTAGAATCTAAAACCCAGTATTTAACATCATTACAAAGGTTAAAATCATCAGACAAATTCAAATTCGAAAACTGGAAAATGTTGACAGAAAAATAGGTATCAGTTGATTTGGGTTAATGAGAATTCGAATAGGAAGTTTAAACTAAAACCTGAACCTATTGGTTGGTAATTGAAACAACCCATGTGCACAATCCCCACACTCCATTTCGTGTCACCCAAGACCGGACACGGCGTGTCCAATGCAAAGAAACTCCAAAACAGACACACAGTGCACTGTCCAGTGCACTGTCTCGTGCACACGTGCACTCGTGTCGTGCACACGACACAGGACACAACAGTGTCTTGTGGTCATCCACATAGATAGCCCACCTATAGGGCTATCTCATAGGCCAACTGGCCAGTGTCCACATCGTGTCAGTATCGGATACGAGAGTCGTATCAGTGGGTATTAAATAACAGTGCACAGGCAGTGAAATCTACGTGCACGATCGATTCCTCCCTCGACACAACACGAGAACACATGGGACTTGACACGTGGCGTGTCAGTCATGACCTCATGGCGTGTGTCGAGTCTCGTGTCATAAAAATGTGTGTTGTGTCCTCCAGAGCCCCCGAACAGCACGGGATCCAATCCCGAGCGCGCGTGCGCATGTCCACGCGTCGAAATCGACACAAGCCGACACAATAACCACCACAGAAGAATAGAAATCAATAAGCAATGATAAAACTTAATTTTCTATTCAAAAATATTGCACAAATGAAATCGAAATGCCCTTTGAGGCATTTCGACAAATACTTCTGAACAGGGTCTGATACGTGTCCAGAACGGACACGAAACCTATGAACCCCGACATGAAACTAATGCAGACACTTAGGGGACTCCTAGGGCTTCCTAAATATGAAAACAAATCAAATTTCATGGAGAAATGAGAAAGTTACCTATGGATGAACTTTCAAGAAAAATCTCCTTTTTAATAGCTCTTCTCCTTGATGTCCCAATCCCACAAAACAATGCCAAACTGAAATAAAACTTCAATAGCAGCAAGAGTGGGTATATTAGAACCTAATGGAGAAAATTTGAATGAAAAAAGGAAGAGGAATGGAATTCTAGGGATTAAAATACAATAGGAAACAAACCTTCTTGAACTTGAGCTTTCCTAAGAAAGAGGCAACCCTAAATTTTAGGAGGGATTATATAGGGTGATGATCCCAATAAGGATAGGGGTGGCCGGCCAACATTTCCTAGGGATTAGGGTTTGGTAATTGTTTTGGGCTTTGGGCCAACTTACAAGGCTATGGTTTGATTTGATTTATTAAAGGCTCTAAATCATAAGCCATGACTTATGACTTTCTAAAACCTAATGCTAACTAGAGTCTAATGACCAAACCAATGATTAGGCTAGGTTAGACTAGAGTCATAAAACCTAACCAAGTCCATACTAACTAGGGTTAGCTCCTAGGTTGGTCTACAAGGGTCAAAACTACTCAATGTCAACCTAGTCCAAACAATTCCAAAATAATTTCTAAAAATTCCCATAAATTCAAATAAATTCTAATAAATTTAAAATATCCCAAAAATGTCAAAATTATCCTCTTCTGGAAAACTGGGTGTTACAAAGTATGAGAATTATTACAATATTTAAGTCAAGAATCAATCGACAATTTTTTTATCAAATACTAAGATCTACATTTTATGGACATTAAGCAACACAAGGAGTTATATTTCTACATAGATACTTGAATCAAAATCTCTAGACTTATGCCTTTATGTATTAACTCCTGGCTGAAATGGTTAGCAGGTGGAGACATTGTTATTCTCGGGACGTGATTTTAAGAAAAAATGGAGTTTGGCAACACTTCGAAGAAGGTGCACAACTGAGATCCCGAAATATTCAGAGAGACAAAATCAGATGCAACACTTCGAGGAAGGCACAAATGATTTCGTTGCAGCAGCGACAAAAGCCTACAGTATGTTATCTGATTAGATCAGAGATGATTTCGTTCAGAACGAGATACAAGTGGATGAACAGAAGAAGAAATGAACAGAAGTAGAGATGAAAAGAAGAACGGCATGCTGGGGTGACGGATCACTGGAGCTTAAAGCTAGATTCGTCCCATACGAATAGCTTTCAGGAACAGCAAGTTCAGAAAAGAACATCGGAACACTCTGCTCTTCTGACTCCTCGGATAGCGCAGACTTCTGTTTCTCTCTTCTCTGTTCTCTAAAATTTTGTAAGGAACATGTAGAATTAACTTAGAGCACTGAGGAGAGAAGAGAGAAACTTATATAGGCGCACGCAGTAACCATCCAGTATACAAAACGTTCGGGACGTGGAAGGAATCGTTTTTGAACGTTTCGTAACCGTTCAGATCATGCACAGACACGACAGCGCCTACTGCGCTAACCGTGCACAGCGCGCGCTACACGCATTGCGCGCCAACTAGCCGCGCGAACGGGTGCGCAGAGACTCGTGCAACTAAAGCGCGCTGACGTGCTAAGTGCAAAGTGCGCCAACAAAACGACACATTATGTCTCATGAGCCCATGAGCCCGAGTCCGAGTCGCTAAGCCCCTACGGGCTTACCTCCAAAGGAATAAATTCCAAGAGCATGACAAAAAGTATTAATGCTTCATTGTTGAGTTAGCCTTCTTTCCACTAGAAAAACACCCCCACATGGTGCTCATGTGCCTCTCCACACCACATGTGCATCTCTAAACACAGCAAAGCTTATATAAGTCATTTGGCCTAGGCATGTGGGACTATTTTCTAGTTTTCAAGGCCAAACACCAACAGACGTAGCATATTATGATCAGATGGATTAGATCTCATGAAGAAGAAAAAAAAGGATTATTCTTTGGAGAACTCACGCAATCCATTTAAAATTAAAATGGGTAAGGGTGAGCATTCGGTTAATTCGGTTCAAATCGAACCGAATAATCGAAAATCGAATTGGTCCGAAAACCGAATAAGCAAAACCGAAACTGAACCTAATTGGCCCATAACCGAATCAAACCTAACCGAATTAAATCGGTTCGATTTTCTGTTTATTCGGTTTATTCGATTTTTTGATTTATTTGTGTTTTTTAATATATATCAACTAAATATACCTAAATTTATTTAGTATATACCTAAATTTATTCAAAATCGAAATCGAATAAGAAAATTTAGTATTTTCAAATCCGAAACCAAATCCAATTTTTTTTAAACCTAAAAATGTGTAGGTGGCAGCCAGGTCGCCTAAGTCGCGTCGACGTTTCCTTGTATCCCTCGGCAACCCAATCCATCCCCACGCCAGACGTCCAGGATTGAATAGCTTGAACCAACAAACACTGTAGCAAGGAACAAAAGGCTGTTTCCATGCCATCTCTCCTTTTATTCTCTTGCTCTTGTCTCTTCCTCCGAGCTTCTTTCTTACTACTCTCTCCACTTCCATGCCATTATTATTATTATTTTCTTCCTCCTCCTTTTTTTCTCACACTTACGCTTTCACCACACACACTACACTACACTACACTTCCAATCCATCCCGCTCCATGTAATGTAATGTTGTGTACTAGCTAGCCGAGTATGTCCAACTTACAGCTATTTGTGTCCGACCCAACCACCACTCCAAGCCAGTCCAACGCATCCTCTCTTTAAAACCCACCATGGATCATTTCTCTAATGGAACTAGTCATGACCAACAACAACAACAACAACAAGTAGTAGATATGGAACAACACAAAGAAGCAGAAGAAAGGTTACATTCTCCTTCTTCTTCTTCTTCTTTTCTTCTTGCACTCAAGTGGCAGTGGTGGTTGCTGCTTCATCCAACAATAATATCAAAGGAGACGAAGACGGTGCGAAAGAATTAGCGGCAGTCGACAGTGTTGCTCTTGTTGTTGTTGATGATGGTGGTGGTGGTGGTGGTGGTGGTGATGATGGTGGCTATCATACTCCGACTTCTCCGAGGCACAGGATTCCAACAGCCGCCGAGTGCCCGCGGGCGCCGAAGAGAAGCCTCCTCCGCTCCGTCCGCACAAGAAGAGGAAGGCAGACGACAGTCGCGAGGAGGAGGAGGAGGACATCGTCGTCGTCGGAGTTGAGGATGTCGAGCTGATCTTCTGTGCAGACTACTGCAGGAGGGCTGCTGGCAAGAAACCTAGAGAAGACGCTGTGACACATAATTAAGTAATGTTCCTAATTAATTTTATTATTATTATTCACAGAAATTTGATTAATTTGTTTGAATATTTTTTGTGTGTATTTGTTTGATTTCTTGTGCTTACTGCGTGTGTTCAGTACTTTTGAGTTACTTGTGTGATACTCTGCACATGAGGTTTCTCAATTGGTCGTGAAGCTTGTGTGTTCTAATTAATTATTTTTAATATATTTTTTTAATTATCAATTTTCTCTCCTCTCCTCTTGACTGAGTATTTGATTTGCAATAATTTAAGTTATGGTCCAAAGTTGCAGATGCTTGCCTTTCCTCTGAAGCACAATTAATCTTCTAATTTGTTTGCATATGTGAACTATTAATTTGTGCAGTATTTAATCTTGAGAGAAATAATAAGAGACGCACAAAAGAAGGGTTAGGATCTTATCTTAGCCTTTTGAATAGGTTACCTACTCCTTTAGATCTTTAGGCAAAGAAAAAAAAAAGAGATTGCAATAATGAAAATCATGAACCAGTATGCTTGTAATGTTCTTATTCTTATGCTTTATTCAGTTACATAGTTGTTTATAGGCATCTTGAACTTTTCTACTCTTCTTTTACTTAATACACAATGTTTGGAGTTGGGGCGGGGGTGGGGGTGCGGGTGGGGGAAGGGGGGATACTTTCCAGTTTCTAGAATCAAGGTAAGCTAAAAGGGCAAAAGAGCGGCTGGGCTGGCTGGCCACCAGTGGCATCAGGAATTTGATTGAAAGTCTTGGTAGTTGTGCCTTCATGGATAGAATGAAATAGGGGTGAGCATTATTTTTTTGGACAAAAAAAAAATCAAACCGAATTCGATTCGGTTTCAAAAAAATTCAGTCTGTTTTCGGTTTTAAAAATACTAAAAATATTTATTTGATTTGGGTTCAAAACCGAAAACCAAATAAGACATGGATGTGTAAATACCGTCAACTCTATACATATTTGTGACTAAAAATGTGTATACTTTGGAAAAAAAAAAAATTATGTATGTGTTTCGAAGTCCAATTTTGATAATTTAATAACTAGTCCAACTTTGCTGCAATTTTTAAATATAATAAATGTGTAATAAAAGTTATAATTTTAATATAATTTAACCAAGATTCCAACGTTAGACCGGACCCACTAAACTATAGAAATAGTCCAACCGAACAAACCAAATCGATTATTCGGTCAGGTTCGATATCGGCTAATTTCAGTTCAGTATAAGTTTTGAATTTTTTAGAATTTCGGTTTATCCAATTTTGACTATTTTGGTTCGGTTGAAACCAAATGCTCACACCTAGAATGAAATATGTCAATGTATGTAACAAGCCTTCACCATATTAAGCAGCAAGCATCTAAATCTCAATGTTCTACTATTACAGTAGGCCTGCTAGTTTCAGGACCAGTAGTATAGAACATTTCTACTGTTAGATCATCAGGTTCACAGGTCTTAGGTTTATCAAGAACCTAGGATACAAAAGAGGGTTACTGAACACATCAAGGTGTGAGTTACACAAAAGAACAGTAATAATCAAGGTTAAAGAGAAAGATGTAAGCATAACTTTAAGATGACTGGTTGGAGAGAACCCTATGATATATAACTGGACTTGGAAAAGAGCCCCACATGACTGATATGCCAGTTTTGCTTTAGCATCAACAGATACTTCCTGTTTTTGGCATCCAAAGCTAGAAAAGACATGAGAAGTGAGCAACATTTGAACCCAACAAACAAACAAAATCTGGAACTATCTGTGTTAAATCATGGACATATCCTGCAATTTGAGACCTCAATTGTATGTAGTATTGAAGGGAGAACCAAAGATAACAGCCTTTCTTGTAATAGCCATTTTAGAAATCGATCGTCGTCCTACATCAAACAGAAAAAAAAAAAAAAAAAAAAAACATGATTTTTTAGTACATTGTGGCAATTAGACAAAGTACAATCCCAGCTAATAAATACAGTGAAGATGGAACTCTTTCAACTCCAAAATGACAGAAATCAACTTAAGTTGTTGGATATCGAGAGCGGACTAACCAACTACAAGGGCTGTTACTAGGGGTGAGCATTATTCGGTTTTTGACCGAAAATCGAACCGAACCGAATAAGAGATTCGCTTCGGTTTATTAAAAAAATCGGTTCGGTCTTAAAATACTAAATTTTTTTATTCGGTTTCGGTTTTGGATTTCGGTGTCGGTCCAAAACCGAATAAAAAAAATTTAGTTTATATATATATATATATTATATATATATATATATAATATTATATATATATATATTATGGAAAATTCTACAATACATCCGCTGGAAATGGATGTATCGATACATCCGAAATCTGGACCGTTGGATTTTAATCCAACGGTTCAGGTTTAATTCAGATAAAATAATACAGGAGACATCATTTAATGCTGATTTAGACTTCTGACCTGTTGGTAACTTGCTTTAGCAGGTCATTCTTCACTTTAATTTTTTCAATGAACACCCTAAATTAACTCATATTTACTCTCTCAAAAGTCCATCCAATTTAATCTGAACCTTTTTTTTTTGGGTTACAGGCCATGGTAGTAGTCGTGGTGGTGCTGGTGGTGGTGGAAAGAGAAACGGAGATGAAGAAGGAAATAAGAAACGGTTCGGATCGCGTCGAACGTCGTCGAGCACCCCTAGAACAACGAGGAGTACCAGCTGCGCCGAGAAGAATCGGTCCGCTTCGCGTCGGACGTCGTCGAGGCCTCCTCGAACAAGGAGAAGTACCAGCGGCGCCGCTCTAATTTTACTGCCCATGCCATTGTCTGAAATTTTATTTTTCATTAGGAGTACCAGCTGCGCCGAGAAAAATCGGACCGCTTCGCGTCGGACGTCGTCGAGGCCTCCTCGAACAAGGAGAAGTACCAGCGGCGCGCTCTAATTTTATGCCCATGCCATTGTCTGAAATTTTATTTTTCATTTAACAATTTAATATTTTGTTAATAAAGCTACATGTCATGGTGGTGGTGGTGAACTGAGGAAACCTGCTTCTGAGGTCGGGGGATTATTTTTTAACTTTTCTAAAGATAATATTTTCGAGGAGAATATTTTTTTGGACAAAAAATGGCCATTCTCTTTGCTTTTAACACGGAGAATGGTACATTTAGGACGGAGAATGGTACATTTAGGACGGAATACGGCGAATGGCCATTCTCTTTGCTTTTAATATGGCGAATGGACGGTGAATACGACGAATGGACGGAGAATGGCCATTCTCTTTGCTTTTAATATGGCGAATTGACGGTGAATACGGCCAATGGACGGAGAATGGCCATTCTCTTTGCTTTTAATACGGCGAATGGACGGAGAATGGTACATTTAGGACGGAGAAATGGACGGAGAATACGGCGAATGGCCATTCTTTGCTTTTAATACGGCGAATGGACGGTGAATACGGCGAATGGACGAAGAATGGCCATTCACTTT
>JANAVB010043766.1:0-23446 GCA_029216955.1 Iris pallida | reverse complement strand
TATATATATTATATATATATATTATATATATATATTATATATATATATATATATATATATATATTATCAAAGAAGATATTTTTATTGAAATGTAAACAACGGAGCTACATCAAAGAAGCTATTTTTTTTATTTTTTTAAAAAAAATATTAAATATATATATATATATATTCAAAGAAGATATTTTATTGAAATGTAAACAACGGAGCTACATCAAATTGTGCCAACTAATTCACCCAAAGAGAAAGTAAATAGCAATATATATATAATATATTAATAATATAATATATATATCTATATATATTATATATATAATAGTCACACACACACACACACACACACACATACATATATATGTGTGTGTGTGTGACTATAATATATATATTTTTTTTTATGTGTGTGTGTGTGACTATAATATATATATATATATATATATATATATATATATATATAATATATTATATATATATATAATATATATATATATATATATATTATATATCTTTTATTGGACCTAAGACCCTTATCTAATATTTAGCTACATGTATTCTTGTGAGCTTGAACCCATGAACCCATGATTAGGGAACTAATTATTTATACACGTCCAACCTTTCCTAGTTCCCTAAAACCAAGCCCATGCATATATAGGAAGTATTTTGCTATCGGACCCATCAATAAGGCCCATCCAACCCTAGTGGATCCGGGTCGGGTCGGGCAACCAACTCCACCCGATAACCCAAAACTCGAACCCATAAACATTCAATTACCTACTGTGCACTCTCCTTCCACCTCCCCCTGCGCGTTGCAGGCACGCGAGAACCCCTCCCGTTCCCTCCAATAACTCCATACTCTAAACCCTAACCGCAATATCTCTCCTTCTTCACCTTCTTCCTCATCTTTATCTCCTATTATTGTTGTTGTCATTGCCCGAACCTTCCATCCCGCGTACATCTCCTTTCCGGTGTCATCGCCGTCACCCAGCACCCATGCACCGCCCATGGTAGCTGCACGCGTCCCTGCCACCACCGTGCCAGGGGCCAAAGGGCGCACAGGCGATGGCAGCAACGCTGCCAGCAGGAGCACGACGTCCATGACCAGTAGCCGTTACAGGCACGTACTGCGACAGCGCGATAACGTTGCCAACTGCGGCCAACTGCCGTCGCATGACCCCAACATGCCAAGGCATCCCTGGGAAACTTTCTCCGACAGCCAATGCCCTCCTCGACGCACAGCAGGGCTATTCGTTTGCTTCGCAAGAAATTCCATCGTGACGCGTGCGAATTTGAGTCCAGAATCATGTTTTGGGATAGCAACTTTGGACGCATTTTCTGGACAGTCCGACCGTTGGATCGTAGATCCGATTCTTTCGTCTCAATCTCGGTATATACCCCTTCGCTCATTTGAATTTTCAACCATTAATTCGATCCTTTGATAGATCAAAATCGGCCGCCAAGTTGACCATTTAAATTATATTTAATTTAGATAGTTTTGTAGAGTCAACTTTACAAATTTGTTTCTTTCTCGTCGAAGCTCTGGTTAATGAACCGCCAACTCTACTACACAGCAGGTATAACTACCTTCATGCCATAAATTTTTTATCTTCATAGCATGTCATTTGTTTGGTTAAAATTGATATCTAATTTACGGATTCTAGTTTTGACACCACCAATGGACTCTTGGTGTCGTTCTGCCTAAAATTCATATATAATTTGTTGTATTTGGAGGACATGGGCCTTGACATGCATTTTCATGCAAACTAGGTCCCACAGTCCGGGTCAATGGATCATTCTAAGATCGGCTCATCGAAATCCAATTCTAGATATACTGTTGGGTTCATATCGTCATTCTGGACTCGTTGACATATATTTTGCTAGACTTAGAAGACTTTGACTTTGACACATATTTTCGTGCAAACCGGGTCCCAACGTCCGAATCAACGGGTCATTTTGAGATCGGCTCATCGAAATTCAATTTCGGATATGCCATTGGATTTGTATCGTCATTTTGGACTCGTAGACATATATTTTTCTAGCTTTAGTGGACTTTTATCCTGGAACACTTTCGGTGCAAAGTGGATCCAATGACGGATATTATTTTAATCCAAAATTACCGTTTTGACCTGTATCTAAATTAGACTTATGGATAGGCTATCCTAACTAATTTGACTATTCTGGACATGTAGGTGATGCTTGTTTCATCATCTGACGATGTCTGTAGATTTTCCTTTATGTCATCACCCTTAATTATAATTAATTCCTATGTATGTTTGTATTTAGGAATCAGTGCATCGAATCTGAGATCAGTCGATTCCAGTAATCTTACATCGCTAAATTGACAAGTTGACCATATGGATCGCCATGATAAGATTGTTAACCTTACGATTGATCAGCTTATCTTGATTGGCGTGTCATAGGTTCGTTGTGCGAATAACAAGGTACAAACTTGATATTTTCAACCTGCAACTTGTCGTTCTTATTGTTAACAAATAATGATTATAGAGACTAGCTTGACCTAGTTCTAGACGATATAGTTACAAGTGTCTTAGGTAACCTAAGGTAATACGCAACTAGAACGACCCAAGCTCTCTAGGTGGGAGTTATGAGTTATATGTGTACTTTAGTATGTGATATATGTTTGTTTGTGATTTGGGTTGATAGATATTTACATGGAGTATGGTTCATTGGCTCATGGATAGTGGGTTAGACCTTGGTACTGCAGTCTAAGCACAGATTGGACAAGTCCAGGCAAGTATATCTTACCACTTGATTTACAGTATTTACATGCTTATATTTCTTATCATTCGGTCACATTGGATATACTGTACGTGCTTTTCTTATTTCTTATCAGCATACTATCATGATTATACCTGCTGACACATATACATGATTCACAAATTCATACTACATGGCATATAGGTGACTCATTTATGATCTCTGGACATTTACTTGATGATTACGTCCTGTGTACATGTTGACCGGATTTGTGGACTTAACACTGTTAAAGTCGGGCTGGATGTGTCGTGGATGTGATACGAACAGTATCACTGGACGAGGAGGGCAGTCACTAGGCTCATGAGCTCATTTCCTACAGAGTTACCACTGCCTCATTACCAGAGATGTGAAGATTTTATAGTTACCACAGTTTCCTTATCGTGACTACAGATATATCATAGTTACCAGAGTTCTGGAGTACACCGTGACAGCTCATGCGTATGAACGGCGTCCTCAAGTGCATTTCACGCAGACTCGATAGTCTGTCTAGTAGTAGTGTTACTTCATCACCTGTTTATCACCTTGGTTACCTATATTCTACATTCATACGTCATTTATTGTACTTCATTTTGGCATGTATATTATGTATCTTGCTACGTCCCACTGAGGACCTAGTTTTCTTCCAGGTATATGCTGAGGTCTAACACAAGAAACTAAGGGTTCACTTCTGTCACGACCCGCTCCCGAATAATCGGATTACAAGTCGGACACGCCCAGCCTTCGTTGGAATACACAACGAAGTAAGCTGTACAAGTCTAAGGAAAACTCCAAGTCACCGGATAATATAAAACACCACAGCATCTATAACGTCCCAGAGAGTCCTTATACTTAGTCATTATTTACAATTAAAGAAATAATAATACCAGAGAAAAATCCAGTAACAAGAATAACATATACAACTCTAGAATCTTATACCAATATACAAGGTAAAATCTCTAAACAAATCTAGAAAAATAACTAGGCTAGATCTCTGCAAATTCTACGTCCTGAATTATGTTATCCTGCTCACTATGGCCTCAAGCTCTAGTCCATAAAAGTGCTACAATATCTTCAAGTATACCTGCAACATATCCAGTTAGGAAAGGAGCAAAGTACAACCCCGACAAGAAATACTATACAAAGTAAACTGAAATGCACAAGTAATGAACTGCAATATGAATGATAGTACAAGAACTGGAATATGAAACTATAGTACAAGAACTGGAACAATGATCTAGATAATCAATGCAATAGTAGATTTGAAATAGCTACTAGAATATGTGACCGGCTTGGCTAAGCACATAAATAATGGTACGGCTTAGAGTCCCACGTGCACGATGTGAGACCTAAGCTATTTAAACAATGTCTAACTAACGTTTGGGTTTGGTCACATATATGTAATATTTCCCCTTTTTTCTAATATACAAGTAAAGAACAAGAACATAATGAGTACTAGAACCAGAAGCACATGACCAATCGTGTGTTCAACGTATCCAATATGAGAACATGAAGCAAGACAGAAATATAAAGTAAAGAGTTCAAGTCGGTGTACTTGCCTTGCTTTGGAAGATCGCGAATAGAAAAGCATAAACCTCTATGTCTACCTGAATCAATTGGGGTTTAATTAGAGTCTAAATAATGGCACTAACTAGCTTTTTTTACTGCTAACCATAAACACTAATCATATACACTAGTCATTTATCTATACTAATTTCTATGACTAGCTAAAGTAATCTAGTTAATTTATCGACTAACTATTAATAAAAAATAGGGACTAATTATGTAGGAAGATAGTTTATATTGAATCATAGTCAAAACGATAATATAATATCTTTTAGGAAATCATTACCCTAAATTATTATACTAATAAATCTATATTAGTTAAAATATTCCAATAAGTCATATATAGGAAATTATAGGAAAATAGTATCTTATTATTTGTCCAACAAATAGAGCTTAAAATGGTTTGTAACTATTTTATTTTAGAAAATGCTTCAAAATACTACTTAGGAAAACATAGCCCTAATTATGATCATAACTAATTTGTTAATGAAGTTGACAATAACAACAACTATAGTATTAACCCAACCAATAACTACTACTGTTAAGACCAGCAGCACAAACCATCAAACCCTATACAATGTAATTTCTTTAATTATACTGGGCTTGTTAATCCCAATCCCACATCAGCAAAGTGCAATTGAAAATTTTGCTTATACAACACATCCTTCGAATACTCCAACCCAAAAGCCTTAGCTCAAAATACAAAACCCAATATATAGGCTTTGAACTTAACGGCTATTTTCCCCCAGCTGCAACTCAGAAATTTGGAAACCATGAAGGAACAAATATATCACTGGACTTCCAAACTAACCAAACAAAGTATAAAGCCAAATCAAGAAATAAAAATATAACAGTACAATTAAACAACTGAAACCTTAGCAAGATGTATATATATACCAAAACTAGCTCAACAAAATATATATACAAACTGATCTAATCAAAAATATATACACAAACTGATCTAATAAAAAATATATACACAAACTGATCTAATCAAAAATATATACACCAACTCGACTTAACAGAATTATACTCAAGTCCAGTTGAAATCAAGTGCAACTCAGGCAACTGTGCAAGCACTTGCCGAGCCCAACCTTGGTATTTCTTCTCTAATCTAACGCTACTCTGTTACCCCCGGACAAGTACACACTGAACACGAGCTACATACAACTTACTATGACCCGATCCTGTCCAAGGTTCATCTACTCAATTTTATAACAACGAAGTGTATAATAACAAGAGTGATAGGTCAATACCTGAAGGGAAGGATTCAATCTGGAGTGAGGACACGTTCCCAGGGGTCAGATACAATCCTTCGCATCTAAGTAAAGTTGGAGATCCCACTGAAACATTCTATCGAACAGGTGTCGTGCATAAAGAGAAGAAGTTCTCAGGAGAACTGACATTGTTCTCGAGAAAACTAATCAAGAAAAAAAAGACAAGTAAAGGTCTCACTTCGGATAAATTATTAGGTGTTGCGGGCTAACCACTGGATGTGCTGAATGGTAAGTCCGGTCCAATAAAGAATTGACATTTGGCAAATGATTTGTTCATTAACAAATTAACACCACACTCCACGTCAGAAAAGGAAATGGAAAAGTTAACAGTGATGTTAATTCGAAAAATTCATCCAATGATGTTAATTTGATAACTTAACAGTGATGTTAATTTGAAAAATTCATCCAGTGATGTTAATTTGAAAAGTTAATAGTGATGTTAATTTGATAAGTTAACAGTTATGTTAATTTGAAAAGTTAACATTGATGTTAACGAGAAATTATTTGTTAACAATGATATTAATTTGAAAAGTTAACAGTGATGTTAAAGATAAATTATTTGTTAACAGTGATGTTAACGAGAAATTATTTATTAACTTTTTTGTTTCCTTTTCTGACGTAGAGTGTGGAGTTAATTTATTAATAAACAAATCATTTGCCAAATGTCAATTCTTTATTGGACCGGGCTCACCATTCAGCACATCTAGTGGTGAGCCCGAAACACCTAATAATCTCTTCTCACTTCGAACACTTACAAATGCTATCGATCATAACCAATTTCTGCAACTCCAATCACTCAATCGTACTGTTCGAATTCAGAAGAAGAAGAAACAATACAAACCGATTACTAAGAATTCTACAACAAATTCAACCAAAACAACAAAACTGGAATCAACTTAACAGGATCTAATGTCGGGAACTGTGATCGGCTGCCTTAAATTGGACAGAGACTACCTCGTCAGAAAAGGAGACTAGGGTGAGGCAGGGAGTTCTAGTCGATCGTATTGGAGTGGGTGGGGTTTTCAACCTATGTGGAGAATACCCCAGAGTACGACAAGTTCCATCCGTGTGTCGAAGAAGCTCGGGGAGTGCATGGATCCTATTTTGGAACATATATGGTAAGGAAATATATGATTGGATTTCCATATTTACTTTGATTATATATTTATGATTGGATCCTTCATATAGTAGCTTTCCACATAATTGAGCTTCCAATTATGGCAAGCCAATTATGATTGGATTTCCATTAAATATATGATTGATGCATATTGGAAGTTTCCATATATATTGGCCTTCCATGTATAGATTACCAAGGGCTTATAAAAGGTGATGCATGCTAGTTGAAAATTATCTCAAAAACAAGAGTGCTTTACAATATTTGAGAGAGAGGGGGATTAAGGACTATTGTGAAGGAGATATTGCTTTGAAGAATTTTTTGGCATCTCTTGTTCTTCGGAGTCCGTAATCAAAATTTTCTCCTTTTAAGTGAGTTGTGGTGATCCGTGTTGGATCGGGAGGAGCTTGTAGAGGGTGTATTCTTTTTATTCTATTAGTGGAGGTTCTTCAGGGTTGGACTTCGATCATCCCGTGGTTTTTCCTGCAAGGGTTTTCTACGTCAAAAATCTTTGTGTCTGCGATTGTGTTTATCGTTTTTGGTTTGTGTGCTTTTGCTCGGTTCTCTCGCAGAACTTTCTGGTTTGGGGGAACGGTTTCCACGCTTCGTTCCCAACAGAGTGGTATCAGAGCTTTGGGTTCAAAGAAGTGTCAGGAGTTGACAGTCAAACAAGCAAGCAGAGATGGACGCGAAGCCAGTGCGCATGGTAAACCTGAACGATACCGACTACCATTATTGGCGGAGCAAGATGAAGGCTTTGTTGTTCGTCAAGAAGCTATATCTTCCAGTATTTACGTCCAAGAAGCCCAGTGACAAATCCGGTGAGGACTAGAACTTCGAGCATATACAAGTGTGTGGGTACATGCGGCAGTTCATTGACGAGAACGTGTACAACCACGTTGCCAATATTGAGCATAAAAAGATGTTGTGGGAGAAGCTGGAATCTTTGTACGCAAAAAAGACTGGGGTAAACAAACTGTTCATGATCAGGATGATGATGGATCTGCGGTACAAAGATGTTCCATCCATTATGGATCACTTGAGTGAGTTCCAGGGCATGGTGGACCAGCTATCCTCGATGGGAGTCAAGTTCGATGACGAGGTTTAGGGACTTGGATGCTATCTATATTGCTAGACTCGTGGGAGACCGTACGAGTATCTATGATCGCTTCTGCTCCGGAAGGCGTAGTCAGTCTGGAGTTTTCCAAGACAGGGTGCTGAATGAAGAGAAACAGAGACGTTCTCAGGGCACTTCATCCATATCCCACCACTCAGAGGTGCTAGTTTTAGAGAGCTACGGAAGGAGCAAAAGCAGGAGTCCAGGTGGTGGCAGAGATAAGAGCAGAGGCAAGTCCAAGGGTCGGTACGAGGACTCGGAGTGTTACCATTGTGGCAAGAAGGGCCACATCAAACGGAACTGTTTTGCTTGAAAGAGAGAGAAGAAGGGCGACAAGGGGAAGCAAAGTAAGAACACTACAGCGACAGCGTCAGCACATGGAGGCGATGTGATCGTCGTAGGTGATGACGTTGTCATGAACCTCTTCTGTGATGACAATTCTTGTCTGGTGGACTCAGGTGGTTCAGTGCATGTATCTCACAATAGGGCACTATTTTCCACTTACACAACAGGCGACTATGGAGTGTTGAAGATGGGCAACGAAGATATGTTGAAGGTGGTTTCCATTGGAGATGTACATTTGAGGACAAAGATGGGTGCAGTTCTTGTTCTCAAAGATGTCCATCATGTCCCTGATATCCATTTTAATCTGGTGTCGGTTGAAAGGTTGGATGACAAGGGTTTCTTCAATCTCTTCGGGAACGGTCAGTGGAAGCTTTCCAAAGATCGATGGTGATTGCCAGAGAAAGCAAGAATTCTAAACTCTACTATATAGAGGGGAGCGCACGGGGGGCAGAGGAGGTGAACGCAGTTAGTGATGCGTCTACCGAATTATGGCACAGGCGGCTCGGCCATATCAGCGAGAAAGGGATGAGCTACTTGGTGAACAGGAAGGTGATTCCAGGACTAAAGTATACAAAATTGGAGAAGTACAGCACTGTTTAGTGGGAAAGAAAAATAGGATATCTTTTCAAAGTCATCCAAGTTCGAGGAAGCCGACGTTGCTCGAGTTGATTCACTCGAATGTCCGCGGTCCTATTAAGGTAAAATATATTGGGGGTACTTCTTATTTTGTGACGTTTATTGATGATTGTTCTAGGAAGATTTAGGTCTATGCCTTAAAGACCAAGGATCAGTTGCTTTCCACTTTCAAAGAGTTTTAGGCCTCTGTTGAAAGGGAGACGAACAAGAAGCTGCTATGTGTTCGGTCAGACAATGGTGGCAAGTACATCGATCCCTTTGATGCTTATTGTAGAGAGCAAGGGATACGATACCAGAAGACTCTGCCCAAGACACCTCAGCTCAATAGTATAGCGGGGCGCATGAACAGGACGCTGATGGAAAGGATACGGTATTTGCTGTCAGAAGCAAACTTGCCGAAAAGCTATTGGGGTGAGGCACTTTACACAGTTGTTTATGTTATTAATTTATCTCCTCGTGCTCCTTTGTAGGGTGATGTGCCTGATAAAGTATGGTACAACAAAGAGCTATCATACAATCACCTTTGAGTGTTTGGTTGTAAGGCCTTCGTGCACGTACCGAAGGACGAGAGGCTTGAGCAGAAGACGAGACAATGCGTCTTTATCGGCTATGATCGGAATGAGTTTGGCTATAGACTCTACGATCTCGTAGAAAAAAACTCTACAGAAGCAGAGACGCGGTATTCGTCGAGGATCAGACCATGACCAACACTCAGGATTTCGAGATGCCTTCTAAGACTGAGGAATTGCCTGAGTTAGAATCATTTTGCTTCAAGCAGTTTCCAGAGGATATCGCAGAGGATCAAGTTATGGGGGAGCCAGTACATAGAGTTTCTTCCAACCTTGATCATCAACCTGCTTATGGTGGTCAAGGTAACCCTCAGGAGGATGAGCATGTCGAAGAGGTAGTTCCTGAAAGGGAGGAGGTTGTTGATATACAGCTAGCACCAGTGGTTCTGTTGAGGAAGAGCGACAGAGAGCATCGACTATCTACGAGATACTCACCAGATGAGTATGTGCTATTGAGTGACGAGGGAGAGCCCAAAAGTTTTGCAGAGGCTATGGACGACGAACATAGGAAGCAATGGATGGAGGCTATATAGGAGGAGATGAGTTCCTTACAAGCCAACTCCACTTATGATCTGGTGCGACTGCCAAAGGGCAAGAAGGCTTTGAAAAATCGATGGGTGTTCAGAGTGAAGCAGACAGATGATGCTACTCATCCTCGATACAAAGCGAGGCTGGTAGTTAAAGTCTACGGTCAGCGGAAGGGCGTAGATTATGATAAGATCTTTTTACCAGTTATCAAACAATCATCTTTTCCGGTAGTGCTAGCATTGGCAGCCAGTTTTGACTTGATGGTCGAGCAGATGGACGTAAAGACAACATTCCCCATGGTGATCTTGAGGAGGAGTTGTACATGGAGCAGCCAAAGGGATTCTGTAAGAAGGAAAAGTCACACTTGGTCTGCCATATGAGGAAGAGCTTGTATGGTCTAAAGCAGACTCCGAGGTAGTGGTACAGGAAGTTTGAGTCATTTATGGGAGAGCATGGTTATGGACGGACGAGATCGGATCACTGTGTATTCGTTAGGTACTTTGTCGATGATGATTTTACTATTTTACTGCTCTATATTGATGATATGTTACTAGTGGGTCAGAATGCCACTAGGATAATGGAGTTGAAGTGCCAACTAGGTGCAGCCTTCTCTATGAAGGATTTGGGCACAGCAAAGACCATTCTTGGGATATAGATTAGCCGAGAAAGAGATATAGAATCCAAGCTGTTATACTTGTCCTAAAAGAAGTACATTCACCGGGTACTTCAACGTTTCGGGATGGGGTGGACGGGTCAAAGAAAGTGAGTAACCCCCTTGCAGCTCACTTTAAGTTCACTGAGGAGCAGTATCCATCTACCGAGGACAAGAGGGAGCGGGTTCCATCTGCTTCAGCTGTGGGGAGTCTCATGTATGCTATGGTATGTATGAGGCAAGACATCGCTTACGCAGTTGGCACAATTAGCAGGTATCTTTCCAATCCTGGAAGGGTACATTGGAGTACGGTCAAGTAAATTCTACGATACCTTCAGGGCACTGCCAATTGGAGACTTTCTTTTGGTGGTGACAAGCCGAAGCTGGTTGGGTATTTCGACGATGATATGGCTGGAGATGTAGACACGAGGCAATCGACATTAGGCTATGTGATGATATTTTCTGATAGAGCGGTATCGTAGCAGTCGTAGTTGCATAAGTGTGTTACATTATCAATGACAGAGGTAGAGTACACTACGGCGACGGAGGCTTGTAAGGAGTTGCTGTGGATGAAGAAGTTGCTACAGGAAGTGGGACTAAAGTAAGAGCAGTATACTTTGTTTTGCGATAGCCAGAGTGCCATTCACCTTGTGAGGAACCAGACATTTCATAATCGGTCCAAGCACATTGAGACTCGATATGATTGGATACGGGATGTGGTTGAGAAGAAGGACGTGACGCTTGAGAAGGTCCATATTGATAACAATGGAGCGAACATGCTCACGATGGTTCTACTAAGAAGAAATTTTGAGTACTACAGGCGGATCATCAGGATGACGAGTTCCTCCACCTAGTTGTGAAGGGAAGATTTATTGGAGTGGGTGGGGTTTCCAACCTATGTGGAGAATACCCCAGAGTGCGATGAGCGCCATCCGTGTGTCGGAGAAGCTCGGGGAGTGCATGGATCCTATTCTGGAACATATATGGTAAGAAAATATATGATTGGATTTCCATATTTACTTTGATCATATATTTATGATTGTATCCTTCATATAGTAGCTTTCCATATAATTGGGCTTCCAATTATGGCAAGCTAATTATGATTAGATTTCTATTAAATATATGATTGATGCATATTGGAAGTTTTCATATATATTGGACTTCCATGTATAGATTACCAAGGGCTTATAAAAGGGTGATGTATGCTAGTTGAAAATCATCTCAAAAATAAGAGTGCTTTACAATATTTAAGAGGGTGAGAGAGGATTAAGGACTATTGTAAATGAGAGATTGCTTCGAATAATTTTTCGGTATCTCTTGTTCTTCGGAGTTTGCAATCAAAATTTTCTTCTTTCAAGTGAGTTATAGTGATCCATATTGGATCGGGAGTGTAGTGCCCCGTCCCTACATCGTGCCCCGTTCTCTATCCACGGGGTGCGCGAGAAAGGAACACTGTCGCTATCGATTCGGTCGGGACCGATAGGTCGGGATCAATCGAATCGGTCAAACGAAAATGATTGAATTAAGATCCTTTTCTTATTATGGAAAGGCTTCTTCGGAATCAAGTCCCATATTCAGCGAGTTATGCCTCGAGGATAGACTATACGGCTGAGTCATGAGAGACCTCCCATTGCTCTGTTTTTTATGTCGTACTTGCTTCTTTGGCTTTGGTTTTCTGAATGCGTTTTCATGAATGTTTTTAATGGTTTTCATGGCTCGCATTTTTGAACTCGCATTTACATATCGAACTCCTTAAATAATATAGTGTTCTAATCGGTTGCTTGTGCGATTATAGGTAATCGCTTAGGCGACGACTAGCGCGACCAACAAGTCTCTCACCTCGAACAAAAACCAAGGTAAGTGGCTGACCCTTCTCTTTTCGACCCCCATCTTAGTTCAATCGATAACATTAATACGAATGGAATGATAGATGAAACAGCACGAATACGTCTAGTTATCTTATAAAAACTGTGTTGAACAAAGGATTGAGTTATTAGACAAATTGATGACACGACAAGACAGAACACGATAAAATGATTAAGTTCTCAAAAGAAATGTAGACTATGCCTTAATAACTAAATTATTCTAAGCACGGCCATGGACAACTTGTCGATAAGGTAAAAGTTTCCTCGAGCGGAAACCCGGGGCCACGGGACCGTTTCGGCCTAGGAGGAAACAGGATATAGATGTGCTGGATGATAGCACGGGTTAGGCAGGAACTTGCAACGGGGCTTGCTACTTACGTTGAAAGGGCCCCGACTAACAAAGCTATAAGTCCATGATGGCTTGTGATGTCAGTGACCACTCACACATAAATTGCACACGCTATGCTAGCGATAACAATTAATAGGGAAGAACATGGTAAGTCTCACATTGTACTGCATGTTCTGCCGTGCGTAAGTTCTAGCGTAGTTTATATTACACTTGTCATATGCTTGTCTGAAATTCATTAGGATGGTTAGAAAGATTCACCAACTAAGTCATATAAACTCTTCAACCAAATGAGAGCACGGAACTTA
The DNA here is from genome assembly GCA_029216955.1 of Iris pallida. NCBI lineage: Eukaryota > Viridiplantae > Streptophyta > Magnoliopsida > Asparagales > Iridaceae > Iris > Iris pallida. The sequence goes on along the minus strand of JANAVB010043766.1, from coordinate 10,378 downwards.
ATTTGTCATGCACCAGTACAAAGCGTAATGTACTGATCCTCGCTCTCCACATAGGTACCACGAACCAAGAAGGGCGTTCCACTTAAGCTCAAGGCGATGCAAGTACATTGAAGCCTCGTCCGTGTGTTGAAGACTTGTTTTGAATCCTTTTGAGGACTCCACATTCAGTCCAGAAAAAATGGCGTCTCGACTCCCGAAGATTCCAGGTCCTTGGGAATGTTTTGATTGTAAAGGGAGATATAATATATGGAACGACTATCTCATCAGTGTTCATTTTGTAATCGAGTCTTGTTGTAGCCCGTGCGGCAAAGATTGTAATGGAGTCTTGTAAATAAAGTTTTGTTATCAATGAAAACAAAAGTTTCTCTCATTTCAATGTCTTCAATTTCTCTGCGTAATCTACTTGATTTTGTGTTTCGGATAACCTTATGATTATGCCTTGTGCGATCGCAACTTAGGTTCGTACGGCATCACGCCCGGGGGACGACTATCGATTCTTCGGAATCGGGGCGTAACAGGGAGGAGCTTGTAGAGGGTGTATTCTTTTATTCCATTAGTGGAGGTTCTTCAGGGTTGCACTCCGATCGTCCCGTGATTTTTTTCCAAGGATTTTCTGTATCAAAAATCTTTGTGTCTGCGATTATGTTTGTCATTTTTGGTTTATGTGCTTTTGCTCGGTTCTCTCGCAGGACTTTCTGGTTTGAGGGAACGATTTTTGTGCTTCGTTCCCAACAGATCGATCAATAGATCTTGAGAGAAACGATGCACGAATGTTCATTGACACAAAATAGAGGTCGATCAGAACCATTTGAAGACTAACCACACATTCTTGAATTTGAATAGGTCAGAATTAAACAGACGAGACTTACTGAGTCTCAGTCGGCTGCCAAGGAAGAAGATCGACAATCCCTTGATGGAGAATCCATTGAAGAAGAAGTCGCCGGTGATGAACCCCATACGTCGTCGTCGGGAAAGAAGACTCGTGGGGACGAGGACGAGTCCTAGCTGTCGCTGGAGCTCGCCGTCGAAGTGGTGGTGTCTCTGGGCTGTCGTCGGGGAAGAAGACTCGCGGGTGGATCTTCACGTGTTGCTGCCATAGCGTTTAGTCGTCGGTGGGGTGGGTGCTCGGTCGCTGGACTCTGCCATGGCTTCTTCCTTCAAAATTAGGGTTAGGGTTTCGATTTGGGAAGAAAGGAGGAAGAGGGAAGGAGCTTCCTCAGCTCTCAAAATTTTGAGCAGAAAGAATGAAAGGCAGAGAGAGAGAAAGTGAGTTGTGAGTTTAAATAGAGATTTGAAGGAAAATGGAATTTTACCAAAAAGGACTCCAATAAATAGCTTTATTACTAATCATAGGAAAAATCAGTTACAAGGTTGTTGGGTTTGTTAGAAAGTTGTTGGAATTTCTTGGAGGTTACTCTAGGTTGATTGCTAGAGTCTTTTCTCCTCAATTCCTAAATAATTAATAAATAATATTTCATTCATAAAAATTATAAAGAACTATTATAAATTAGAAAATTTACTATGCCGCCAAATAACCCAAATAATATTTCTAAAATTTTAAAATACCAGAAAATACCAAAATTTAATAATTTCGGAAAAACGGGGTTACAACTTCTTCGAGATTTTTCAGGTATCATTAGTTGATGTCGTCTTGTCATTCTTATGTAGTATTTCATATCTAGTTTTTCTTAGTAGTTTAGTAGAATTTATGGATGTATACTATGGACACTTGGACACTTGACAGCTTATACATATTCGAGTTGGACTAGAGTCCGCTTGAATGCGTAGCTGGCCAGTACCACGTAGCTTGGTCCTACGCATTTTGGGACTGGGACGTGACATGGTTTTTGTGGTGGCATATGCTGGTCTCGTCTTCGTAAAGTGTACGAAATCTTAGTGGTACTTAGGATAGGCGTATTCCTATGAAACTGTGACCAATTGAGAAGTAAGATTTGATGATACATTGTAACGCCACAGTCCCAAAATACTTGGGACTATGTATGTGGACATGCCAGCTGCATACAAACGAAGTATACTCTAGTATAAGGAAACCTCGTATGAATACATAAGCTGTAAAATGCAGTAAACTAAGACAACTAAATCTCATCCACCAAATAAGAAAATAATAATATAAATCGATTATAAAATTTGTCATTTATACATGTAGTTGGGCGGAGACAAATCCACTACCAACCATTTAAATGAGAAGAATAAAACACGGGAGCAATGCGAAGGAAAGGTAGCAAGTCGACCCAAGGGCAATCCTCTGCGAAGAAATGGAAAAAAAATCATGGCCTTAGCTAGAACACCTGCAAATACCACAGAAGCACACACCTGGAGAGATTGTCAGGTCCTCAGAGGGACGTAATAAGATGCAGAAAGAACATGCCACATAACTGAATATATATAAGATGTCATAAATCACAAGTAAAGTAAAATAGTCCCAATTGTAACAAGATCCAATATCTTATCATCGAAATAGTGGACTACCCCTACAACCAAACAAAGACAAGGGTAGTACACTATTCCGCGATGCGACATTATCCCATGCTACTAATAGAACGGGGGTGACATGACATTGACGAGGGTTACCTAACCAATCTAATGTGTTTATGCAGTTAAGTACAAAACTTCCGTCGCATGAGCCCTGGCTGTAAATAGGATCTTGTATAGTCCCCTTTTGGGCACCAGTGACGAAGCGCATAACGTTTAAAAACGTCAGTGGCCAACCTGAGGGGGTAAGCATACCCGTATCTCCAGCAGAGCTTCCGGGTTACAAGAGAATGTGTAATAGAAGCCCATACGACAAGGAAAGGTTCTCCCCACCTGATGTACCTATCTAAGTCGCATCCGTGATCATGTACCTCTACTAACTGCTAAGTCTCCTAACATGCCTCTATTAGCAGTTAGACCTAATGCATGCGCACGGGTGATCAGCCAACACGTAAGTACCTCTATATTCTACTTATCTTACACATACCTCGTGGTACAACTGTGTTAAAGTTTATGCAATACACTACAGATGGTAGTCTCTTAACTCTAGGTTTATATGCAATCAAAAGATAATAGATAAAGTAAAGCTAATATCACTGGACAGGTAGTAAATCATAAACTGTAATAATGGTACAGCAAGAAGAACTAAAAATAAATAATAGTGATATACAATAATTAAAGAAAATATGGACTAAATATAAGCAGTAAATATGGCAAGGTATCTTGCCTGAGGTTGTGTGCAAAAGGGCGACGTCCAATAGCTCGAACCGTCAAAATAGTGAAGCGATGAAAGCCAAATCCCGCATACGTCCTCGGATGCTGAAATAAACATCACAAACGTGTTTGGAATAAAAGATATGTCTAGGAAATGCCTATTCAAAAGTCAAATTCTAGAACATGGGCAAAATCGTAATTTCGGATCAAAACGATGTCTGCCGTTGGACCCGTTTTGCACCGAAATGTGTGCCAATATCTATGGTCTCTAAACTCGTCAAACTACATGTCTACAAGTTCAGTTTGAGGATACAAACCCAACAGTATGTCCAATTTTGAATTTCGGTGAGTAGTGCACAAATTTTCCCGTTAGAGCGGGTTACGGGCCCGCCAATTAGGCGTTCCAGTCGACCTTCTCGGAATCGGACCAAACTTGGCATACAGGACCCAAAAAATGATATGGTCCTGCTGGCGCAAGTTTTGTGTCGATCCGACGAACGTGCACGAAGTAATTGGAAAATTTGCAAAGAGGCAGATACGGTAAATTTTGACGAATACGTATCACATTTGTCGCGCACACGCAACCAATTGAATTTCGTCAAAGCCCACATGTTCGCGAAGTCGATAAGCATTTTTGATGCTTTTGATTCGCGACTATGTCTCCCGGTTTGGCGGGATGCACGTCGTATCGGGGAAAATTCTATGTTTTGAAAACAGTTTTTACGATGTTTTTCCTAATTTTCTACTGGATTTATCTTACTGGATACACGGCTATAATTAAAACTAATCATAGGGTTCCCATCTTGGTTATGTTGTCTACAACTATTGTTCAGGGTGTTTACCAAACCAGTCTCTGGATCGGCCAATAAACGCCTTCTAAATCGTGTTCCGGAAGTCGAAATTCTGTTTGCGACAGAACAGTTTTTCTCCAATATTGATGTTGGTTTTCTGGGTAATCTAGGGCATATGAACTTAAAAAAATTGAAGAGACTTGTAGTCCTATAGGTTGTGTACACACCTGATTAAGTGGTTCGCGAAATGATCACTTGTACACGACGAAAAGTCATCGCAAAGTAGGGCTTCCCGCTGACCCTATTTCCGCGGTTGCTGCTGATGTGGTCCTCCCCGCACACGCGCGCGGTCTGGTCGGCCGTCGGCGATGCGCCGGCACGTGCGGGGTGGCGCTAGGATTCTCGATGGATGTTTGCTGTTGTTGGTGTTGTTGTATATATAAGCCTCGGGTACTTTGCTCGGGTGTCCCTGGGTTGACTCGGGCTGATTGGAGCACTGTTGTCGCAAGGGAACAATGGCTCGGCCCATTCTTTTTTTTTTCTTTTCTTTCTTTTCTTTTCTTTTCTTTTCTTTTCTTTTTCTTTTCTTTTTGTATAGTATCTATTAAAGTATGGGTATATAGATTTATACCTAAATATAAATATATGAATATGGATATTTACATGCAACTATGTTACGCCCCAGAACCAGAACACTGGAGAGCGGGGGCAGACATAGCCAGCTACGTATAATGAAATGGGATCCATTCCACTATACGGTCACGGCTGTCTAGATATATGAGGGTTTATCTACAAGCCAACAGTCTCCTATGGTCAATAACAAGCCTATTGTCTCAATCAATAAGCAAGTAATGATAGTTACAAGATATCAGACCACCAAATATACAATTGTAAGGCGTCCCAAACATTACATATCCAGATGATCATGAAGCTAGTCGTACAAAATGTGAGGACTAGCAAGAGTTAAGTCATACATGATCAACCTCGAGTTACCAATCATGATTACAGCCCGTAGGCAGATAGAAGGTAAAGTGCATCGAGCTAACAAGTGCTCGTCGGCTAAATACCTCAAAAGAATAATGTACAATTGTAGTGGGAGAACAAAAGAAAACCCACTCGTTGCCCTGGTTACGTCTGGCGGTCACCATCGGGCTGGAAAGCAGGTAGATCATTTGTTGCCGCTCCTGTATCTGGCCATACAAAACCAGCTGGGTCAGACCCCAGAAAGAGCAAGTACCACAAAGGAGGCTTCACTTAGGAACTAAAACCAGTAATTAGCACAATAATAATAAGGTAATAAAGACAAAAATTAAGAAAAAAACATAACAGGTGATATACGACGAGATAACCATGGGACTATTCAGATAACCAGGTTACAACCCGTAAACCAAACAAGGACCGGGGTTGTAACCTTCGTCTGAACGGAACTTGGCTTCTCCCACCATTTATCGCCAAGGTAAATATAAGAAATCAAGACATGTAACAATCTTGTACAGGATCAAGACAAGACTAGACAGATTGAACTCCATCCAACAATCACGGCCAAGCAACAAGTACGGCTTGCTACTTTAACTAACTAGGGTTATCACAGGCCTAGTTACTAGCAAGATGCAATAAGAATTCCAAGTCCGGTTACCTGTTTGTTACTACCTGAGTGATCCCAGCAAGAAAAGGAAAAGATAGTAGGATATAGCAGACACACTGTAGTAAGATACATGTGTCCTAAGGTACCACACTCGACGGCGGGATGGAAGTGCGCTCATTTCGACGGATAGCAACAAATCCCATGTATATATATATATATATATGGCCGGGACCAAAGGGGCAACAGGTAACTGGAAAATTCTCCATGAACTATTTGATCCATCTAGTCATTAACCTAGCCAGATTCAGTATGAATCCCTGACCGTGGTACTCAGGGATCATGCCCTAGACATGATGCAAGACACAACCGGACTAGTAGTTTATACAAGCACAATCATCCACGGTGTCCAGGCCAATGAATTGATTTGTCAAGAGTGCGCCACGACGGGCCCACTATCATTATCATTATTACTTATCAAGAGTGCTCCACGACGGGCCACTATCAAGCATGTCAGGGTACTTGTCAAGAGTGTACCACTATCGGTCACTGTCGTGTCATGTGTAGCAGGTCAAGTTATCAGGTCAAGTTATCAAGTCAGGAGTGCACCACGGCGGGCCACTATCAAGCATGTTCAATTATCATTCCAAACATAATAAATAAATTCGGGATTATCATGCGGCTATTGGAGAGTCATGCGGCTAAGGCATATGCGGCCAGGAATGATCTCATACGGCTGGAAAGAGAACAGCCCATGCGGCTGGAGGGGACTCGGGTCTAAGGGAATACATGCGGCTTAGGGAAGTTCAGGGTCTTGCAGCGGAGTATCATGCGGCCAGAGGGAAGTAAGCTTCATGCGGCTGGCGGGATCAAGTTCCATGCGGCTAGGTAAGGATGGGGGCATGCGGCTCAAATAGGGGCTCATGCGACCAGGAAGACGAGGGCGCATGCGGCTCCAAGAAGTTGGGGTCTCATGCGGCCCGGACTCAGAAGCCCATGCGGCTCAGGAATGACTGGGTCTATGCGGCAGGGTTGGTTCATGCGGCTAGATAAAGAACGCACATGCGGCTGGGAGAAATACGGGCCTATGCGGCTACAGGTAGACGGAGTCCATGCGGCTCGGGTTATACCGAAGCCTATGCGGCGGAAGACTCGCCGCATGAAGGTCCACGCGGTCAAGTGCTGCCATGCGGTTATGGGGTTCATGCGGCTAGCATAATTCATACGGCTAGGGAAATCACTTGCCGCATGAAATATTCATGCGGTCAAGTCAAGCACGGTTAATCTTCTCCAAAATTCTGAGAAGAAGAACGCCATGAGAGTCAAGTTCTCAAGCTCCATAACTCCATCATCTGGAGCCCAAATCCGAACTTCCATAGGTCAAAATGGGGTAGAACAAAATTTTCAACAACATGGAACCATCAAAACTTAAAAATAACAAGATTAATTAGATCAAAACCCAAGAAATCTGAAAATAATATAAACTTAGATCTACAAGAATCTAGCCATAGAAAGTAAAAATGTCAAGTACTAAAGAGTGTTAGAATGCTGCAAAGAAGAGAATGGAATAATAAAATTCGGGTTCCTCCACGAAGCAAGATGCACTTGCCTAGACCTTCCTAGTAGGTGAGGAAGTTAATGGAGGAAGAAGAAAAGTAATGAGGAGAGAGAAGGAAGAAAGGGTTAATAAATGGGGATGGTGGTGGTAGGTAGGGGTTCACCTTGGTTCATGATGAACCAAGTAAACCAAGCCAAGCCGAACCAACCCAATCCAATTAAAACCAAGCTCCACTAATCAGAATTAATCCATGAACAATAAATGACAATTAAACCACAATGCTAAATATGAAATAAACCATAACTAACTAATCAAAGAAATAAGAAATACGGGTCAGAAATACGAACACGTATAAAATACGTATCACGAATTTTGGGGTACTACAAACTACTATTTCTAATAATTTCTAAAAATTAAAACTAGGTAATTACTTATTAAGTAAATATACACATACATATATATTACCAATATAATTATATCAATCTATATATTTAGGAATACTTGTATTCATTTATGAAAAAAAGCCAAGTAAAAAGTTTTAAGAGAATTATATTTTTTTCCTCAACATAAAATAAATAAATAAATAGCCTAATTAATATTTTGGGAAAAATAACTTGTGCAATTATTCTTTATTATTTATTTATATACTAAAAATTACTATTTCGTATTTAGGTATAAGTGATTCATATCACTATTAACTAACTATTAAAAATACCATAAAATACCTACAATATTATAAAATATGGGGTTTTACATACATCCACAACTAGGATTATAGGTTCTCTAGGACTCTCCAACATGATCGTTCTTATGTCATCTTCTTTCTCGACATGATTTCTTTTGTGTTCCATCTTTCCTATGATTTGACTAAACTCTTCTTCGTTCAACACTTGAGTAACTTCTCATTCCTTTTCGATTATTGTTGAAAATGCCTTATGGATGGGTCTAGGAAAAGTTTAAAAAAGTATATTTATCCTTGTATTACAGAATCGAGAGTTTTTACAGCCAGAGAAATACTGGCGAGGCAGAACTTCAGATGGCGACATCATGGTTACATATGTCCCTCTAATTCTACTTGAACCACCTCTTATGCATTTTGATTGACCCCTCCTCTTGTACTTCGTAAAAAGTTAGTTTGAAAATATTTTATGGATTTAACCAAGATAAGTTCAAGAACCTGTATTATCTGGCATAGCAGATGTACACTACAGACATCCATCGTATTATGGAACAAGGTAGTTAATTACAGCAAAATGCACACTGGCATGATAGTAACTTCACGTGACGTAATCACGGAGGTATATGGTTTTCGAGTTTTACCTAGACTACGTCCTATGCATCTCGCTTGGCTTCATACTGTTCTTGAAAATATTTCGACTATCTTCCTGCTTTGCTTGACCCTAACCATGATTGGTAATGGTATAGCTTGCTCGATACAGCCTTAGGTCCTTGTTATCTTTATGATATAATGGCTGAACTAGACAACCCTTATAGTTATATTATAAAGTATAACTAACGTATGTTATTGATGTATTCATGATGCTTGGGTAGTTAGAAGGGGTAAGTGTCCATCGTTAATTGGTTAAGCTTCTAGGCTGGATATAAGTGACTAGCGGTACGAGACATGACATAGCCTATTAAGAGTGTTGACTATATGAAACTTAGAGCTATTAAGAGTGCTTACATGAAGCAAACTGGTGGATTTCACTGGCGATAGATTTAGCCCTAAAATAAAGAAATTAAATAATACCCTTGCCATCTTTGAGAGTGAATAGATGAAGGTTTTGAAGACTAGACTATAACCATGACTTTGGTAATTAATGAGTAATTTTATATTATAGGGGACTTACTAACAAGATGAGAGGAGAAGTAGCCAGGATTGAAATGAGGTTATGATGCTTAAATGAATGCATGATGTAGCCTTGAGTAATATGTCACTATTGATGAGTAGAAGAAGGAGAGAAAGAATGTTTGGCGGAATTAGTAAGTTGAACTTCGTACTAACATATTTAACATGGAAGTATTTCATAGGTACAGTGGAGGGCTCGAAATGAGAGCATGATTATGGTCATGAGTTTCCTAGTTAATAATAAAATAGGAGTTGATTAAAGAGTTTATATAATATCAGTGATATATATATAGATTTAAGAAGACGATTCAAGGAACGAATGCCATAAACCAACGGATTGTACATGGTTGACATATAATTAAGAAGGAGGTGCACTAATGAGTCATAGTAAATTAAGTGAGCCATCAGTGGATGACCTACTTGTAAGTTGGCCTAGCTAACGACAGTATTAGCAGGGACTGAACATAGTATGAGTCTAGGCAGATTGGGTGATTTAATCATAGTATAGTTCTTTATGTGGCTATAATGGTAGGGTGATTATTCGATGAATCCCTAAGTTAAACCTAAGTTAAGCTAGGAGTTAAATAGTTGGCTACACATGATTGTAGGTACCATTGAGGAGATTGAGAGAAACTAATATAAGGATACCATGCATGGTTGATGAAATAATGGTGTCTACTAATGGACAACGAAACCAACTAGTTATGAGTGAGAATGGAAGGATGGATAAAACTAGACAATGTTGACAAATAAACATATCTTGAGGATGACCTATATTTTAGGGTATACAAAAAGGTTTATTGTTGACATCAAGGATTCTAAAGGATAAACGACATAGTTTATGATTGAGAGGACCTTAGTCGATCTAGACGTTAGACTCTAGTTGCATGTTTGTCCATGACAAATGATCAGGAGACACTAACATCTAGAGTGGAGAATAGGGATAAGATTTTTATTGTCATATATAGCCATATTGAGTGTCATAGTATTATATTAGCTTGAACTTGTTAGATGCATGCAATAGCCTAGGAGATAATATCTATAGAATCTTCAAGGAATGATCGTGGCAAAGATGTACATGCATGGATCGATAGCTTGGAGATGTCACCATCAGGCAGACAAATTATTAGGGATCGAGAGTGCCTAAGTCCCCAAGATTTGTAGCCTATCCCTAACCATATTATCGATCTCTCAACTTCGGTTACCCCCGTTACCTAGACAAAGTTTCCATGTTTCTCCTAGTCGTTCCCTTCTTACACGAACAAATCCTTTGCCCTTCTTCTTAACTTATCTTGCTTCCAATATTATTATCGTCTCATTCGAGGGTCAACTATAGGTGCTACGATCGTGATATTCTTTTTGGAATATAGGCAAATCCTTTATGACCTCCT
>JANAVB010043765.1:0-23148 GCA_029216955.1 Iris pallida | reverse complement strand
CGAAATAATTGAATAGAGAATGTTTAATTGATACATGAATTGCCGGATTGAATGTAATAGGCTACTCGACCCTTGCGGTGTGAGATGTTAAGAATGTCCGTGTGAGATTTTGATGGCTGGAAAACGAATGAGATTAAGAATCATGAAAGGTGTTGGATAGTGTCGATAGATGGTGTGACGGTCTAGACGACTGTCAGTTGCAATATAGATACTGCCTTATGACTTAGAAGTATGACCTTGTCATGCAGACCGAGTAGTATGATTCCATAGTTTTGTTGAAATTATCGGAATCGATGACCCTTGAATAGTTAGCCTCGGTATATAGATCCGTGTTGGTAGAAAGAATTGGACTAGAAATTGGATCATTAGAGAATTTACTTGATCGGATTATTAGATCGTTTGGAATTATATGTCGGGTCGGGATTTGACCGTAAAGTTACTAGATCGATCTTAGTCGATTGTTGGGTAAATCTAGAATGAGCCTCTGTAGGAATTAGTTCCTTGAGAATGACCCTAGATAGATAGACTTGATCCTAGCGACCGTGGGCTGCATAACCAATTGTCGGCAATGGCGATTGGTTATTCAGATCGAGTTGATATCCATAAATTTGGGTAGAGTTCTTTAGAACAGTCGGTTGCATGTGGGCCCTAAGAATGAGAAACTAGTATGATCCCTAGTAGCCGTCCACTCTAGGGGAGTCACCTAAATAATTAGGTTTACCTGTCAGTGTAGCTAACCTTAGAGACTTGACCGAAAAATAGGTGACCGTCGGAGACCCATATGATGACCTTGTGGCATTGAACGAGATGGTGGTGATGGGTATTGACCTAAGAAAATATATGCTTCAACTTGTACCTTAGAGATGATTGACCCTTTTTAAGTTATATGTCGGCCTTAAGTAGGAATTGCAATTGTGGGGTAAGACTTGAGTGGTGCGTGCCGAGCAGCGAATTGTCCCATGAGATGGGACTAACTGTTCATGACAGGAATGTTGGATCGGTATCTAAAGTTCGGTAGCTGGGTTAACCTTGACTGTTGCATAGAATTGCACTCTTGGCTCGGTAATTGATAGTGAGTGACCCTCGGATTGTATCCTTTAAGAGGAATTGCCTCGGTAAAAAATATTGTTAGATTTGGGAAGGAATATTATTACATGTTGTGAACTATTGATATGATTGGCTCTAAGTTAGACCCTTGACCGAATGTTAGAAATATTATGCTTGGATAGAGAGCTTATCTGAGTTATCCATGATGTTGAGTGTTGTGGCCTGGAAGATAGCAATTGTGACAAAGTAATAAGTCAATTCGAAGGATGCTAAGTCAGATTTGGAAAAAAAAAGTTACAACCGTGGCTTATCGAATCACAGTAACACGGAAGTTGGCTGAAGTACATATATTTTGGGGACGCCTAAAGTATGTGTATGTATCAAACCATAGTGATAGCTGCGATAAAGATAACATTGTAGAGGGAGCTTATTGAATCGTACTAGCACGGACTTTGGCTGAAATGCATGTATTTTGGGGACGCCTAAAACATGTGTACGAATTCAGATAAAGTGGTAGGCTGTGACGAAGTAGAGATGCATGAAAAATGTTGGTGAACCAATGAGAAGTTGCAATTTTTGGAAAAGAGAAAGATGGATTGAATCGTTGATAGATTAAGTGGTACAGTTGGATAGCTATTTCAAAATGGCCGAGTGTGATGAACTGAATATTGAATTGAAGCTGAATGAGTAACTGTTGTGACTAAGTAAATTAGTAAGATGAGTTGTTCTCTTAAGTTTCGAGAATGAAACTTTTTCTGAGTTGTATATTATGTAATGCCCTGCTCCGTACGAGGTATTTGGTTGGCTTGTTGGATGCGATCAGAATGTTGGACCGTGATTTGGGTTATAAATCAGGAGAATTAAGACTGATGTAGTCTCTCTTAGCTGGCTAGAAGGAATGGATATTGGAATGTGGCTCGCTGCTGGAGCTACGCTTAGTGGATGGTGTGTGATCGGAACATAAAGACCCTTTTATGCAGGTGAGTGGAACTGTCCTCCCTCCTTATTACTCCACATGCCTAATAAAATAGAATAATACGATGCTATGAATTGTCCCTAAATGTCCCATGTTTTAGTTGTTGAATAATAGAGATGCTTATGCTGAGAATTATTGAAATGAACAACACATGAACCTTCACATGAACATTGAACTGCTGAATGAATCACACTTGAACTGCTAATGTGACTTGATGTCTGAGAATAAATTGATAACATTATCCCTTAGTTTAATGCTGCTGAAGCAAATAAAACACTTGAATAATGAGATGCAGTGTGATTGATACATGGGAAAAAGAACTGGCAATGCTATTAACACAATGAACTGAATGAGACTCTTGAATCATGTACTCTCTGTATAACTGTTGTAAAGAAATGAAATGCTGCCAATTTTCGTATAAGCAATGAACTGAATAATAATTGTCCCAACGAAATAAATGAAAAGCTTCTTGTCCTTTTGAAATGAATAAAATATTGTTGGTTCCTCGTTGAGAGGAATGCTATGAGAAATGTGCAATAAATCAATGAATAAGGAATAATAAGGCTTGGGATCATGAAGATCACCAAGTAGAATGATATTAATGATTTGTCGTTGAACACGACTCGGAACTGAGATGAGATGTTGAACTGTTGGCTTTGCTTACTTTCAGTTGTTTTACCATGCACTTGTGTTTATCGAGTTGACACGTATTTGCATGGTCATGGACGTACTTGGACAAGTCTGAGTAAGTTTCCTCGAACATTACCTAGAGCGCTGGGACCGATTCGAGCCGGGAGGAAACATTGGTCGTGCTATGGTGGCATGAGGTATTACGAGACATTCGGCTAGGCTTGCAACCTACCTTGGAATAGTGCATCGTAATACCCGTTGAAAAGTCTTTTGTGGTGCAGTTTTATCAATGACCATGTAGTCAGGATGCATGCTAACGAATATTTTGTGCAGACAGAGTAAGTATATCATATTATCCTGTATTTTTATGCAGGTGCGAGGAAGTCGGCTATCGGTAAGAAATCACTTAAATGTGATACGGTTATTTACATGTTAAATTCAACTTGATTGCTTAACATGTTAATACCAACGATGATAAGATGTTGCCTTTTTTTGAATATTGCCATAACTTGTTGAACGAAAAACAAGTATGCTAAACGATGCCTTCCAGGAAGTATTACAATAATATGCTCAACCTGTTAACTCAATGTTGCTTAGATGATGCCTTACACAAAGAAATGCTATACCATGCTATGACATGTTTACATTCTTCAATATTACTGTTCATGAACTGTAAACTGATGCTAGGCCCCAAGTAGAAAGATTATGCAAATAAATGCTTGCTAAAATTCACCAGTTAGTGTTGGTTTAGGCGAGTGGGTTGGATTCTGCTCGCCAGTACATAGATGTTGTATTAACCCACGTTTGTGGGCAGGTGTTCGTTCTTGGGAAGTTCTGTATATGAGGATTGGCTTGATTGGTCCCACGGTATTGAAGATTTGTTGGACATGCAAAAGCTCTCCTTGCAAGATGATGTCTTCTGTTTATAAAGGGCATAATGTATGGAACATTATAATCAGTTGTACCAGTGAGTTGTAAGCCAAGTTGGTATATCGAGTTGTAATCCAATGTATCAAAGTATCAAATATAAGTTTTCTAGCATTTGTTCAGTTGGCTATCAATGTAAAGTGAGAAGTATTGTAAGCATTGTATTCCAATACGAGTCTTGTACTCTTCTTCAATTATCAATAAAGAGAATAAAGTTCTATATATCTTTGTGCGACTTCAAGTTATCATTTTATCTCTGCTGTTATAAAAAAATGATGTATTTCTATTCAATAAGAAAGATTGTCCTCATTAACTTCAATTTGTCGATTTCTGCTGCTGCAATGTGCTCATATTCGAAGAAAATTAATTATGTACCATCTTTGCCTTGTACAAGTGCAGTTCCAGACTTGTATGTACTACAACAAATATGGCCTACAATAGCAGGCACAAAACGCTATAGAAAGCCTTCCATAGCGTATTTGTCCACTATAATTGCCCACGCTATAGTATGTCAAGGCATGTGAACGCTATAACATTATAGCATTCTTGAATGCTGTAGATGGATTATAGCGTTCGTGTATGTGATGGGGTTTATAGCATTTATGAATGCTGTGAATGCTTTATAGCATTTTTGAATGCTGTAGATGGTTTATAGCGTTCGTGAGTACTTTGGATTATTTATAGCGTTTGTGAATGCTGTGGATGCTTTATAGCGTTCGTGAATGTTGTAGATGGATTATAGCGTTCATGAATGTTGTAACATTCAAGAATGTTGTTGATAAATGATAGTGTTCATGAACACTGTAGATGGTTTGATTTATTATAGCGTTCATCATATGCTATCGTGATAGCAGCCAACAGTTTTGGAAATGCTATTACATTTAGACGTTTTGAGTGCTATAAATCTGCTACAAAATTTTATATCTAAATAACCTGTTTTGTATCACATACAAATAACCATAGAAATTCGTACTAAATCGTAATTTTGATTTCAATAATTTTAATCGTAACTTCCATTTCGATCAATCAAGATATAGGAAAGGTTTGCCAAAATATGAACATGTTTCATTAAAACATTTAAGATGTACAAAAAGTAGTTGTCATTAAAATATTCAAGATGTACAAAAAGTAGTTGTACGCCTAGTCCAAATAAACCATTCTATTTACAAAAATATCTGTAGGTCAAAAAATAGCTTGATCGCATCTTTCCTTCTAGCTATCCACAACCATCAAAATTTATACGCCAACCTACACAAAATTGAGAAGAAAACACATTATTATATAAAAAATAAGTTCACACAAGATCATATATTGATGAACAAGATTTATTTATCTTCAACTGAAGAAACGACAGAAACTATTTTGTTTTTCGGAAAGCAAGAAAAGAAGGAAACTGAAAAAGTGTCTATAACTGTGATTTATTTATTCGACTAGAGCTAGAAATAAACCTAATTTCTGCTACTTTCCAAAGAATAAGCAAAAATAGTCCTGATAAGCAGTAGTAAACCAGATGATAGGTAGGAGTTAAAATGGGAAAGAGATAACTTCTCTGGTTGTAACTTTGTTAAGATCTATCCCTTCATGGGATTTTGGGTCGTTTTCATCATAATCATGCACGTAGATGAACAGCTTCCGTGCATGACGATTTCTCAAAGACTCCCATCAAGGTAGATTTCAGTGCTTCTACATCAGTAGTTGGTAATTTGTAAATCTGGCAGAGTAGATAATAAGCACACAACGTCAACATGATAGTTAGACTGCTACTCTTAAGTGGACTGAAACTGGACTACAGGACCACAGTAGATTATGTAGCATACCTTTCCTTTATTGTATACAAAGCTACCTTCCACAGATTTAAAATTCAAATACTTAGTAACATTGGTATGAATCAGAACACGAATAAGAGCACCATTAGCCATCATGAACTGCAATACCATAATCACAGAGGCATTTGTTGGAATTAATCAAGCAATAATATTTCCATGTAACAAGATGTTTTCTTTACTGACTTCAAAACTAAAACAGAAGAATGATCCAAAGAAACACTCAAAATAATTAACAATAATAGCTACGGTGTGTTGGATAGCTTTTCTTCTCAAATAAGAATCATGATCAAATTGATTCTCAGTTCCTAAGATGTTACTGAGGCAAGCTAATTTCAGTTTTTGACATATTGAACACTTAGACACTTGACCACTTGAGGACACTTCAATCACACACCAAGGACACTTCATGATGTAAATCATGATATTTTCATCTTTGCATTGTGTTTAAAAATTACATGAAATATTCTACGTCTAGAATATCAAGTGTCTTTGAGTATTATTGGTAACTAATTGTCATGAAAAGTAGATGATATTGCTTCCAAAGCAGAAAAAGAAAATACCCATAACTTATTCGGCCTATTGGAATCCATTAAGACAATTACCTCATCAAGAAAGTGAAATTACTTCATCCATATATGGCAACCAACCAAAGAGTTCCCTAAGCATCACCATGTCACATTGCTAAAAGTTGTATCATAAAGTTGTTCTCTGTCACTATAATACAGATATAATTCATGGTGTATATCCCTCATAAAACAGAGTAGATGTTTAGTAAAGAAAATTTCAAGATACATTCGAATTTTCAATGAAAAATTGACCACAAGTCAGCACCAAAATCCTAAAGAAATGGACACCTATATTGGAACTAAAACCCAAAATTCCTCTCACAAATAAAATCCAAAAGTTACAGAACAGCTACAAGCCAACAGTATCAATACATAGAATTCATTCTACTGGAAAATTAAAACATATCAGCACCTTAGGAACCATATCTACATTGTAGTCCTTGCTTGGACCCAGATTAGGGATACTGTTCAATAAAAGCGAAAACACCTGAACAAGATTGGGAAAAAAATAGAAAAAAAAATAATGGATACTGTTCAATAAAAGCGAGGCTAAGGCATTCAGTAGCAATAACACCTGAACGAGATTGAGGGATGTTGACTCGCCTCCATAATAGTCATTCATGTCCATGTGAAGGACCTGCATCAAGCGAACAAGCTAAACTTACCACGGTTGTAATCATATATAATTTGATTTATTTCTATTAGAAGCTTGTGGTTGTGGTCAAAATCCCAACATAACTTAACTCTAGCCATATAAACTTCAAATTTATCATATAATTTTGTGCAGTAGGAAATACAGTAACAGTTGGTATATATATAAAAAAAAACATGGAAGATGAGCATGAACATTTTAAAAATATGGAAGATGAGCATTCACAATTTTAGTTAATTCATTTAAAAAAATAATAATAAAAAAAACCAACAACGAACAATAATTTCTTGATCGGGAAAGAACGAAAGTACCTTTGGGCTGGCTGACGATATCCTTACCATTTCAAGGATGCTAGAGGTGTTGCGGTGGTAGCTTAATCGAACCGTAATAAAAAAAATTGAGATTGTGAGAGAGAATGAGAGAAAAAACAAACCCTAATAAAATGGAAATCAAGACCTAATCAAATCGAGATTTTGGAGAGCGAGGAGATGATAGAATTGCTTTGACCATTCATATATTGCTCCATCTACGTTACTAACTGCAGCAGTGTGAACATTGACCTCTTCTAGCATTGTAACAAGCAATATTCAAGCAAGTGTAGTACGAATAACAAACTCGGATAGTGTGACCATATGCCTCTTCTTATCTCGTGACTAATATTTAGAAGAAGTGGAGCATTTAAGTTACTTAGAAGTTAGAACTTAGAACTGTGAAAACTATAGCTAGTGCAGAGAGAGAGAGAGAGAGAGAGAGAGAGAGAGAGAGAGAGGAGAGAGAGAGAGAGAGAGAGAGAGAATCAAGAAATAGAGGCTCGTTTCCTTCTAAAAGATGTGGCTAGTGCTTGTATAACTCAAAAATCCTATTTTCTCCGACTTCATGATGGCCGCTAGTAATCCAATCTACAATGACCAAATTTGAGTCTGGGAAAACTCTGAATACTTGCTTCTGGGAGTATCTTGCAGTAGAGAAACATGTAACATGATCTAGAATAACAGCAAAAAGCAGCATTCTTACTCGAGCCTACTACACATGACAAGTTTAACATTGTTAATTATTGAGTGCATGAATACATAAGCAAAGAAAGACAAGATTAGTTCAAAATTGACCTTCTGTGGCTAAAAAAACCTCCACAATGTAATCTGTTCATAGCTTGTCTTCTCCCTCTTGTTTTTTACATATAAATAGTCATAATGTAGCTTAGCATATAACATGTATCATTAGATGTGTTGCAGCTTTACCTCTAAAGTTTGCTCAAAGAAATTTGAACCCACAGATTTGTACACCTATAGCAAATCAAATGAGAGGAATCATATACATTAGAAATGAGATAAGGATGTATCAGAAGCAATCAGTAAATCGATACTTATCCGAAGATAACATATCTAAAATATCAGAAGGATTATTAGCATATTGTAAACTAACACAAATCATAGTATTTCACCTACTTCTATCGGATAAAAGCATTAACCATGTCTAAAATAATCAGAAAATTTTAGAAAAATAGGAATTATGAAGGAATACTCGCATTGAGATGATTCGCTTGAGCACTAGATCTGGAGATGTAGTAGAAAAAAATTAATGTCACAAAAAACTTAAGAGCTAACCCTAAAAAATTTGGCGGGTCGACGAAGAGGATAATGCTTGGATCGAGAAGGAGAAGGAGGAGCCTAAGAATGTCGGCACACGGACACTCTTAGGCTCGAAGCGGCTGCATACAAGGGCCTTCTTCCCCGCCTTCGCCTCATGAAGAGGATTCAAGCCTCGAAGAAGACCTCCCTCGACACATCGAACCCCATTTGAAAAGGCCAACTCTGCTTTGAGCTCTTTTCCATCGGATTTGATGTCGACGACGAGCTCGTGGTGCTTGATCCCCACCGTCTCGATATCGACGACGACCTCGTCCACTGACAGGTCGTGAAAGTCGATGAAGGTCGACGACGATGGGTTCGACATGGTCGAGGAGCTCGATAATGATGGTGCGACAGATTTGGTGCCGAGGACATCCTTCCACACGAGGAGCACTGGCAACTCTCCAATTTTGGGGCAGTGGCTCTCCAAATTTTGGGCGAAAAAAATGATTTTGGAAAAGAAACCTAGGTTATACTATTTATTTGGTTTGGGTTTGGCGTACCGACGAAAATGGTCTGCCGCTACAATTGTTGGAAAGGAAATGAGTCTGTTCACAATAAAATATAACTGAATAGCCAGCCTGTTTGGTCGCTGGATCGGTCCATTTTGAAAAAAAATTGTAGTGATACCAGCATTCAGGAAACGCTACAGATAGATATTTTTATATCATTACAGAAAGAACGTTATTGTTGATAACATTCTATAGCGGGACACTTGAACGCTATAGAAAAACTGCTATTGTAGGCCATATTTGTTGTAGTGACGGCATCACGCCCAAGCGAGGACGATCGATTCCAAGAGATAAATATGTGAATAAATGACTCTACGAATTGGGACGTGACACTTGCCACAAACACAATGCTCACAGAAAGCCATACTTGACTTCTTCAAGTTCTTTAGTAACCCCTGTTTGATCAGTAAGGACAAACCTTTCTCACTCATATATATACCCAAGCCGCATATTCCAAAGACGCATGCTATCAGATGAATTAGATGTACGAACTGCTAAAGTCCTAGTCACAGCGCTTCCCAATAAGATATAAAGGTTACCTTGTCGGTAACATTTCATACTACCAAAGAACCACAAACAACCCGTAAGACTCCACCCTCGGCAACGAACTTGTTACATTTCAAATCAAGCGTACCAAAAGAAATTAATAAGATTTTTTTGAGGTCGAGAACATTTCTGGCATTAGCCAAATTCTGCACAATTCCATATTGCATTTTCACCTTGATAGGCCCAATTCCAACAGCTCGATATGCGATGTTGTAGCTCATCAACACAAAACCACCAGCTGTCGGCTTCTGAAGCATAATTTGCTTCATCACCTTCTCTCTGTCTTATTCTCTTTTTTCATTCTTCTTATTTGGACGAGGACACTTATTTGCATAATATTATTTCTCAATGTAGTTGAACCACTTCACCTTCTCATAGGTGTATTGGACTTGGATCTTAACCCTCTGCTAAATATGCTATATTGTTTGTCCTTCCTCTTGTCGTCAAACCTTGGGCTTGGTCTCCACCATTTTCGCCATTAGAAGCCAACCTTTGTACCTTATTAGACAATAAGGCAATCGTAGCCTTTTCTAAGAAAATTGAGTCATTTCCGTATAGTAATGATTGAATAAGATTCTCATAAGAATCAGGCAAAGAAAATAATAGGGTTAGTGCCAAACAATATCATGTATGTCAACAACATTCAAGTCAGAAATAATTCGATTGAATTTTGAGATATGATCTTGAATTGTACCTTCCTCCATCATTAGTCTATAGAGCGACTTTAACATAGTGAAAATAAATACAAGAAATCAGAAAATACCTCAAAGAAAATTCACAACTGCAAAGACAAAAAATTACATGGTTCGGCCAAGATGCATACTTCCACGGACGAGGGTGATTCAGTTCCACTATGAAGAAGAGAATGAATAACAATAACTCTCTAACATTCTCTCCTTGCTGTCAAGAACTCTCTACCACAAAGATTAGAAAGAAGATAAAACTCCCTAGAACTTTTGTGTAGAACTTATTCAACAATTTTAGCTCTCTTCAGCTGAGATTATTCAACAACTTTCATTGAGCAC
Organism: Iris pallida; assembly: GCA_029216955.1. Taxonomy (NCBI): domain Eukaryota; kingdom Viridiplantae; phylum Streptophyta; class Magnoliopsida; order Asparagales; family Iridaceae; genus Iris; species Iris pallida. The sequence continues at coordinate 12,813 of JANAVB010043765.1, read as the reverse complement.
AATAAGATATCTAGACAAAACTCTCTTAAACTTTTGTGTTGAACTTGTTCAACAACTTTACCTCTTTTGTTGAACTTATTCAATAACTTTCATTGAGCACAATGAGATATCTCAAGAAGAACCTTTAGACCCCTTTATTAGCATGTCATGTGTCCACATATGGAAATCCAATTTTATGTAGGCTTAGCATATAAGAAATCCATATATAAAAATATCTCATATATGAAAATCTAATCAAATATATGGTCGAAGTCAAAAATGGTCAAGGGCCTATTCTAAGTTTTCTCTTCGTGGAGGTTATCCTGGAAGTGCCGCTTAGTGTGTCAAGAAAGCTCGAAAAATGTTAAGGATTTATGGGGATTAAACGGATTGCTTATGGATGGGGACAAAATAGCTTTACTTTTCCACAGTTTTTAATTTATCTCTTTTTTTATTTGCCAAATAGACCATAACACAAACTAATTATTCTAATATTAACGCCAGAAGATGATGCACTTCTTGACAGTTTATCTAACATAAACGCAGGACCAGATCAGAGGATGGACGAGGTGGGCGACCACCCCTGGCCTCTCAATAGAAAAGGTCCCCAACCATGATCCAGGGTTACTTACTAGCCCAACTAACTCTTGCAATGGGAAGGCCCAAACAAGTTCTATACCCACTTAAGTAGTACTCCGTAGTAATGCTTTTAGTATGAACTTGGTTCAAAGAGGACCCACACCCACTTATACATAGTAAGATTTAGTAACCAAAATGACAATAACATGGTTCGAACCATAGATCAAGAAATCCATTGAGAGTGCTATTACCACGAGACCAACTAAGTTACTTTTTTCAAATATTTTATTATTCTAAGAATCGGTTTGTCCTTCTGTCTCAAAATGATCTTGTTTTTATTCGACTTATTTGACTGTTAGAAAAAAAAATCAGTAAGGTTACTCAACTAGTACATTTTTATCATCTTAATTACTTTTAGAAGATTTTATTTGTTAAATTGGTTGATAAATTTGGTATACGAGAAAAAAAATCCATAAATTTCGTTTAGGAAAATTGGGTGTTTTCCATTTACTCATTCAAGAGGCCTCACTTTCAAATCCCGTCCTAGATCTCGAGAATTTTCAGATCGGCTCCCGCACAAACGAAAACATTTTTAGAGAAATTATTTAATGGGACTGACTCTCAACGTGACACTTGTGAGCCCCGAGTCACTCTAATCGTATAATGGCATACCACTAAAATTATTTTTGAAGGAAAAAAAAAGGAAAAGAAATAGTGTGTACCATGATACGATTGGAGGGGCTCCGAATTCACTAGTGCCACACATGATGAGCCAATGAATAATTTCTCCGTATCTCGAGTGCCATCATGTGGCACCGGATTGCCCAGAGCAAATTGATAAGATCTAGAATATGTGGCCCATAAAATGCTCACCGGATTGCCCAGAGCAAATTGATAAGATCTAGAACATGTGGCCCATAAAATGCTTCCTTCTTTGTATTGTAGCTAGTCGTTTCTAACGAGTAGACTTGTTAATGAAAGATGAGTACCAACATTGGTAGGGAGAAGGTTTGCTAATGAAATGTTTATTTTTTATATGGACCCATTTCTCGCGGATTGTTAATGAAATGTTGATTTCATTTTTTTTCTGGAGAAGGCTTGTTAACAAAACGTTTCTTTCTTTATATGAACTCTCTTTTCTCGCAAGCAGAATTGTCGATGAAACGTTGTTTTCATTTGTGGGGAGAAGCATTCTTAATAAAATGCTTCTTACTGTATATGAATTCGTTTGTTGTAAGCAGGATTGCTAATGAAATGTTGTTTTCTTTCTGTTATAGTATTTCTTTCTTTATACCGATCCGTTGAAACGCCATTTTGAGTCCACGACCTCAATTCACAAAGCTCCTAGAGAAGGTGTCCATGACATTAACTGGGAGGTTGATACGAGGTCTTTGGACTCAATGTTGGTATTGTATGGATACTGACCGATCTGGTACGATGATCCAGCCTTAGTTGGTTGACTACATAGGCCGAATCCAATATGGATATCCGCCGATAAGTCGACACACTCTTTAGGATTTTCATATGCCTTTTTTTTTATATATAGTTGCTCTCATACAGAGAGCCATAATTTTCTCTTTCACATAACTTGGTCTCCAAAACTCTCTTCCTCTCTTCTCCATGTCTTGTGGGAGATTTGTTATAGGATGGAACATCCTCATTGTTCATTGTGGAACTCTTCGCGACTGGATCTATAGATGTTAACGATGGCCAAAACAGAAAATATAAATATCAAGGGTATATTTGTGACAATGATACAAATAACAAATATTATTCGATTACATTTCATACTAATCAAACATTTGAATGTAATTGATATTACAATAATACATGATTTTGATTACATTCTCCAACTAAACATGATAATGCGATTATTATTCTATTCTATTCTATTATAAACTCGATTGCATTACAAACTCTGATTACGATTGCATTGTAGCAAACAAAACATACCCAAATTACAGCAAATGCAGCAGAAACGGGACCCAGACAACAAGCAGGACTGGTCGGTTGGCCGATCCTCTACGTCAAGGCGCTAGACCTGAACCTTCGAACTTGCTCTCAATAATCTTGTCGATACGTTGGGCCATATCGGGTGTTAGATGTTCATCCAGTCTCCGACCACACCTCGCCTGAATAAACTGTTGTTGTCGACCGTTGTGCCAAAGAATGTTCGTTTTCCGACCTTGTTCACCTCCAAGTTGCTCAGCTTCTCGAACCCGCACGTCCCTACGATGTCCTCCACCACCCCGTTCGCCTGCTCCTCTTGCGTGAAGGGACACCCCACGAACTCCGCAACCCTCTTCAGCTCCGCTGCAGGATCTTGCATTAGCTCCTCGTATCGCATGAACAGTACATTGCAGCCCCCTACTCGGAGGCTTGCCTTCCAGTAGCCTAACATGTGATCCCAGAAAGGTCCGGAGTGGGAACGCCCTTGGCAGAACCGGTCGAAGCCGATATCGAGAGGCAGAGGCTCCCGACCATTCTTGTTTCTGATTCTATTGATAAAGTGCCACAAGGACACGAAATTGTCCTTGGGATTACGGCATAGGTAGACTACTCGACATCCGGAGTCGACAACGGAATTGGGTAGGAAATGGAACGGGATATGTGTGGCCAGAAGCCTCGGGGAGGGTTTCGAGACCATTTCCGGGACTCTTACACCGTCTCCATTATACAACTCGCCTTCAAGGAAAGGAACACACTGGTGGGGGTTGAGGGTGGCCAAGTTGCCGGTAGGGGAGGGAGAAGAATTGCGATTGACGGTCGCGAAGAGTAGAGCCTTGAGCCACGTCGTTCCGGACTTGGGCAAGGTGGCCATGATGATGTCAGTAGGTCTGGCCTTGAATAGTTTCTGGACCATAATGGAGCCAACCATGGCGGGCATTGGTCGAAAGAAGCCGTCGTGGAAGCGGAGGTCCATAAAGGAGCAGGCCTCGACGATCGGGAGGCTCGACACGAGGTCGCGACATTGTTGATATACTCTCTGGTGGCCTTCTTCCTCGTGCTCTTGCTCTGTTTGCAAAGGAGGCAGGTGGGATTGCTCCATGGAAGTGTACGTGGATGGTTTCAGAGAGAGAGAGAGAGAGAGAGAGAGAGAGAGAGAAACAAATTTATATTGACATTTCCACATTACAGCTTGAGTGGTTCATGTGTCAAGCATACAAGAAATTAACATACACACGAATTCCTATTATTGTTGATAATAATATTTTCTTTCTCGAAAGGTTGTACCAATGTTTTAAAACCGGACCGATGATCGAACTGAGAATTTATCAATTAGGTCGGTCCGCGGTCGAACCCTGATCGAACCGGTAAACTGATTTTTGTAATATTTTTTTTATTAATACGAAGAAACAAAATATTTAGCTCTTCTTGAAATCTAAAGTGTCCGGCTATAAATACATTTATTTTGTGTCCATTTGGACATTTTTAGAGGTGTCCAATAGGTAGGATCGTGTCCAAGTGGAAAAACCTCCAATTTGGACACATGTATATTGTTTGTGTATTGATTTTGTGTTGTTCTTACATTAATTCCAGATTTACTATATGTTTGGGAAGGTATTTTCAATGTATCATATTGTATCTTTTAGTTATATATATGTATATGTATATATATGGATATATATATGTGTTACTCTATATATACATATATATGTATGTATATATATTGGGGCTTATATATATATGGATATATATTATGATATGTGGTGTGTCATGTGTGTACATTTTGTGTTTGGATGGGAGCACTAGTGGGTTCGGCCAAGTGGGAAGATTGTGTGTGTGTATGTGTTAGTTTAGAGGGGAGATTGAGTGGTTGAGTGTTTGTTTGTGAGAGATTTGAGAGGGGAATGAGTGTAGAGTATAGAGAGATGTGTGAGAGGTAGTAAGTGGTGTTAGGGGAGGGGAAACCACCCATTTTGCTGCTGTAAACAGCAGCTATACCAGACCCAAAACAGCCCCAACAGTCCACTTTTGGACTGTCCAAAAACACCCCATGGCTGTCCTCATTTACCCCTCAAAACAGTCCACTAATACACACTTTGAACCCCCAAACATAGCCCCTTGTATACCCTATACTTGGCTGTCCATACCACTCAAGAACAGCCCCCTAAAACCCATTCTTTGCTGTCCAAAAACACCCCTTGGCTGTCCTAAAAAACAGTCCACCAAACCACTTCAAATCAGTCCTTTAATGTCCCATTTAGTCCCCTTAAAACCCTCCAATATCAGCCCAATAAACTCCCTAAAACCTATCTTAACACCACTCATTTTCCAGCCACAATAACCACTTCAAATCAGTCCCAAACCACCTTCATTTCAGCCCCACTTGCCACACCAAATCAGTCCATATATTTACCTATGTGGGTGTGTGTAGTTGTGAGTTTGTGTGTGTGTGTGTGAGAAGCCTAGGAGTGTAGTCTAGTATCCTATAGTATAGCCTATATCTAAACTAGTAGGAAACCTATAGGAGAGACTTTTAGAGTGTAGTGTATCATGAGAATGAGTGGTGTAGATAAGTGTGGAAGAAAAGGGTAAAATTCATGATATAGAATAGGGTAATAGGGTAAATCTACACCCCGTATCCTAACATGGTCTAGATACTTAGGATACCCAAATTTCTTGGTAGGTAAACCTTAGATAGGTTGATATCTAGCTACCCTAAGGAGTCTAGGCTAGTACCATGGGTATTTACGGGGTTTCCTTGGGTTTGGACAAGGTATCGGAATTTACCTTAGAAGGGTAAATGCTAGTTTTGCCTAGGAATAGGGTATTTGTGTTAGAAGCCTAAGATAGAGTTAGAACTTGATTCCCGTGGTTGGTAATGATCAAATATGGTACTCTAAGACTAGTTTTGACGTCGGTTGACCTTTTTGACCAAAAGTCAACAAAAGTCAACCGAGAGTCAAACTTAGCCTTTAAGCGACCCGATTTGACCGAAACCAACCCAGAGTTGACCAGTTGACTGAAAGTCAATAGTTGGTCAACATTAGACTAGTTTGACCTAGGGTTGACCTAGAGTTGACCAGAGTTGACCAGAGTTGACTAGAGTTGACTGTTTGACCAAAAGTCAACTGTAAGTCAACCTTTGATCCCGATTGACCTAGTTTGACTTGGATTGACTTCCAGTGACCTAGTATGAACCCGTATGACCTAGTATGATCCAGTTTGACCTAGATTGACCTAGTATTGACTTAGACTTGCATTCATGGCTTGTATTAGCTTCTTTTTTTCAGTATTTAGCCCTGTTTGACTCATAGTATCTTATTTTAGGTCTGTGATCACTCTGAGCGTCTGTTCACCCTATCAGCTCAGGACCACAGGCGAGTACATTCACTGATAGTTTTTATTGTCTTGATATCTGCTATATCCGATTCAGTTATAGTGTCTTACTTGATTCTCAGACACGATATTTCACGGACTAGTATATGTCGGATCCTGTCATGAGATGTTGTTCCCGGATTACTTGGTATATTGGTACATGACTCGATTTGTTACTTGTACTTGTATAGACATGGACTTGGGAGTGGGCTGATCACCTGCTCTTAAACCTCGTGTCATGACGTGTTATGACCGGATCTTTTATACTATTCGGGGATGGGGAGTTATTAGTGGTTGTGTGATCAAAATACCCACTTGTTGTTTCACACTTGTACTCGACACTTGTTCATAGCTACTTGAACTTTCCATGGTGACCGGCCTTATCTTCACACTTGTTGTTTCACACTTGTTATTTGTTCGTAGCCGGTCAGATGGAAAGCTTGAACATGTTTCCCAAACCGATCACATGACGCACTAATAATTCAAGGTACCTTTTCATATTTATTTATCCTAGGAGGCTAAGTTCTGTTCGGGAGAAGAGTTACAACCCCGGTCCTTGTTTGGTTTAAGGGTTGTAACTCGGCTCCCGGATAGTTCCTAAGCAATCCTACATACATATTGTTGTTCTATTCAGTACTCACACCTATTATACATTTCCTGCTGGTTTTACCCTGTACTTTACATATCCTTGTCTTGTATTTCATTATACTGTCTCTTATAGCTTTTGTCAATTCATATGGAACTGCTGTTGGTGTTTGTACTTGCTCATTTTTCTGACAGGATACCGTTGACAAATTTTACAGATGACTCTGAGACTGACTGTCCGACCTACTATGGGGTTGAGTCTGATGGACTAGATTTAGACCGTGGCTTATTGGTAGAGCCACTGGACTTTGCTCACCCTGAGTAGCCTAGTTTAGTTAGGTTTGCCTGGCCTGCGAGCCAGCTAGTACATTTCAGTTTGTAGTATCTTTATACTTATATTATCTGAGACTCTGGATATTTGTGTTTGCTCTGACTTGTGGATTTTGGACTCGTTTTCTGTTTTATCTATCGTATTTCCTTTTCCGTACTATCTATCTTAGTTTGATATATGTGATTGAGACTGTATTGCTATGTCACCTCCATTCGGAGAGTATATACTGTACAGGTACATTTATCTGTTTTAGTCGTAGTATTTACAGACCCTATATACAGCGTTCTACCGTCGGTACTTGCGGCGTAGGCTGGACGTAACCACGTACTCGTGCCCCTCTTCAGGGTGCGGGTCATGACATTGGTCGAATGCACACTATAGCATACATCAAGATGCCAGTAACTTTTATAGCATGTTTGAAGGTGATAGGCTCACCATCCTCCATTGGTAGTCATATGCCATCATATTTAAATGTCCATAGTGCTTCACCGGTTCATCAAATCCATACATATGCACTGGCTAGACCAGTCTTCTTGGCCTAGTGGTGACCAAGAAATCTTGTTACAGGTGCTGCTCTTCTTCTGGTTTTTGCTCTTTGTGGGGCTTGATGAACATCTTCAAAAAACTTTACCTCATCTGATGCATCCTCAGATGACTCAATCTCAACAATTTAAGATTTTGTAGCTACCCCACCATCCTGATTGGGCTCAATCTTCTTACTTGAAGCCAATACTGAAGACTCATCGAAAGTGACATCCCTACTGATCAATAACTTATTATCCTCCAGGCAGTACAGACGGTATCATTTTACTTCTTGTGCATATTCCAAGAAAATAGCTTTCTTGGCTCTTAGATCCAATTTACTCATGTTGATATGAGCGTAAGCTTTACGTCCAAGCACGCACAAAGTGTTGTTATCTGCTGGTTTGTCGGTCATCTTCTCATATGGAGTCTTACAACCTATAGCTAGAGTTGGTGATCCAAGTACCGCGCCATGTGTATAGCATCTGCCCACAATTCCTTGCCAAAATCGGCATTGGAGAGTATATATCTTACTTTCTCAAGCAAGGTTGGATTCATTCTCTCTGTTAACCCATCCTCCTGCAGTATGTTCCTGATAGTGTAATATCGCATGATACTTTCTTGGGCACATAAATCTTTAAAAGGTCCATAGATATATTCAGTGCCATTATCAGACCTTAATGTTTTTACCTTTCTGTCCATTCTGTTCTCCACCATTGTTTTCTATTGCTTGAACTTTTTAAACACTTGATCATTAGTTTTGATGAAGTATAGCCAAACATAACGTGTATAATCATCAATAAAAGTAATACCTTGCTCCCTTCTTGGAAGGAATCCTTCTAGGTCCTCATACATCTATATGCACATAGTCGAGAATACCTCTTGTATTTTGCTTGCTTGTACTGAAGGTCACCCTGTGTTGCTTGCCACAAACACAATGCTCACAGAAAGCCAAACTTGACTTCTTCAAGTTCTTCATTAACCCCTGTTTGCTCAGTAAGGACAAACTTTTCTCACTCATATATATGTCCAAGCCGCATATGCCAAAGATGCGTGCTATCATATGAATTAGATGTACGGACTGCTAAAATCCTAGTCACAGCGCTTCCTAATAAGATATAAAGGTTACCTTGTCGGTGACATTTCATACAACCAGAGAACCACAAACAACCCGCAAGACTCCACCCTCAGCAACAAACTTGTTACATTTCAAGTCAAGCGTACCAAAAGAAATTAATAAGATTTTTTTGAGGTCGAGAACATGTCTGACATCAGCCAAATTCTGCACCATTCCATATTGCATTTTCATCTTGATAGACCCAATTCCAACAGCTCGATATGCGTTGTCGTTGCTCACCAACACAAAACCACCAATTGTCGCCTTGTAGGAAGAAAATCACTTCCTCTCTGGACACATATGGTACGAGCATCATGTTCGAGAATCCAACGGTCACTCATGTTGTCATATGCCAACAAAAAAAGACCCCGTCACTGTCGGCTTCTGAAGCACAGTTTGCTTCATCACCTTCTCTCTCTGTCTTATTCTCTTTTTTTCGGTCTTCTTATTTGGACGAGGACACTTATTTGCATAATATCAATTCTCATTGCAGTTGAAGCACTTCACCTTCTTAATAGGTGTATTGGACTTGGATCTTGACCCTCTGCTAAAGATGCTATATTGTTTGTCCTTCCTCTTGTCGTCAAACCTTGGGCTTGGTCTCCACCATTTTCGTCATTAAAAGCCAACCTTTGCACCTCATTAGACAATAAGACAATCGTAGCCTTTTCTAAGAAAATTGAGTCCTTTTCGTATAGTAATGTTTGAATAAGATTCTCATGAGAATCAGGCAAAGAAAATAATAGGGTTAGCGCCAAACAATATCATGTATGTCAACATCATTCAAGTCAGAAATAATTCAACTGAATTTTGAGATATGATCTAGAATTGACGTACCTTCCTCCATCATTAGTCTGTAGAGCGACTTTAACATAGTGAAAATAAATCCAATAAATCAGAAAATACCTCAGAAAAAATTCACAACCGCGAAGACAAAAAATTACGTGGTTCGGCCAAGATGCACACTTCCACGGACGAGGGTGATTCAGTTCCACTATGAACAAGAGAATGAATTACAATAACTCTCTCAACACTTCTCTCCTTACTCACAAGAACTCTCTACCACAAAGATTAGGAAGAAGACAAAACTCTCTAGAACTTTTGTGTTGAACTTATTCAACAACTTTAGCTCTCTTCCGCTGAGCTTATTCAACAACTTTCATTGAGCACAATAAGATATATAGACAAAACTCTCCTAAACTTTTGTGTTGAACTTATTCAACAACTTTACCTCTCTTTTCTTGAACTTATTCAACAATTTTCATTGAGCACAATGAGATATCTCAAGAAGAACCTTTAGCCCCCTTTATATCGCATGTCATGTGTCCACATATGGAAATCCAATCTTATGTAGACTTAGCATATATTAGAAATCTATATATGAAAATATCTCATATATGGAAATCTAATCAAATATATGGTCGAAGTCAAAAATGGTCAAGGGCCTATTTCTAAGTTTTCTCTTCGTGGAGGTTATCCTGGAAGTGCCGCTTAGTGTGTCAAGAAAGCTCGAAAAATGTTAAGGATTGATGGGGATTAAACGGATTGCTTATGGATGGGGACTAAATAGTTTTTACTTTTCCATAGTTTTTAATTTATCTCTTATTTTTATTTGCAAATAAACCATAACACAAACTAATTATTCTAATATTAACGCCACAAGATGATGCACTTCTTGACAGTTTATCTATCATAAAGGCAGGGCCGGATCAGAGGATGGACGAGGTGGGCGACCGCCCCTAGCCCCTCAATAGAAAAGGTCCCCAACCATGATCCATGGTTATTTACTAGCCCAACTAACTCTTGCAATGGGAAGGCCCAAACAAGTTTTAGACCCACTTAAGTAGTACTTCGTAGTAATGCTTTTAGTATGAAGTTGGTTCAAAGAGGACCCACACCCACTTATACATAGTAAGCTTTAGTAACCAAAATGGCAATAACATGGTTCGAACCATAGATCAAGAAATCCATTGAGAGAGCTATTACCACGAGACCTACTAAGTTACTTTTTTTTTCCAAATATCTTTTATTATTCTAAGAATCGGTTTGTCCTTCTGTCTCAAAATGATCTTGTTTTTATTCGACTTATTTGAGTGTTAGAAAAAAAAAATCAGTAAGGTTACTCAACAAGTACATTTTTATCGTCTTAATTAATTTTTAGAAGATTTTATTTGTTAAATTGGTTGATAAATTTGGTATACGAGAAAAAAAAATCCATAAATTTTGTTTAGGACAATTGGGTGTTTTTCATTTACCCATTCAAGAGGCCTCACTTTCAAATTCCAGCCTAGGTCCTGAGAATTTTCAGATCGGCCCCGCACAAACGAAAACATTTTAGAGAAATTATTTAATGGGGCTGACTCTCAACGTGATACTAGTGAGCTCCGAGTCACCTCTAATAGTATAATGGCGTACCACTAAAATTATTTTTGAAGGAAAAAAAAGGAAAAAGAAATAGTGTGTACCATGATACTATTGGAGGGCTCAGAATTCACTAGTGCCACACATGATGAGCCAATGAATAATTTCTCCGTATCTCGAGTGCCATCATGTGGCACCGGATTGCCCAGAGCAAATTGATAAGATCTAGAATATGTGGCCCATAAAATGCTCACCGGATTGCCCAGTGCAAATTGATAAGATCTAGAACATGTGGCCCATAAAATGCTTCCTTCTTTGTATTGTAGCTACTCGTTTCTAACGAGTAGACTTGTTAATGAAAGATGAGTACCAACATTGGTAGGGAGAAGGTTTGCTAATGAAATGTTTCTTTCTTTATAACCCATTTCTCGCGGATTGTTAATGAAATGTTGATTTCATTTTTTTTCTGGAGAAGGCTTGTTAACAAACGTTTCTTTCTTTATATGAACTCTCTTTTCTCGCAAGCAGAATTGTCGATGAAACGTTGTTTTCATTTGTGGGGAGAAGAATTCTTAATGAAATGTTTCTTACTGTATATGAATTCGTTTGTTGTAAGCAGGATTGCTAATGAAATGTTGTTTTCTTTCTGTAATAGTATTTCTTTCTTTATACCGATCCGTTGAAACGCCATTTTGAGTCCACGACCTCAATTCACAAAGCTCCTAGAGAAGGTGTCCATGACATTGACTGGGAGGTTGATACGAGGTCTTTGGACTCAATCTTGGTATTGTATCGAAACCAACCGATCTGGTACGATGATCCAGCCTTAGTTGGTTGACTACATAGGCCGAATCCAATATGGATATCGGCCGACAAGTCAGCACACTCTTTAGGATTTTCATATGCCTTTTTTTTTCTTTTTTAATATATTGTAGCTCTCATACAGAGAGCCATAATTTTCTCTTTCACATAACTTTGTCTCCAAAAACTCTCTTCCTCCTCCTCTTCTCCATGTCTTGTGGGAGATTTGTTATAGGATGGAACATCCTCATTGTTCATTGTGGAACTCTTCGCGACTGGATCTATAGATGGTAATAATGGCCAAAACAAAATATAAATATCAAGGATATATTTGTGACAATGAAACAAATAACAAGTATTATTCGATTACATTTCATACTAATCAAACATTTGAATGTAATTGATATTACAATAATATATGATTTTAATTACATGCTCCAACTAAACATGATAATGCGATTATTATTCTATTCAATTATAAACTCGATTACATTACAAACTCTGACTACGATTGCATTGTAGTAAACAAAACACACCCAAATTACATTGAAGTAAACAAAACACACCCAAATTACAGCAAATGCATGCAGCAGAAACGGGTCCCAGACAACAAGCAGGACAGTCTGGACTGGTAGGTTGGCCGATCCCCTACGTCAGTCAGGGTGCTAGACCTGAACCTTCAAATTTGCTCTCAATAATCTTGTCGATACGTTGGGCCATGTCGGGTGTTAGATGGTTCATCCAGTCTCCCACCACACCTCGCCTGAAAAAACTGTCGTTGTCGGCCGTTATTGTACTACGAAACACGCTTTGTTTCCCGACCTTGTTCACCTCCAAGCTTCTCGAACCCGCACGTCTCTACGATGTCCTCTAACACCCCGTTCGCCTGCTCCTCCTGCGTGAAGGGGCACCCCACGAACTCCGCAAGCCTCCTCAGCTCCGCCGTAGGATATTTCATCAACTCCTCGTACCGCATGAACAGGACATTGCATCCCCCTACTTGGAGGCTTGCCTTCCAGTAGCCTAACATGTGATCCCAGAAAGGTCCCCCGGGGGAACGCCCTTGGCAGAAGTGGTCGAAGCCGACCTCGAGAGGCAGAGGCTCTCCACCATTGTTCTTCCTGACTTTATTGATAAAGTGCCAAAAGGACACGAAGTTATCCTTGGGATTGCGGCATAGGTAGACGACCCGACATCCGGAGTCGACAACGGAGTT